>JANAVB010033417.1:4085087-4112587 GCA_029216955.1 Iris pallida
CTGCTTCAGAACCGCAAGATAAGTGATGGCTACTACTAACAACCACCATCGGGATAGGCACCATGGTGAGGTCCATTGGAGGTGTTGGTAGAGTATCAAGATCTGCAAGAACTACAAATGAAGATATTATATATCAATCTATTTTAAAGAAAGAAGATTGCTAAATCTCGTTTTATACCTTGGGGTTCGGTGGTGGGATTCTCTTTCGGAACGTCTTCACCGGCCGCTTCTTCAGGAGATATTTCATCTCGACGTCTTCATCAGGATTAACAACCTTTTCTGCGAGCGCCTCCACTTCAATATCCTTTTTAGGATTTGAAGCATCATCGGCGGTATCAAGAGATATGTGTTCTTCGTTGTTCCCTTCAGGATCCTGTATATACTCATCAACGTTTCCAGAGATGAGAGCTTTCTCCTCCTCTTCTTCTTCCTCTTGTGCTGCATTCCCACTGTCGGTTGCAGTCTGATCTTCTTGCAAGCTATAACTGCAATCGGCCAAAGCTGCTATCATTTCATGCTCTTCTTCTTCACGAAGAGTCTTAGGAGTAGGAGGAAGCTGAGTTGTTTCCGCGACGGGTGAAAGAGGTCGTGTAATATTTTGCTCATCCTCAATGATGTTTTCTCTGAATGTTTCAACTTCAGTTCTGGGGTCGAGATCTCCCCTCTGTTCAGTTTCTCAAGGGTTTTCTCCCTGATTCAGAATAGGTGTAGGAGATGACATTATAAATCCTGCTGCAGCATCTATGAAGTCAGGAGTTGCTTAGAAGAAGAGGCTTCTAATTTCTTCTGGTGACCAATTTCTTCTTTCTTCTGTGTAGAGGTCTGTCGGACTCTCTACATTATTGGTGCTATTTGCTTCTGTACAGAAGTTGGTGTAGTAGCAACGTCTTGATTTGTCTCGGCTAGCTGCCGAGATTGGGATCTTGTAGTCACTTATCAGAAGAATGCTCCAAACCAATTTCTTCTTTGCTGCAGGAGCAGAGGCTCCTCTCTTCTTCTTTCTTGGCAGGAGACTTTCCCACTCTTAGAGAGATCCGCATTGCTGCGTTTATCTCTGTTGGAACATCATTTCTCTTGAAGTTTCTAGGGGTTCATCCGCCGGCTCGTTTGCCTCATCATTGGCAGGGATTGATAAAGCTATCCTCCCTTTCCTCAATCTTATCGCAGAAGCAAAACTATCGGCGAGATTAAAGTTCTCGGCAAAAGTATTTACAGATGTGTAAAATACCGAGTATGTAAAGAGCATCCGAGGCCCTTGAGGAGTGCTCTTTGGTGGCATCGAGAAGGTAGCCTTTGTGTCACGGGCATTGTAGTAGGCCCAAGCTCGGGCCCCGTCAATCAAGAAACCCTTGCCCTGAAGGCAGGTGATTGCGTTCCCTACGTGGAACTGATCATACCCAAATTGTCTAGCAAAACGGCTAGGGAGGTATGGTTCCAAAAAGCATTCTTCTTCAAAGCGGTATACTAAATGAGATGGTCGAATTGTCTTCAACCATTCAAAGGCCACACGGTTTAAGGGCTTGCAGTTTTGAATCTACCATGTTGGGTGGCATCTGGTCATGACCGGCCGGGAGAGGGGCGCAACAGAAGTTCCATCCTCTGTTCAAATTTAAAACAAATCTGCACTCACTCAGAGAGGTGTACTTCCATTTACCCTGAGAATATCTGCGCAAGAAGCTGCCATCTACTGGTCCCATACCAGGGTCCATTAAAGTTGGATAGTGGAGGAGTAACCATCCAAAGAGATAAGTATACGGCATTTCGAGACGGGGGAATTCTTTCTCTCCCTTTGTCTTCAGCATCGAGTCAACATACAAGCGAAGACTCGCATTCAATCTGCAGGTCATTGCCGATAACAAGTCAACCTTATAACCGAAGACTAGCTTGACGGCAGCAAAAAGTACACCGCGATGAAAACGGTCCACTGCACTAGATCCCGGGACCACGAATCGTCTGAGCCAGTGTGTCAGAAACCCTGCTAACTGGGCTTCTTTGGACATGGGTCTGTAACCCATTCTCAAAAAACTCTCCAAAATGTCACCTTTCTTTAAAGGTGGATATTGATAATCATCCTTCATTTCCTTATCATAATGTTTACTTTCTTCCATCATCTTCATGATTTCCGTGTTAATTAAGGGTTTGAAAAAATGAGGGTAACATTTGTTATTTTCCTTGGTTTTCTTCTCTTCAATATGATTTAAGAACAAATATGGCAACCACTTCGAAGAATAGCAAGTGTTGGCCGTGGCACTCTTATAGTACAAAGAGCAAATTTTGTAATGGCATAGCAGTTCTTCAAACACTGCTACCATTTCTGCATTTTCTTTTCTGAGTTTCTCCAACTCGTCATTTGTGGGAACAAACTCCTCATATGGAGCATCCGCCATGGGCAAGTATGAGATGTACTTCATCTCGTGGAGTGCAAACCCCATCTCTCCATCCGGGGTCATGAAGGTTCCTGTTCTGTAATTGTATCGCTCAGCCAAGGCCAAAAACATTTGAGGGTTAGGAGCAAACCCGTATACAGTGGCATGCACTGCTTGAAACAGGTTAATTTGTTGAAGTTTGTCTTGGAAGGTTGTCAGAACCCAATTTGCAATGCAATTCCATCGTTTGTAATCTGGATTCACTAATCCAGTCATTCTGATATCCTGTTCAGGGTATCTTCCTTCTTCCTTCGCAAATTCATTTGCGAATATAGGGTTCTGACGGGCATCAGCATAGAGGAGTTTTCCGGTTGGATGCAGCTGGGTCTTAAACCTCTCAACATAACACTGTATCTGTCAGAAGAGCTGTAAAACATATCTTTCCCGTTAACCTTCTTTACAAAGATCTTCCCTGCACGAGCATCCTGGAGAAGGGTGATGTTCCAATCCATTTTCCTTGGGTAGCTCGCATGAGCGTACCGTGACAAAGGAAGGCATCGAGCAATTTTAGGAATGAAGAATGATCTGTCTTCCCGGTGGACTACCATCTCCTCCATCATTGGCCTAGGCTGGGAGACTTTTTCAAAGGCGTCACCAAACAAGAATAAGGGTTTCTTGTGGATAACAGCATCTGCTGATTCCAGAGGCTGTCCATTCATCAGACACATTAAAGTTTCGTTGTCCTGAGAAATCAATATTGCCTGACGAGAAGTCGGCAGATCGTACTGAGGATAATGGACGTGAGACAAATCTTCTTATATTCAGATTCAGACAAAGTTCCCACAAAATGTTCATAGTTTGGATCTTCATTGGTTTCAACTGCATCAAAAACAGATGAAGATCAGTACAAGTCAAAAACTCTATTTTTCAGACAAGCAAAACAGAAGAGTACACAATCCTCAGATTGCGCTAACATGGATTGCGCAACATTAGTTTGCGCAACATAATAGGGTGCGCAAACCAATCGATTGCGCTGACATTCAGCGCAAACCAATCGATTGCGCTGACATTCAGCGCAAATCAATCGATTGCGCTGACTTTCTGTCAGCACAATTCGATAGATTGCGCAGGATTACAGTCTTCATAAAAATGAAGACTGACTGTTTATGCAACCAAAAACCCTAAAAAGGGTGGTGCAAGTTGAACTCATCTCTAAAAAGAAATGAGTTTTCGAAGATCGAAGGAAGTCAAAACACCCTAAAAAGGGGGTTTCGATCGGTTTTACTACCTATCAAAGCAGGATGCGCAGACTCATGTCGAGATGCTCGCCGAGCAACTCTGTCAGAGGATTCGGCCGGAGCTTTTCCCTTCGCAGCGGCGGTAGCGGCAACATTAGATCGTCGGGGCGCCATGGAAGTTGTCGGATAAAGAAGACAGAAAGGGTTCGGGGATTTTTCTCTCAAAAGCACAAAGGAGGCAAAGTAAAAAAATGAAATGAAGAAGTGGGCTATTTATAGCCTTTGAAATACGAAACGGCTGCCTTGGATTGCGCCTAAGGTCGGGGAATACTTCGCTTTGCGCAGACAGCTCATCAACATGCGCAACTTGGTTCAATATTCAAAAATTCAAAGTATTTCGAAATTTTGAATCAAATCAACTTTCGAAAACTTTGAAGGGGGTCTTGTAGGTCCTAAAAAATCAAGTTGTATCAATCAACAAAATCAAGAAATCAAGATATACATCATCTTGTTGAATTGCGCAGACAACAGATTGCGCAGCCATCCGATTGCGCATTCTAATTTGCGCACACAACCGATTGCGCAAGCTGACGTGGCAGAAATCATCATTACTAAATCAAATCAAATCTTTTCTGACAACTGACAGCGCGGATAACAAGGAGTCTGTTCGTTTCCTGCGCCGCACAGTGCTCGAGGGCGGCTGACAGCTGGCAGCGCAAACCAATCCTGCGCAGTTTGAGTTTGCGCAAACCATGTATGCGCAATTCAACTCTGCGCACTCCATCAAACGTAACTGTTAAGTTACACGTGGCATTCATGCCATCGATTGGTCATTACATGGTAACTGTTTATGCACGATCATGCGCATTTCTATCAAATCATGCCATGTGTCCATGATAGTCGGCCCACGATCCAGTAACTATCTGCGCAAATCAATGTTGCGCAAACCAATGCTGCGCAAATCATCATGCGCAGTCCAAAATAACTGAAAGTTAGTTATTTCCAGAACTCTATAAATAGAGTTTCAAGTCTTCATTCAAGGGGAAGAGATCAGAGATCAGATATCAAGATCAGAAATCAGAAATCAGAAATCAGAGAGTCCAGGAGTTCTTGCCAAAGTGCTGCTGCATTCTTCCGAGACTTTTGTCTTCAACTTCAGAGGCTTTTGCCTTCAGTTTCCAGAGTTGTTTTCAACTTCAAAGGCTTCGTCTTTACAGTTCATATCGTCCAAGGGATAAAGCAATCGTCATCGAGATTGGATTCCTACAGTTGTAATTTTCCCAGAATTCTTGTAATCTTTATTACAGTTTGTATCAATAAAGTTCAATACTTTTGTTTTTGCAAACAAACAATAGCTCAGCATCATCAATGTCACCTATTGGGGGAGATCCAGTCAGAAAAGGAGCAAAGTTCAATTATATATATCTAAAAGTTCAAATAGTAACGAAAATTTGCAATTTTAAACAGTTTGAAATACTTGAACAATATTTTCCAGCAATTTTTCCAGCAATTCAATATTTAAAAACAATGTGATTTGAATAGGTAATGTATATGACCGACTTGGGTTGTACAATAGCATTCTAGTGATACGATACGGCTTATTCCCATGTGTAAGAGGGGTAAGCTCGCACAATTATGCAATATGAAGGTATTGGTCATAAGCACTACACTACTCCCCCAATATCCCACAATCAATATTTGAACTCTGGGAGAGAGTTTCGTGTAGCAATGTGGTTTAAGCATGCAAGATAACAATTACTAATTAAATTGCGAGATAACATAACCGTACTTGCCTTTGCTATTGACTGGATTGAGGTGTCGGTACCGGAGAGGAAGTCAATTACGTCCTCGAATTCCTACAGTTGAAAATTCTGACTTAGAATCATAGATAAGCCATTTCTAAGTGTGCTAGTTACAATCTCTAAAAGTAGGTCCTAGTCCAGTTTTAAGTTGTTTAACGAATATACTACCGGATCACGTTTTTCGTCGCGAGCTACAATCAATATCAATTAGCGAAGTAAAAGTCAATTTAACCTTTTTTTGGGAAAATAGAATTTTTAGGTTAATTAGCAAAACTTTGTATTTTTTTTAGTAACATAATTAGGTTTTTCTTTAAATGAGAAAAATGTGAATTTTTGTTAACTTACAAACTTATAATTTTTTACCATTTACTTAATGTGAGAAAACTTATTAATCTTTTATACCAAAATAAATATTATTTTTAATATTTTACGCGTCTAACGACAAAACCAATAAACCAGAAAATAACCAAAAAGCTATGCTACACAATACAAAGTCACAGAAAATAAATAGAAAATTGGTCTTAAGCGCTTACAACTTATTACATAATTAATTAAATAATAAAAAGCTACTGGTGAGCTCTGAACGTCGGGAAGCGGTCCATTCAGGAGGCACGAATGCCCTGCACTCGAAATACGAAAATATCCAGTAACAAGTTCTAAATAATTAAGTTATAAAAGTATGAATAAGGTAAGTCTCAGACTTGGTCATACAAAACTCATGTTGCTGGCTAACGCCTCAACATACAGGAAGTCCTGTAGCGTTTGCGTTTCGCCGAGGCTCATCCGACCGATACGATCGTCGCCTAAGGGAATACCGAAACTCACAAAATCCAACAGTTAAACCAATCTGAAACCATTTTCATAAATCGTTTGCATAGACCGGGATTTGGAAATAGATTTTGTTATCAAAAACAATATTTTGAAAACTTCTAAGAAAAATTGGGCAGCACCTCCTCTGTAACTAGGACAACCTAGCCACAATGCGGTACCGTACTACATCCGAACAGTCGATCCCAAACCAGGGAGAACACAAAATCACAACACAAAGATAATATCCAATTTTAAAGAATAATAAGCCATAGGCAAAAGTAAAATATCCCAACCAAAGAAATACTCATAACCAACGAAAAAATATTAGCCAAGCATACCAACTACAGAACTAATCCGAGCCGAACTCGGAAAAAGTATCCCTACGCAACAATATCAAATACCGATCTCCGAAATAGGATCGGGACCCCCGTCATCACAGACTAAACTCGGAAGGGACACAGGGACACATGATTATACCTCGAGTGCTCGGCTAGAGCTCTCAGAAGCATAAAAGAAAAATCCATGCGGACTCGAAAAATTTCAGAAGCACGTGGACAACAGAAATCGTCGCACGGGAACAGCACAAAGGCGGCCACGGGGAACGGTGCTGGACGGTGCTGCGGGAACAGCGGGGCACGGCGCGATGGGGCGCGTGTGGGAGGGTTGGCCGGCGGAGGAGGCACCGCGGGGTCGGGAACGGCGGCGGGGGCTGGCGCGATGACGAGGTTCGACGGCCGCTAGACGGGGCGGCCGGAGGTCGCCGGGAGGGCGTGGGCTGGGGGTCGCCGGGAGGGGCACGACCGGGGAAGCTCGGGTTGGGGCTTGGGATGGGTTTGGGTGAGGGATGAGGGAGAGGGAGAGGGGAAAGTGTTTTATAGGGAATGGGGCTCGGGGGTTACGGAAAGGGGAAAAGGAAGGGGTGTCGTGGTTACAGAAGGGGAAGGAAAAAGTCGGATGTTTACGGAAGGAGAAGGGAAGGGTCGGATAAGTATGGTTCTGGAAAGGAAAGGAAATTCTTTTATTTCTTTTAAAAAGGAAATAGGTATAAATGAATATATAAAAGGATTAAAAGTTGGTTTCAAAAAATCGATATTGGGTTCGGTTTCGGAAACGGATTTGAGACGGGTTCGGGACGGGTCAGGCCAAACAATAAAAATTCAATGAATAATTTTTTTATTTATAAAAATATGATTTTCCAAATAATAATAATAATAATAATAATAATAATAATAAACTGACCAAACTAATTAACAAACAAAATCCAACAATTAAAAAATAAATCCGAAATTTACGGGTTTTACATCACCACACGGACTTTTAAAGTCCGGCCAACTCCTAATCCCCCCCCCCCCAAACAGCTAACCATTTCCTTAACCCTTTCCTACGTAGTTAATGACATAATGACGTCAGCAACCGGACTTTAAAAGTCCGGTTGGATGCTCAATTGGTAATTTTGCCAAACTTAATACTTTTCCTGGAATTTACAGAAAGTTGGATGCTTTACATGCAATTTTCTGTATATTATACACACACACACACACACACACACACACACACACACACACACATATATATATATATATATATATATATATATATATATATATATATATATATATATATATTCATATATTTCTTTGTTGAAACTTTGTTGATATTTTAATTTATTTGTCAATATGAATGACAATGTTAGTCCAATAATTGTATCATATTTTTTAATATTGCTAATAGATTAAGTTAACATTATGATATTACTAATATTCATGCAATCAATATCATGTTGATACTTAAACTTAGCATTGTCCAAATATGTATTAAATGTAACCAAATTTGCTACCATACACTGTTTTGTTAGTCTAACATTTATTTGCAGAAAAGCAATAAGTAGAATAAGATATAGACATATGCAATTAAGAAAAAATGTTGTGCAAAAGACGACCTTATATCACAAGATTTTTCTGAACCTCCATGACATCTCCGGAGTCTCCGAAATGTCATATTTCATGATATGTTTATCTTTGGACAATTGTGGTCAAGGAAACAAGTCATCATTATACAAAGAAAAAGACAAGCCAAACTATGCCATCATCTGCTGCTCGTGTCTTTATATCTTATTTCTGTATTTAATTTTAATTTGTCTAGGACTCAGGTACATTGAGTCATATTGGCACCAGTAAGTCCAAATCATGAAGCCTAAACAACATCCTACACCACCAAACCAAATTGGCCAAAAACCCACGAAACCATTATGGTCTTACAGAGAGTAAACTCGGTCCTTGACCAAACTCGGGCCCTTAAGACCCAGTTTTGGCTAACTTGTTCATTCCAGATATCAGAGCTCCAATGTTTAAATTTATGAAGATTGGGGACCGAACTGTGTCCGAACTCGGTCCACGTTAGCCTATAAATGACTATGAGTTTCATTCATTCTCAATCATCTCTCACTTTCAAACCATATAAATAGCCTATAAACATTCATATTCTTAAGATCAACTCCTAGTGCCAAGTGCGATCTCGGCTAGAAATCTGCTAGAGTTGTAAATGCTTGGTTTTCAATTTTGTTTTCATTCAAGTGTTGAAGTCAACAAATTTTTTCGGGTCAAAGCTTGTGGTTGTTTGAAGTTGAAAAACTCTTCGGATCAAAGCTTGTGATTGTAAGAAGTCGGCGTGCCATTCAGATCAAAGCATATGGTGTATACTATTACTCTATAGTGGATTGACTCCGTACAAGAGTTCTCGAGACTGGATTAATCCTCCACGAGGGATACAAGTGTATATCGTAGTGTTAGCGTTTGTGACTTCTATCTCTTCACTTGCTTATATTTTTACTTGCTGAATTATGTGTTGGTGATTATTATTTAGATTTGATTTTATTTGAGTATTATTGTTAAAACTTGATTAACCTCCCCCCCCCCTATCACATATTTGTTGGTTAGTTTGCTTGCATGTTCGACTTCTTTTGAAAATGAGATGTACCAGTAACTTCAATCCATATTCGTGTATGTCTTCATTTTTTGTCATAGTAGCTTCTTTGAATTCCAACTTGTGTAACTTCTTTTATCGAATTATGTTTTAGTAACATATCTAAATTATCTAAGACAATTTTCTCTTTCTTATTCTTATTAGATGACATCTCTAACTTTTCATGAATATACCGATTTTTTGTCTCTACCATAACATAAGAATATACAAAGAGATAAAAATAAGAGTAACATACTATGACAACGATGAATATCAAATGTCTTGAAGGTCACGGTTGTCTTGAGGAGGCACCAATTGACGTTTACGTTTTGAAATAGGAAAATGTCAGTTAAAATAGGGACCAAGTTGGCCTTTTCTCTCAAACATTTGTACCCAAATGCAAATGCAATAATTATTTAGAGAGAGAAAAAAAAAAAACTCCATTTCTCATCTTAGATCTTGCATAAATAAATCACCTACCATCCCTTAATTTCTTATTTTGTAAAAACATCAATAATGCCCTAGTCTTTTGCTCACGTGGAGCTCTCACCAACACTACTGAGTACTGCCCTCCATTGAAGACAAAAGAGCCAGCGAAGTGTGGTTCCATGGGACGAAACAGTCTCGCCATTGTGACTTCTCATCACAATCAAAAAATATTTTATATGCACGTAAGAAAAGGCTTAGAAAGTTAGCTTTATGCACTTGTCAACACTAACTATCATTGCTGGATTATAAAGATCCTATAAAGTGTGAAGAAAGTCGAAAATACAATCGATATTTGAAACATAATTGTTACAACAACAAATTTAAAGCAATCCAAAAAAAGAAAAAGAAAAAAAAATTACAACAAAGTTACTACAACGAAAACAAAACATAAAGAGATGAAATTATCGTTGGGGGATAAAAATTATCGTTGTTCAAAATATAATTCGACCATTTTCGTCGATCCGTTCTTATAAATCTATAGTTCGAAGAAGATTTTTTGAAATATTTCTTGTCACTCTCATTTTGGACTTCTAATTTAGACAAATGAACAGACAGTATCTCGTAGATCTTCGTGACGACCGCTAACGCTTATGACATAGTAAAATATATATTTTAATTCTTTATACACACACAGACACGAGAGACATCAGCCGACCTTAACAGTCAAATGTCCCACGTATATGTTCACAGTAGAGAATACAGAGGCCTACTGCGCCCATTCCAATGTCTCCCTCCTCAAAGAGACGAGACGAGTAGAGTGAGTCATCGACAAATAGAAAACACATGATCCCCATGTTCTTGCTATTGGAAGTGGCAACAACACACGCTCTATTCTCTTCTCAAGTTTCCAAGCACTATAATTCACAAATGGACCCTCTTTAAATTTTTAATTAAGGGATATTTTTTTTTCTACAGGTGTAGTAAATAATTTTAGGTACAGAATCTTTCTACTTAAAAAAGGATAATCGCCTGACCTGGTGGTCCAAGTGAGGTGTTTTAGTCTTTTTTTTTTTTTTTTTTTCCACCTCTTTTTAGTCGCACCATATATATATAATTACAAATCAGGGTACCTCCAACCCCAGCTTGCGTACATACCCATTTACATTATGAATTATGTCAGTGGCCCACATGCTCAGACCTTCAAACACTTGGTTGTTCTGTTCCCTCCAAATATACCAGATAGCTGAGGCA
The DNA here is from genome assembly GCA_029216955.1 of Iris pallida. Classification (NCBI taxonomy): domain Eukaryota; kingdom Viridiplantae; phylum Streptophyta; class Magnoliopsida; order Asparagales; family Iridaceae; genus Iris; species Iris pallida. The sequence continues at coordinate 4,095,945 of JANAVB010033417.1, forward strand.
AGTCGAACACCTGCTGACAAAATAGATGGGGTATAGATTCGACCACCTGCTGACAAAGGGGACATCAAAGGTGTTGAGCACTAATAAGGGACTTTAGTCCCACATCGGAAGTTGTATTGTGAAGAGGAGGTGTACTCTCTATAAGTAGTGGCAGGAGCCCATCAATAAAATCATCCGAAAAATTTCACTCATTTCAACTTGGTATCAGAGCCAGGTTCCCAAAAAAAAATTTTTTTACCTCCCTGACGCCAGCCCCCCCCCCCCCCCCAAACTCCCCATCTACTATTCCAGCTCCTTCTCCCCCCCCCCCCCCCCCCCCCCCCAGGACCTGCGGTGCAGCGTCCCGTGTCACGACCCGCTACCCAAATTGTTGGGCCGGGTCGAGTCATGTCCAGCCTACGCTTAAGATAAAGCGCAGGAAGCTGTTCTAGAGACAACAAGATAAGACTAAATGTGCTAACAGTTCTATAAGTGAAGAAGATTCATAAATGCTCAAAACACAAAAGTCATCTCATATAATAATAAGTCCAAGTACAAGTCTGAAATATAAAACTGGATACAGGTCCAGTTACAAAATACATAGTCTAATACATGACTATACTAAATAATAAGTCCAAGTACAAGCCTGGTCCTCGACAGTAACTCCATAATATGAGTCACAGAGCAACTGCTCCTCGGTAAGAATACCTACAACGTTATCCTGTCAGGACGGGAGCAAGTACTGATTCTAGCAAACTAAATATACGAAACATGAAATGAACAGGAATGTGATAAACTGGAATCATGGCATATCATAATCTATCATGGCAAGGACACATATGTAATAGAGACAGATGTATATGTAATGTCTAAAACTGTAGCAGGTATGTGATCGTCAATAGGTGTACAATGTACAGGGGCACATAATGAAATGTACTTCCGTACAAGTGTAAAGGCGATAGATGTACATACGCACAAATACAGCTTTGAGATAAAGGCCTACGGCGCAGTAACATATAAAATGAAACTTTGTTCGGTACTGTAGAGGGGGCATGATCACGTACTCAACTATCAGTTTTCCCATAACCCAGATTCTAATCATGTGAGAGATATAAAACTGTTCTAAACATGGTAGGGATAAGAAAGTAATACAACATGTGAAGATTTAACTTGCTACCCCAAGGATCAGCATTTAATCATGGTTGGATTCGCAGTTCAATGTTGTAACAGTACGTAAAGTTTGTAGAAAATACTTGCCTTTAGCATAGCAAAGCAGCGATAAAAATGCTATAGATACCTGGTAACTCGTCACTGTAGAAATAAATACATAAACTTAGTTTTTGCACTAAGTTAAACACTAAAACACTAGTGGTGCAACGCGACTTTCTAACTTGACACCTAGCCAAATTGTGACTTTAGCATAGGAGACCAATGTGGGGTGACACAATACTCTAACTAACTTTCTAGGGCCTTTACACTAGTGCGGGGTGAGGTTCAATACGACTAAAACGCAAAACAACACAAAAAGTTGCAAGACGTAATTATTCAATAAATAAATCAAACTGTACATTATGTTACAACAATTTTTGAGATAGACAAAAAGCTCAATTTTGCATAAAATATAGTACCAAAATGATCCTTGTTAATTATAGAAATTTATACTAATTTGTCTGGAATTTATAAACCCTCATAAATATTTATTAAAAATCAGGAAACATAAATATACTGAAAATGAGTTCTGTTTTCCTATTTTTATAAAATACCAACAGCACTTAATAAATACTGAAAAAATTATAATAAATTGTATAAATTAACAGAGTATTCAAATATAATTTTTTCTAGATATTTACGGCATTTAAACATATATAAAAATTCAAAAACAGCAAGCAACGGTTTCTGGAAAATAATTAATTATTTATTTACTATTTTTGTCCATGTATTCGAATTGAACCGAAGTCCAGATACAGGACCCAGAGCCATGAATCAGGTCCAATATGACTTGTACAGACTCTGAATGTATTAGACACAATTGGGCCCAAAAACCCATGCTAGGTTTGGACATCAATTGGCCATAACAAATAAAAAACAGAAATTTAAATAATAATAATATATTTTTAAAGTGGTAAAAATATACAAGTCACAAAATATATAATAAAATAACTTGTAAAATTTTACATAACAATATTTTGTACAAGGTAGAATAAACATATAACTACAATATTTATATATATACATAAAAATATATAGATATTTATATATATACATAATGGATATATATATACATATAATAAATATACATATATATATAATAGAAATACTCAATATAAAATATATATATATATATATATATATATATATATATATATATATATATATATATATATATATATATATATATATTTTTTTTTCTTTTTTTTTTGAAAACCAAGCGGCCGTGTCAAAAACACCCAGCCACCGCCTGGCCTGGGAGCTGTGGGCGAACCACCAAGCCGCTCCCGTGGGGGCTCGAACTCCGTCCGATGCCCCAAGTGCCGGTGCGCCTAGCCACTTGAGCTACAAGCGCCCGGCTTATTATTATTATTATTATTATTATTATTATTATTATTATTATTATTATTATTATTATTATTATTATTATTTTATATATATATATATATATATATATATATATTAAAACAACACCCCCCTTTTTATTAATGAAGGCTCGAAGACCGAAGCCGGAACAAGTATACAAGGCGCAAAATGCCGAAGCCTATACAAGTATACCACCAAAAAGAAGACGGAGGAAGGGGGATGTCAAAACCAGTGAGAGTTAGGGGAGGACTGAGGACCAGAATGCCGTCGAGCTGTGGGCACACCGGGTGCTCCTTTTACGACATTGGCGGAAGACTTCCCGTATGAGCTGATTTTCCGAGTATTGGAGTCCTTCGTATCTATCCTTGTTGCGATTCTTCCAAATGATCCACGTGGCGGCCGCTGCTACGATCTGGTGTCCGTGAGAGGCAGAACCCCAGGAGAGCGCAAGATCGTGGAAGCGCCTGCTGCCTGGCTCAATGCTACACCGATGGTTGAGGATCCTCCAGATGTGACCTGGCAGAACCCCCTGATAGAAGATGTGGTCAATAGTCTCCATTTGACGGTCAGAGCAACAATTGCAGGCTGATGCTAAGCTGATCCCCATGGTGTTCAGAATCTCGTCAGTGGGCAATTTTTTCCTGATGATTCTCCACATCAGGAAGGACCACTTTTTAGGAATGCAAGAGTGCCAATAGGGAGCAATGATAGGATTCCGGTTCCCATTAACTCGAACAGCGCATTTCGTCGACCGCATCGAGAATTCCCCCGAAGCCTCGAGCGACCACCTCCATCCATCTGCTTCGTTATCGATTTTAACCCCGCGAAGGCGGATGCTCTCCACAGTGTCGTTTTCGGACCAATCACGAATCTTGTCCCAGTTCCAGTCGTTACTACTGAAATCCCACAGGTCGCTGATCCTGCAGTCTCTGGGGGTCTCCGTGATACTCGGGATCATGCTATCCCCTATCCATCTCTCCAGGAACGGGTTGGATCGACCGTCACCCAAATGGAGTCTGATAACAGGTTCTGTGCTGTCCCGCCCATCAAGGATACGACGCCACGCCGCAGAGGATCGGCTGTTGGAGATGGCAATTGCTGGGTGAATGTGTTTGAAGTATCTGGCCTTCATATACCTGGTCCATAAGTTGTTCCTAGTCCGAAGATTCCACCACAGTTTCAACGAGAATGATTTAACGATGTGTGAGAGTTTGGTATTGCCCAGGCTCCCTTCCTCGATCGGGCGCGCCATAGAGTCCCAACTCGCCCAGTGATGCTTGTTAAGACCCGTGTCCTGCCCCCACAAGAAGTTACAAAAGGTCTGTTCAATCGAGGTCAGAACCTTCTTGGGGGGAGAACACATAGCCAAAGTGTGAATTGGAATAGAGGTGAGAATATGGTTGATGAGGATCATCTTGCCGCCAGCGGATAGAGTGGCATTATGCCACCCTTCGAGTTTTTTTCCTGATTCTAGAGATCAAATCCTCGAATATGCCAAAGTTGGATTTCCCGTACACCAGCGGGCATCCAAGGTATTTGAAGGAGGGATGGGCTATATTGAAGGAAGTTAAGTTGGAGAGGCCGTGCGCGTTCTCTCGATTGAAGTTGTGGTGGGCGTAAATAACGCTCTTGGCGGGGTTGATTTTTTTACCGGAGCATCTTGAGTATCTCTGCAGTGTGTGGTGCACCACGTCCACCGCACCAATATCTCCGGATGAGAATATGAGAACATCGTCTGCGAAGGCCAAGTGGGTGATGAAGGGACAACCGCTGGCTGTATGATAGTGCTGGAAGTTGGGGGTATTAATCATGTTATTGAGGTTTCTGCTCAAAGCGTAGGCCGCAATGATGAAGACAGTGGATGAGAGAGGGTCGCCTTGTCTAACTCCACGAGTAGATTTGAAGAATCCTTTGGCCTGCCCGTTGATCACCGTTGAAAACCATGAGTTGCTAATGGATCTCCACACGGTGTTGGTCCAATTTTCCGAGAATCCGAAAGCTCTGAAGACCCAGATAATAAATTGCCAATCCAGTCTGTCGTAAGCTTTCTCCATGTCGAGTTTGATAGCGATGTTGCCCCCTCTTGCAGGGAACTTCATGCAGGTGATAAGCTCCTGGGCTAGCATGATGTTGTCCTAAATATTTCTTCCGCGAACAAAGCCGCTTTGCTCCTCGAAAATGATCTTGGGGAGAAATTCGGCCATTCTGGTTGCAATGATCTTGGAGATGATCTTGTTAGTGAAAGTGCAAAGACTGATGGGTCGAAAGTCTTGGAAGGATTCTGGGTTAGAATTTTTCGGGATAAGGATCAGCTTGGCGCTAGAGATTGCTTTGGGGTAAGTGGCTCCCGCAAAGAATGCAATGGCCACCTCAGTGATGTCCTGTTTGATAATATCCCAGCATTTACGAAAGAAAACCCCAGAAAATCCGTCCGGGCCGGGTGCACTGTTCGCATCCAGGGTCCAAACCGCGTCGGTCACCTCCTGCATGGTGGGGGGCAACTCCAGCTGAACATTGTCGGTGTCGCAGATGAGGTGTGGTATGGAATTCAGGAAGGAGTTGTCTTTGTGAACCGTCTCTTTGGAGAATAACTTGGAATAGAACTCCTCAGCCGCCGCTTGGATGTTCTTTTGATCCGTGATGATGTTCCCCATTTCGTCGGTGATTTGGTGAATCGAGAGCTTCTTTCTGCGGCCTTTGACGCAGTCATGAAAATATTTAGTATTTTTATCCCCCTCGCTGTCCCATTTCAACCTTGCTTTTTGCTTCCAGAAATCAGTCTCCACTCTGATCCTGAATTTGAGCATAGCTTTGGTAAGATTCATGGCCATCCGAGCCGTCGGTGAACGGTCTAAAGCGAACCTGGCTTCTGCCCGAGCGACGTCGTCCTCCGCAATCCGTACAGCTTGAAAAATGTCCCCATAGGCATGTTTGCTCCAAACGGTCAGGGCTTTCCTCGTTTCTTTCAGCTTGTTGCTAACCCGCACGAGGGGGTCGGGTGATTCTACCCGATTCCACGCGTCTTGAACAATGTCCAAGAATTGAGAGTGCTCGGTCCAAAAGTTAAGGAATCGGAAGTTCTTCTTGACGGGATTGCAAGAATTTTTTTATTTCAATCAACAGGGGAGAGTGGTCCAATTCTGATGAATTGAGGTGGGATAGACTAGTAGTGATCCCCATTCCGTCCCAATGGACGTTCGTGAGGGCCCTGTCTAAGCGGAAGTATTGGCGGTGATCTTCTTCCTGCATGTTGCACCAAGTGAAAGCATTGTCGGTGAACTGGAGAGAGGATAGGTGGGCATTGAAGATGAAGTTGTTGAAATCTAACATGGCTGATGTTGGCGGCGGGCGACCTCCAATTTTCTCTTCTCTACTGGTGATAGCGTTAAAGTCCCCAACGCAAAGCCAAGGCGTTACAAAATGATTGGTGTGGATGTCAAGAAGGTCGTTCCAAAGCTGTTTTCTCTCTGCGATGTCGCAGCTGCCGTGCACCGCTGAAAGGATGATGCGTTTGGAAAGGGAAGGGTGTTCCACCCAGCAAGAAAGGTCCTGCCTGGCTTCGTGGATGACTCCGAAGTTGACGTCCTCCGTGCCAAGGATCCAGATATCGTTACTCCCAGCGATGGCATGGGGGAGACCGAGCTGTAGCTGGATAGATTTCAATCTTTTAGGGGGGATTTTGGGTTCGATAATAGTGAGAATGTCGATTTTGTGCATCTTCCGGAGGTTGGAAATTCTCCTCATAGTGGGTTTGTTGGCCAGACCTCTAACATTCCAGGCTAGGATGTTAATCATTAATGAGAATGGGGAGGGTGTTTTTTGTTCCGCCTGGAGGCGGATCTGGTGAGGATAGTTTGGGTATCAGCTGTTCCCGACTTGTCTGATTTCCCGCTCGATGATGATTTATCTGCCATCGATGGGATTGTTATGTGACTGGTGTTCGCTTGGATTTCGGTGGTGGCTTCACTGGTTGGATCAATCTGATCTCCAGCGGAATCCAGGATGGACTCCTCCGGTGGGATGACTAGGGCGTCACTGGTGCTGCCAATCTGCATCAGCGTCTGCTGGAGGGGATAACCCGCGGCTTGAACCTGAATTCCTCGCTGAACCTGGTCAGGTCCGAGGATCGATAATGCTACTACCACCGGGTCTGGGATGATGATGGGTTGCTCTGCAGCAATGGAATCATCATTGTTCTCCACTCTGGCCTCCAAAAGGGGTTCTATCTCGGTGATATTGGGCTCAGCTATGATTAAGGCGAATTCCGGCAGGACCTCATCATTAATGGTGGTATCAGCTAATGTACAGGCAGACTCCGATGGGGTGCCCCCATTTTTCGATTCAAGCGCATCAAACTTATTGAATAGGGTTCGAGCTTGGGTTTTGCAAGGGCTGAAGGTTATGCTTTGGTTTCCGCCTTTGTCAGAATCGCCGTCACTTGACTCGAATCTGGTATGCGTGTTAGGGGGTGGTAAGAGAGGGGACCGAGGGGTCCTCCCTCCAATTTCCAAGTGGACGTTCCGGGCTGATTTCTTCTTGAGTTCAGGGTGAAGACGATGACAGTGTTTTGGGGTGTGACCACGTAATGGCAGTGGTTGCAGAACATAATGTGGTTGTCAAATACGATCTGTTGGGTGTGGGTGCGGTTGTCGAGTTCGATACTGATGAAATTGGGGGGCTCGGAGGTGAGGTCGAGTTCCATACAGAATTAGACGTAGTTGGCCTTGGTGAAGTTGCTGGTTTCAGGGGCCGTGGCGACATACGTCCCGAAGGAGTGGCAATGCGTCGAATGGCCGCTGGAACGAAACAGATGAGGGGAAGATTCGGCAGCGTCACCCAAACTACGACCTTCGCTGAATCTTCGTGGGTGCTAAAACCGGAGGACCACTTGATGATCTTCATCTGGTGGGAGTCCACACGACATGTGCCTTTGGACCACACTGACCTGTGGTCGGCATCGGAAGAAAGGTGGAGTAGCATAAGTCTGGGGTCGAGGGGGCGACGCGGTATTCCGCAGATAGTCGCCAGCTAGCAATAACCTCCTGCATTCTGGCGAGTTTGGGACATCCTGAGGAAAATTTGAGGACAAAGGTGAGGGGGAAGGATGATGAAAGCGAGGTCAATTCCGAGTCGGAGAATGGAATGGTGGGAATTGGGGATTCCTGCGGGTACACGATATCCGGGAGGGGGACATCAGGGATCATGAGACCCTACCGGGGGAATAAATCCGGACGAAGGGAGGCGGCGTAGGAGGGCTGGCCAGCACAGGAGGAGGGTGGGGGCATAGTCCCACAAGGAGCGAGCGAGGGGGGGCGGGGAGGGAGACGGAGGAAGCGGCTCTTGACAGGGGGTCGCGAGCACCCAAAGAAGAACCACCAGGGTGCAAGGGAGGGACGACGACAGCGGGGGGTGGGGCCGCGGGGGGGCTCCCGACCGCAGAAATAGCGGAGGACGCCGAGGGGCCGGGAGAAAGAGGCAGGACACTGGGAGCGCCGGCGCAGGACCGGGCCGCAAGGGGAGCAGGGGAGGCGCCTCTGGATGCCGACGATCGGGGAGGCACAGGCTGGTCGAAGGCGCAGGAAGGGGGATCAATAGAGCGAGAAGGGGGAACAACCGAAAGAGGCTGGGCGGAGGAGGAGGCGGAAGGGTGTGGCTGGGAGGAGGAGACGAAAAGGTGTGTAGGGGAGACGACTACAAGGGATGAGTCGGGGGGTGGTGGGAGGGGAGGAACCCTTGCGGAGGGAGGGGGTGGGGCCTCCGGCAGAGAGGGCAAGAGAGGGTGAGGAGGTCCCACCAGCGGAGGCCGGCTGCAGGAGAGAAGGGGTCCCCTCCAAACTGCGCAGGGAGGGAGAACACGAGTTGGCGTAGAGCCAAGGGTTCCAGGAGTGCGCAAGGGGAGGGGAACAGGAGGGCGCAAAGTGGAGTGGGCCTGCAGGATGCACTGCGCAAGCAGTCATGGGCTGTTCCGCGTAAGGGGGAAAGTGGGTCCCGCCAAGGACCGCATGAGAATGGAAGAGGGACCCGAGCGCGGACTGGGAGGGAAGAAACGGAGCGGCTAGCGCAGGGGGGGGTCCATCCAAGAGCGCAGGAGAGAAGATGATATATATATATATATATATATATATATATATATATATATATATATATATATATATATATATATATATATATATATATATTTATTTATTTATTTATTTATATATAACAGTATATATATAAAATATATATATATATATTTAATATATATATATATACTGTTATATATAAATATATATATATATATATAAATATATATATATATATATATTTATATACATATACATATACATATACATATACATATACATATATATAATAAAACACTAATTATAAAATATATATATATATATATTATATATACAAATACTGTATATATATATATATAACAGTATATATATATAATAATATATATATATAAATACATATATATATATATATATATATATATATATATATATATATATATATATATATAAATATACATATATATAAATAATAAAATAAACAAAAAGAAAACAAAACAAAACAGTGGGAAGGGGGGTTTGAACTCGGCCCAGGGGGGTCGGGTTCTTGGGCTCGATCGGGCTGGCCAGGGGGTCAGCCCAAGCTGTGTGTTAGGGTAGGGTTTGGTTTAGTGTTATTTAGGTTTTTGGGTTATGGGTTTTAAACCCGATAAAACAAATCCGAACCCGTTATTTAATTCGAATTTTATTCTCGTATCCTCGTGTCCTGACAGTTAGGGACACGAGTCTTGTATCAGTGCCAAGCACGACACGCACGAGTCCTAAAATACGTGTCCGAGCACAGGGTTTGGGGTGTCGTGTCCGGGCGAACCACGTGTGTGAGTTCGAGACACATACGACACAGTTTCTTGAGTGTTACTCACGTGTCCGGCGAACTGGGGGTTGTCGAGCGTGTTGACGGCGGCTAGGGGCGTCGTGGCGGTGGCGCTTAGATGGCGCTGGGTCTAGCTCGGCATGGCGCGTCGAGTGGTGGTGGTTGGGGGGCGGTGTAGACGGCTGGAGAGGTGGCGCTTTGGGTCGCCGGAGCTAGGGTTAGGGTTAGGGTTTTCGTCGGGGAAGAAAGGGTCGGGGTGGTCGTAGTGGCGAGCTAGAGTTAGGGTTTGGTCTGGGGGTCCTTTTATAGGGTTAGGAGGTCGGTTAGGGTCTTGGGTCGACCGAAAATAGCGGGGCAGCTGGCCGGTCGTCGACAGCTGGCGGTCGTCGGAGAGTGGGTGAGTGAGAGGAGAGAGAGAACGTAGGGGGGGTAGGTAGGTTAGCAGCTAGGTCCCTGTAGTTTAGGATATTATGGTTAGGTCCCTCCCCAGGTTAAGTTTGCAAATAATATTTGCAAACCGATATTAAAACAATACAAGGATTTGCAAAAGCTAATTAAAACATTTGAATTAATTACAAATCTATATTAAAACATTTTAATAAATTGCAAACTCCTATTTTAAGTAATTAAAACCTATTTAAAAATCATTTAAAAATTCTAGAAAAATTTCTAAAAATATAATAAATTATTTTAAAGCTAAATATGTCATTAGCAACTAATTAACACTAATTAAATTAAATTTGAAAAACAGGGGCTGACAAGTCTTCCCTCCTTGAAAAAATTTCGTCCTCGAAATTCAAAAGGATTGAAGATCCTACAATTTCTAACATAACAAGCAATACAACAAATGACTAAGGCTACGATCGAAACTAACCTCTAAGGTATCAAGCGGGAACGGGTGGTTCCCTCACAGCGGTTGGGTCGAACAAGTAAGGATATCTCTCCCTCATGTCCGACTCCCACTCCCAAGTAGATTCACCCGGAGAGTGGCGACTCCAAGCTACTCGTACTAAGGGTATAACCTTGTTCCTCAGTCTCTTCTCCCTCCTGTCTAATATCTCCACTGGCTGCTCAGTAACTGCAAGGCTCGGTCCGATCTCCAACTCTGAATGATCTAGCACGTGACTGGGCTCCGGAACATATCTCCTCAGCTGAGACACATGAAAGACATCATGAACTCCTGCTAGGTTGGGTGGAAATGCAACCCTGTAAGCTACCTCTCCGATCCTGCCAAGTATCTCGAACGGCCCAATGTATCCGGGGCTCAGCTTTCCTCCTCGTCCGAACCGGATCGTCCCTCTAGTAGGTGATATCTTCACCAGCACCATATCTCCGTCAGCGAACTCCATCGGTCTGCGACTAGCATCGGCCCAGTGTTTCTGCCTGTCCTGAGCCACTCTGAGCCTATCTCGGATCATTCCGACCTTCTCTGCTACATCCGTGATCATCTCTGGCCCAAGCACAACTCTGTCCCCAACATCATCCCAAAAGAGCGGTGTACGGCATCGTCGTCCATATAGTGCCTCGAAAGGAGATATACCGATGCTGGCTTGGTAGCTGTTGTTGTATGAAAACTCTACCAAGTACAGATGGCTCTCCCATGATCCGCCAAAGTCCAGCACACAAGTCCTCAGCATGTCCTCCAGCGTCTGTATCGTCCTTTCGGACTGCCCATCTGTCTGCGAGTGGTACGTCGTGCTGAACTTGAGCCGACTGCCCAACTCCTCCTGTAAGCTCCTCCAGTAGTGGAACGTGAATCTGCTGTCTCTGTCCGATACGATACTCACTGGTACTCCGTGCAAGCGCACAATCTGCTGCATGTATAGCTCCGCCAACTTCTCGGTAGAAAGCCCCACCTTGAATGGTATGAAGTGCGCACACTTCGTCAGCATGTCCACGATGACCCAAATGGCATCCTTCCCTCCTTGGGAACGAGGAAGCCCTAAGACGAAATCCATTGTAATGTGTTCCCACTTCCACTCGGGAATGGATAACGGCTGCAACAGACCAGCTGGCCTCTGGCGCTCCGCCATGACCTGCTGGAAAACTAGGCATCTCGAAATGAAACGTGATACATCTCTCTTCATCCCGTGCCATCAAAGATGTTCTCGCAAGTCACGGTACATCTTGTTAGCACCAGGGTGAATAGAATATCTCGATCGGTGCGCCTCCTGTAAGACTGCCTCTATCAGCTCTCCCTTCGGTACGCACAATCGGCTGCCATGTCTCAAGGATCCATCCTCTGCTACGGTGAAGTCATCCAGCAATCCAGCTAAAGCCTGGGCTCGAAGTCTGCGAAGGCTCTCATCTGTAGACAGTGGCTCCCTAATCTGCTCCATCAAACCTGACTGAATGTCAAGCGCCATCATCTGTATCACTGATCCTGGCCGAACTATCTCGATACCGAGCTTCTCCAGATCTTCCCGTAAATGTCGATCTATCATCAGATACCATGCCATCGGATGCCTGCTCAGCGCATCCGCCACCACATTTGCCTTCCCGGGATGATACTGTAAATCGTTGTCGAAGTCCTTTATCAACTCCAACCATCGTCTTTGCCTCATGTTCAGCTCTTTCTGCGTGAACACATACTTCAAGATCTTGTGGTCAGTAAAGATTTCCACACGCTCTCCATATAAGTAATATTTCCATAACTTGAGTGCAAAGATCACCGCAGCTAACTCTAGGTCATGGGTAGGATAGTTCCGCTCATGAGTCCGCAATTGCCTAGATGCATAAGCAATCACTTTTCTATGCTGCTGTAGGACACATCCTAGCCCCTTTCCCGAAGCATTGTTGTATATGGTGAAACCTCCAGATCCTGAAGGTAATGTCAGAACTGGAGCGGTCGTCAGCCTCCTCTTCAGCTCCTCAAACACTGCCTGGCAGTCTTCTGACCAAATGTACTCTACGTCCTTCCGCGTCAGCTTCGTCATGGGTTCAGCTATCCTAGCAAAAGTCCTGGACGAACTTCCTATAATAGCCGGCTAAACCCAGAAAGCTCCTGATCTCTGAAACTGACGTCGGAGCCTTCCATATCTCAACTGCAGCAATCTTCCTGGGATCCACCGAGATTTCCTCTCCAGTAACTACATGGCCGAGAAACTCTACTCTCGGTCTAAAAAGAACTCGTACTTCGACAATTTGGCATACAATCTCTCCTGCCTCAGAATCCCCAAAACTATTCGCAAGTGCTCTGCATGCTCCTCCGGCGTCTTCGAGTGTATCAGGATGTCGTGGATGAATACTACGACGAACTTATCCAAATACTGGTAAAATGTCTTATTCATCAAATTCATAAAGACAGCTGGCGCATTTGTGAGACCAAATGGCATCACCAGAAACTTGTACTGCCCCCGTACTTCGTGTTGAACGCCGTCTTCTGGACGTCTGTAGCCCTGACTTTCACCTGGTGGTACCCGGATCTCAAGTCTATCCTGGAAAATATTTTCGCCCAACTCAACTAGTCGAACAAATCATTTATCCTGGACAGAGGATATTTGTTTTTAATGGTGATGGCATTCAAGGCCCGGTAGTCAATACACAACTGAACTGTACCATCCTTCTTAGACACAAAGCACTGGCGCTCCCCATGGAGAAGCAATAGATCGAATGAAACCCTTTTTCAACAGGTCATCAATCTGCTCCTTCATCTCTACGGCCTCCTTGGGGTTCACTCTATAGCAAGCCCGGATACTGGTGATGAACCCGGTACTACTAAGTCTATAGTGAACTCCACATCTCTGTCAGGCGAAAGTCCTGGAAGATCCTCTGGGATTACATCCATAACTCCCTAATGATAGGGTGTGGCGGTGCTATCTCTCCAACTGTCGCACAACAGTTCGGCTCTAGGCTGATCTCCGGCCCTGTCCTCCTGACACTGAATGGCTGTACCTGGGGGACTGAACAGAATACTACCCTCATGACAGTCTATAGCTGCATGGGCATAGCTAAGCCAGTCCATCCCCAATATGATATCATAACCGGGGAGGTCACAAAGAATCGTCCCCTAAACTCTCTCCCGGCTATAGTAATAGAGCATCTATAGATGGCTCTAATGGGCACTGGTCCACCTCCCGTCATTAGTCTACTCATCTCCTCGATAGGTGTAGCTACTAGATGGTATTTATGCATAAACTCTAATGACAGGAAGCTATGAGATACACCAGAATCAAACAAGCATAGAACAAGAAAAGTATGCAAATAAATATGACATGTGATGACGTCAGCCAAATAATCTGGCTCTGAAACCTGCTCCGGCTTTGGCTCAAGAGATAGACTATAAGCCTTCCCCTGGGTCCCTTCTGCTACTGCAGATGTTGCCCAAACCTCTGCTACTGAGTCGGAGCGGCCCTCTAGGTCCCTTGGCTGCTAGGCAGTCGCGAATCTGATGGGTGGCAGACCCACAAACTAAGCACTGCCCCACCTCTTCCTGCAAATGACAAAGTCATGCCCTGGCCTTCAACAGAAAGAACACATAGCCCCCTTCTGCTGCCGGGGTCCCGGGGCTCTAACTGGCGGGGTGGTTGTGATGGGGGGGGTTGTAGGGCGGTATGTCTGCTGGTGCGGCGTCGGTGCTTTCTTCTGGAAAGACTGACGCTTGGACGGTCCCTCAAGGTATACAGAAGCCGGCCTCTTGCAAGACTGAAGACGCTCCTCTATGCCGGGACAACTCTAGGCTATGGTAGTAGTCAGTCGTACCGTTCGCCACTATAAGAATGCCAATGTCTGGAACTAGACCATGGCAAAACCTATGCGTCATCTCCTCAGGGTCTGCAACTAGACTAGGAGCAAAACGGCTCAGGCGACTAAACTCTGCCGCATACTCGTCGACAGAATGGTTCCCCTACTGGATGTTCTGGAATCGTAGCCCCATGGCTACCCTAGCGGTGGTCGAGAAGAATTTTTTCTTGAACTGGGTCTTGAACTGATCCCAAATGGCCCTCCCTCTCGCGAATAACGGCTCATTCCGGAACCAGACTCCTGCCAAGTCTGTCAGCAGAAATCCCGCTGCCTCGACCTGGAGGTCATTCGGCAACCTAGCTCGAAGGAGCTTCCTCTCTATCGAGTCTAGCCAGTCATCTGCTACTACTATGCCCTCAGTCCCTAAGAACTCCTTGGGGTTCAGACCCATGAAGTCCTTGATCGTCCCTGCTCTCTGCCGTGGCTCTACAGTAGGGGTGAGCATTATTCGGTTTTGGGCCGAAAACCGAACCGAACCGAACCGAATAGAGGTTCGGTTCGGTTTTAAAAAATTCGGTTCGATTTCGGTTTTGAAAATACTAAATTTTCTTATTCGATTTCGGTTTCGGTTTTGGGTTTCGGTTTCGGTCCAAAACCGAAAACCGAATAAGAAAATTTAATTAATTAATTTATATATACATATATGTGTGTGTATGTGAGTGTGTATGTACTATATATAAGTATTAATATATAGGTATATACTAAATTATATATATGTATATACTAAATATGTCTATGTATATTTAGTTACTATATATTAACAAAAAGCTCAAAAAATCAAAAAAATATGAATAAACCGAATAAACCGAAAATCGAACCGATTTAATTCGGTTCGGTTTGATTCGTTTTGGGCCAATTCGGTTCGATTTCGGTTTTGCTTATTCGGTTTCGGTCCAATTCGGTTTTGGGTTATTCGGTTCGGTTTAAACCGAATAAACTGAATGCTCACCCCTACTCTACAGGTGGTGGGACCACGGTACGTTCCTCGGAATGCTCCATACTCTGGCGGAGTAGGGTGGTCTGCTCCTGATGAGTCGTTAGGAACCCCTGGATCAGAGTGAGCAGTTGGTTTCCGTCGAGTGTGACGGAAGCCTGGATAGGTATAGAGATGGTGGTGGTGGGGAGTATCGGGTCCTGCTGGGACTGTGATGTGGAAGGTGGTGGAGGCATCTGGGTTTGTGGATCTGTGGAGTAGGGGAATATGGTAGTGGAGGTGGAGGTGTTTCGGTCAACTGGTCAGCTGACTGGATGGGGAGTGTGCCATTCTCAGGTGTGACATACTGGGATGAACGAGTAAGCACCATCTAAAAAGAAAAGGACTTATAAGGACTCTTTAAAGTAAACAATCATAGACAAAAATGTTATTATAATAGCAAGCATATGATGCGTTTTCTATGTTGCAATCCTAGTATTCCTCTAGGTGTTCTAAGCGGCATTCCTAATGTTGTCTAATTACCTTAAGTTCCTAATTGCAGGCAAGCTTGGTACAATAACGTAACCAAACAACTTAGTTAGAAAACCTGCATGGGCCACCACTAAAAATATGTTACGACCCGCTATCCAAATTGTTGGGCCGGGCCGAGTCATGTCCAGCCTACGCTTAAGATAAATCGCTGTAAGCTGTTCTAGAGATAACAAGATAAGACTAAATGTTCTAACAGTTCTATAAGTGAAGAAGAGTCATAAATGCTCCAAACACAAAAGTCATCTCATATAATAATAAGTCCAAGTACAAGTCTGAAATATAAACTGGATACAGGTCCAGTTACAAAATACATAGTCTAATACATGACTATACTAAATATCCCGAGCAACTACACAAACTAGACGAGGCTCCCCGCAGGTACATCCTCGTAAGACAAAGCCTGATCCTCGGAAGTAACTCCATAATATGAGTCACAGAGCAACTCTTCCTCGGTAAGAATACCTACAACGTTATCCTGTCAGGACGGGAACAAGTACTGATTCTAGCAAACTAAATATACGAAAATGAAATGAACATGAATGTGATAAACTGGAATCATGGCATATCATAATCTATCATGGCAAGGACACATATGTCATAGAGACAGATGTATATGTAATATTTAAACTGTAGCAGGTACGTGATCGTCAATAGGTGTACAATGTGCAGGGACACATAATGAATACTTTCGTACAAGTGAAAGGCGATAGATGTACATACACCAAATACAGCTTTGAGATAAAGGCGTACGACGCAGTAACATATAAAATGAAACTTTGCTCGGTACGTAGAGGGGGCATGATCACGTACTCAACTATCAGTTTCCCCATAATCCAGATTCTAATCATGTGAGAGATATAAAACTATTCTAAACATGGTAGGGATAAGAAAGTAATACAACATGTGAAGATTTAACTTGCTACCCCAACGATCAGAATTTAATCATGGTTGGATTTGCAGTTCAATATTGTAACAGTATGTAAAGTTTGTAAAAGTACTTGCCTTT
>JANAVB010033417.1:4117587-4461497 GCA_029216955.1 Iris pallida
AAAAAGAATTTCTAAAAAAAGATCCTAAGTCTAACAGCTAGGCAGCACCGCTATGCTCTCTCAGTCAGGCGCATCTCTTTAGCGTCTCATTTGGCGGATCACTTCAGCGTCTCATCAGCGCATCTCCTCAGAGGCTCAGTTATGCATCATGAAGTCTCAACATATGCGCTCCACTTCGACCCGATCGAGTGCTTCGACTAAAAGCATTTATTGAGCAGAACAAGGGCGAACGTTCACCCCACCCTAGCGGAAGGAAGAGCTCTCCAAAGCCCAGGAAGATAGAGCACCACAATCGATCCGCGGTAAAATGAGGCTTTCAACACAACCAAATGGGCAACACCCACTCTGACAGAACAAAGCCTCCAAAGCCGAGAGCACCACAATTCCGATCAGCGGTTTCTTCCACATAACGGCGATGAGGCTCGAGCATCCCATATTTGATGCAACAGCACCTTCCATCTGCCTCAGAAGCCCTCAACCCCGACTTTTGGATGTAACAGTCACCTTTACTAGCGCATGAATGAAGACAGTGCGTCGCATCTTCACCTTCGGAAGCATCTCATCAACAGAATGTGCTCGGCAAACAAGTTCTTTCGGAGGACGTGAGAGAACGAGAAGCAAACTCTCTCCTTGCCACTATTTATAGGCCGGCCAAATCAAACCCATGCGCCAAGTGGCGGGCTCCGAATCCCGTGCAATGAATTTGTATTAATGGTGATGAACCTGACGCTTCGAATTCGGCCAAGTCAAACGGCTATTTAAAGCACACAAGAACACAAAAGTCGAACCAATAAAGACGCACCATACAAGCGGATGCGCCGGTCATACACCGCGCATCGATAGACGCGCCCGTCAGTTCCAAAGTGCCCCGTAAGGATGCACCCAGCAAAGCACAGATCCATGCTCCTAATCAACATGGACCATGCGCCCATTCCGGCTCGTCATCTATCAAGCAATTAATGCTCAGTGACAGAGTTGGCAGCACGTCCCCCGAGGACTGAACATTTAGCATTTTTTTCAGAAGACGAAGCGTCACTGACATCAGCATCATCATTATTTTCCTCCGACGGTTACGACCCACGTGGCCGACCAACCACTCGCATGCGCCTCAGCGGCCATGCGCCTGAAGACTCGCATGCGCCTCAAAAGCCGTGCTCCCAGACTGTCCTGACTCCTAAAGGTTACAAGCCAAAGTCTCCTCATGCGTCCAATCCCAAGCGCATCCTACCAGATCACTCTCCTCTAAATTCGAGATCTTTTGAGCCATGGACCTACGACACGTGTCCTTTGACTCAATTCAGCCTATGAAGGGGTGCTAATCATCCAAGATCTCAGCAACAGAAAGATCCTCTCTCCTGCTACGTGCCAGCCCACAAAAGCAGCATGAAGGATTCAACCCACAAATGATGGCACATCATCCATGCGCCTCCCGCAGCTTCAACCACGTGGCGTCCCAGCGTACAGGTGCATCCTACATATGCACACATGAGCAGCCAGCCTGCAAGCTATAAATAGAGGATCATTTCCTTCTTTCAGAGACACACACATAGAGACACCTACGGACAGAGACCTATCCACAGTGAGAGAGGCAGATACAGACACTCAACGTCTCCTTTCTCTCTGTAAGCTCCAGCACCCAGAGCAACTCGGACCTTCAGAGAACCGAGAACCGTCGTTAGATCGTCAACGGAGTCAACGCATTACCACTCGCTCCATCGACTCAGGGACCCAGATAAACAAAGTGTTCTCCTAGGACTACGTCTAAGTCCTACATTGTAACACTGTTCTGTTTGTAATTAAAATTTGCAATCAAAAATTTTAATGGAAAACAAGCTGGCGACTCTGCTGGAGAACTCTTTCTTCTCCATCGAGAAAGCTGTGTCACAATCCGACGACGTGAAGGTGGGCTCCTCCCACAAGATGCTGGTCGTACGCCTCAATCAACAGGCGTATGAGGAGTTCATCTCAGAAGGCAGCGCAAGTCCTTCGAAGCGGCTGCCAAAGTCGAAGAAGGCTCGCCAAGTCTGGGTGCGCAAGGTCGAGGCCCCTGGCACCACCACTGAAGGGATGCGCCGATGCAGTCCCTTCTCACTGACATCCTCAGCAGCCAGGATGCACCCACCGGTGCAGCGCATCTCTCGGGAAAGCGTGGTGCTGACCACATTCCCCAGCCATCTCCTTTTTAGACAAGGAAGATGTGCCGACGGAGCAAGGGCGCATCTGACATCCTGCACAGTAACTCTGATGCGCCACAGAAGGTCTCTGTCTTTGACAGGATCACTCGCTGTCGTGGCGAGGAGAATTTGGACTCTACTATGCGCCCCAGCGGGCTGGTACGAAGAAGTCCAAGGCGGCACGGGCCATGCGCCTCAAACGTGTTATGCCAGCGGCAAACCAGAAGCATGCGGTCACGATCATGCACGCTGCTGATGGTAAGCTGTATAAGGTCGACTCGGGTGCTTCTGTGCCAGAAACGAGCCGACCTTTAAAGTCCTTGCCTTATTTGGGCGCATCTGCTGTATTTGCAACCAAGTCGAGCAAGGCAAACTATGTGGTCTTGAACCCCAGTGCCTACATAGGATGTGCGTGTGTGGCTGGTTCAAGTCACTGTAAATGTTGTGCCCCTACTACTAATCTGAGCGCATCTTCTGCGTTGGTTCAGGAGGCGCAACATTCACGTGACCACACCGGCGCTTGGCCTTGCCATGCGTCTGATGGGGGTGCGAAGGTGGCACTCTCCTCCAATGATTTGCGTAATGTGATCAGTCACAAGCGCCGATCAGGAGAGTCGACTGATAAGCACAATGCGCCCCTCACAGGGCACACCTGTGTTGTAGTCACCATCAACTGTTGTTATAAAACAGCAGTCCCACTACCAAGGCAGTCGTTGTTCCAGCGGCTGCAATCATCAACACCCCTCCAACATCGCCTCGGGAAGAAAGTGTCAATTGAAGAGGAGCCAGAACTAAAGGTTGCTTCTTGCAACGTAATCTCTAACTCCTCGTTAATCCGAAAGGTGACTGGCAACTCCTCGGTCTCGTCATCATCCAAGAACCAGCCGAGGAAAACCAAGACAATTGTCCCATCCTCTGGAGTGTTTGAAGGCACTCGGGGGATGTCACGCCCCAGAACCAGAATACTGGAGAGCGAGGAATGACTCAGCCAGCTACGTATTACGGGTAGATGAATACCGTATAATACGATCAATGCTGTCTAACAAGACGAGGGAGTTCATACTACATGAAAGTCTCGCTATGGTCACTTTACATCTATTCTCTCAATCATTCGAACAAGAAACAGTAATAGAGAACATGTAAGATAAAGCAGTAAGGCGTCCCAAACGCTCAGTCAAAATGTTCTTGATATCTAGCTTTACATAACGTAGCCAGATGATGTAGCAAGGTATACATAATTGTTTATCAGCTGCAGCCTGACTTTAGTTATAATTATGTAAAAGTAATTACAAGACAATCCGACTAACATGTCGGTGCCAAACGGCAAAGTATAAAGTAATTAACAAAACGAGTGGGAAAGTAAGGAACCGACTCGAGTCGTCCTGCGATCATCCCTATAGTATTGACCATCTTGGAGGTAGAAATAAGATGAATCCTTTGGGACCGGCTCTAAATCTGGCCATGCAAAATCAGAGAGGTTAGACCTCTAATAGCAAGTACCGCAAGGGAGCACGATATGAGGAATTAAAACCATTAATAAGAAAGATATGATAAATAGATCTCTGCTCGCTACTAGGATTCACATAACATCACGACACTTCGAACCAACCTTCCAACCAAATAAGGACAGAAGTTGACCCGTCATGTCCTGACATTCTAATCATCTCAGTTAGTCAACAGAGTAGGTACAGTATGCAGACAAATTAATTTAAACGGCCATTCAACTCCTACGGCTTGCTACTGTGAGTTCCAAGTTACCTTGGAAATATGCAATAGGGATTCCTCAGTTTTTACTATGTGCAAGGAAGGCTAATCTATCCAATCAATCAATTGCGCCAATCATGAATTAGACGAGTCCCAGCGGGACGCCCGTCATCAATATACAATATATAATAAATAATATAAGCAGATACCGCTTCCTGCCCGTGTGGCAGATTTGCAGTATCTGTGGGAACCAGCCGGCCTGTCGGGCACTAATAGTCCCAAAGAGGACTGCCATGTAAGAACTCGGAAATCCATCCTCTCCATGCAATCATTATTTTATTTTACTTAATCGCCTCTATGTTAAGTGAAATCCTATGCCGTGGATCATGGTCATTCAAAATGAGTACTTTCGTACAAGTACGACATGCAACAACTCTACAACGATACCCGTACGGTTAGGTTGTAGGTCTTACATAGCATAATGCAACAATCAAAACTAACCACGGAATAATCATGCCTTGACCATAAAGTACACATGCTGCTTTTGTAAAAAGAATAAATAAATAATAAATAAATTGAAGCCTGCATGTGCCTGTATGCCAATATTCGGGATCAGCCAGTCGATTACAATAGTTCATAGTTAATATGAACGTATCTCATTCATTCAATTCAATAAGACGACTAGCCAGCCTCTTAGTTCCAACTAGGAACGCATGATCAATTATTTAATCAAGATATCAATCAATGTTAATTAATGTCAAGATAAAAATTAATGTTAATAAATGCCAAGATAATCAATCAATGTCAATCAATGTCAATTCGGGACAAGAATCAGCCAAAAAGGCATCAGGGCCAGAGTTCATGCGGCCAAAAAATTATCGGTTCATGCGGCTAAGGAAACTAAATCCATGCGGCCAGGGTAATATGCGCCTATGCGGCTAGCAAAAACAAGTCTATGCGGCTTAGAAAATATTGCTCATGCGGCTGGGATTAAAACAGTACCATGCGGCTCAGCGCTGCCAAGGTCATGCAGCTAGAAAAGATTACCGTCTCGTGCGGTCGGGTAGAACTCGACCCGTGCGGCTGGGATTAGCAAAGCTTATGCGGCCAGAAAATATGCGGCAGAGTCATACGGCTCACGAAACTTGGGTTTTATGCGGCCGAGCATGAATGGGTCACATGCGGCTGAACAAGAGTGATTCCATGCGGCCGGAACGAAATAGTTCCATGCGGCCAAAATATAGCACAGCCTTATGCGGCTGGAAAATGGTAGTTCATATGCGGCTAAGGTAAACCGAAGTACATGCGGCTGAGAATACATATGTGGCCAGGAAATGCCATGCAGCCAGGGGACTTGCCGCATGAAAAACTCATGCGGCTAAACACCGCCATGCGGCCAAGAAATTCATGCGGCTGGGCCGTGCAAGCCATGCGGCTCAGCAACTGTTCTTCTTCTCCAATTTCTAAGAACAGAACTAGTGAAGCACTTGCTTTCAAGCTCCCTAAATCCTTCATTCCAAGCCCAAATCTGGACTTCCATAGGTCAAAATAGGGTAGAACGAAATTCCCTACAACATGAAACCATCAAAACTTGAAAAACAACAAAGTTACTAGATCAAAACCTAAAAATTCCAAAAATACATTAAACTTTGATCTACATGAAATGAGCCATGGAAATTGAAAATGCTAAGTACTAAAGTATCTAAGAATCTTGAGAGGAAGACAATGGAACAGCAAAAACGAAGATCCATCAAGAAGCAAGTTGGCACTTGCCTATGCGGCTAGGTAGGTGGAGGAGAGTTATGGAGGATGAAGAAGAAGAGTAATGGTGAAGAAGTAATGAAGAGAGAGAAAAAGGAATGGGGCTTTAAATGAAGGAGTGGTGGTAGGTAGGGAGTTGGGTTCATGCTGAACCATCCATGGCCGAAAAATAAACCAACTCGGGCCGAACCCAAAAGTAAAGCAGAAAGTAAAATGCAGAAAGATAATTAGCAGGAAATTAAAGGAATTTAAATACAGAACAAAATATGATAAATATTAAATAAATATATTCCAGCAGTACATGTATTTAAAATATGCATTCTGGGAACGGAAAGTGACAGAGGAGAAAGAAGATCTTGGAGGAAGCTGGGGGTAGTCAAGCCCTTGTCGATCCTCCTTCTGAAGACGAACACGTCCTCCAGAGCACAGCTGGGGGTAGTCAAGCCCTTGTCGATCGTCCTCCTGAAAATGAGGACGTCCTCCAGAGCACAGCCGGGGGTAGCCAAGTCCTTGTCGATCCCGAAGGCGAAGATATCCCCCAGAACTTAATTGGGGGTAGTCAAGATGAGCCTCCAGGAGAAGAGACTCCTCTACAGGAGAGTGAGGCCGAAAGTGAAGCCTCAACTGACCCATCCACTTCCAGCCATGTCATGACAGTATACATGACTAGGGGTGATACCGAGTCAGACGCGCCGCCAGTAGACCCCGTTCAGCGCATGGACACCTTGGAGGGAGGACTCAAAACCCTCTCTGCCTCCATACAAATACTGACTCAAGCAGTGTTTGAGATAAGGTCAGCTTTGGCCAGGACACCTTCTACCGGTCCTGACCCAGGGGCCAATGGAGAATCAAGTATACCCCTTCAACGGGTATCCTTGGATACAGATCGCCGCGAGGCACCATGGACGTCGGAGCCATCAAATGTTCAACCCCAGGCTGTACCACCTTCCCTGACTTCCAGCTCCACGGAAGACGTGGTTGAGATGATCAGAGACTTGCGCGAGCGCTTTGAGTCCAAGAACAGACAAGAGAAGCGCCAGAAGATGGGGATCCCACAACCATACTCCCTCGAATAGAACGAAGTGGTTTATCCTCCCAAATATAAACCACTAACATTGATGCCATACGACGGGAAGGACTATCCATGCCGCTATCTGACGTACTTCCAGTCTCAAACGGGACATCTCCCGAAGGAAGACGCACTACTCACCAGCATATTTGTCGGGGTACTGAAAGGAGTAGCTTACGACTGGTACTGCAGTCTCTCCGACAACTCCATATCTTCCTTCGACGACTTGACACGTCTCTTTCTCGATCGTTTCTACGACGGAGGAAATGACATGACAATGGCGTCGTCACTCCCCGTTCCCAGAATACGTATTCTAATACGTGTACTGCTCGAATGTATTTATTTAATATTTATCATGTATTGTTCTGTATTTAAATTCCTTTAATTTCATGCTAATTAATTTTCTGTATTTTACTTTCTGCTTTTATTCTCTGCTTTAGCTTGCTTTAGGTTCGGCCTAGGTTGGTTTGTTTTCGGGTTTATGATGGTTCATCATGAATCGAACCCAACACCCCCATTTAAGCCCCATCCCCTTTGTCTCTCTTCATTACTTCTTCTCATTACTCTTCTTCTTCCTCATAACTCTCTCCACCTACCAAAACCCATAGGCAAGTACATCTTGCTCCACATGAGAACCCATATTTTTATGGTTCATTTAGCTCCCTCTCGTGATCCTAAGAGAGTTTAGAACTTGGCATTTTTCATTTTGAAGTTTTATTTTTAGAAGATCTAGAAATTACTATTTTTTCGGATTTCAGTGGTTTTGATCTGTCAAACTTCCTTATTTCTAAGTTTTGTCCATTCCAGATTGTTGAGGTTGTGGTATACGCCATTCTGACCCATGGAAACCCCATTTCTGGCTTGGAACGAAGTTTCCATGGGAATTGGAGTTCAGGAGGAACTCTACGCCCACGTTGTTACGTGTTAGCGTAATATTGAGTTTTATGCCCATGCCATACGTGTCCGCGTAGTACCGAGCTTTACGCCCACGATCACTCGTGTCAGCGTAAAACTATTTTACGCAAGTCTACTTGACTTGGCGTATTCTTTTTACGCGCACAGCGTTTCAGGCGTAAAACTTGACTCTTTACACGAGCAACTTTTATGCGTGGCTCGATCCTTTACGCATGCAATGTTTTACGCGCACAGTGTTTCCTGCATAAAACTCTAATCTTTTTACGCGTACTCCTTGGCTCGGCGTGAAACGAGTTTTTACGCGCAACTTGTTCCTTTATTTTGAGCGTACTTCCTTAACGCGTATTCATCCCTGCGTATACTTTGACCCTTACGCGCGCGAGTTTTACGCGTGACGTTACCTTTTACGCATATAATTCATGCGTAAACCTGACTTTTATGCATACCCTGTTTTATGCGCGTATTTTGCCTTTAGCGTAAAACTTTGGCGTAGACTAATCATGGTATAAACTAGCCTTGGCGTAATCCAACCTTGGTGTTACCATTGCCCTATACTTTATTCACTTTATGTTGGCATGATAATTCTCCTCTTATATCCTTACGTCTTTTGGCATGAACTTGATATAATCATGATATGTTAATATTTTCTTTAATATAGATTGTTACGTGGAATGTACCATGTGTCGTGAATTAATTTATAGATACCCCGAATGACTGGAATTTAACCCTGAGAGTTGTAGACTCGACCATACTAAATAATAGTTGACTTTCATGCCTTGTTACGAATTGACATTGATTGTTATCTTGACTAATAATTGATCATGCGTTCCTAGTTGGAACTAAGAGAATGGCTAGTCGTCTTATTGAATTGAATGAATGAGACACGTTCAAATTAACTATGAACTATTGTAATCGACTGGCTGATCCCGAATATTGGCATACAGGCACGTGCAGGCTTCAATTTATTTATTTTTCTACAAAAAGTAGCATGTGTACTTTATGGTCAAGGCATGATTATTCCGTGGTTAGTTTTGATTGTTGCATTATGCTATGTAATACCTACAACCTAACCGCACGGGTATCGTTGTAGAGTTGTGCATACCGTACTCCGTACAAAAGTACTCATTATGAATGACCATGATCCACGACATGGGATTTCACTTAACATAGAGGCGATTAAGTTAAATAAAATAATGATTGCATGGAGAGGATGGATTCCCGAGTTCTTACATGGCAGCCCTCCTTGGGACTATTAAGTGCCTGACAGGTCGGCTGGTTCCCACAGATACTATAAATCTGCCACACGGGCAGGAAGCGGTATCTGCTTATATTATTTATTGTATATTGTATATTGTATATTGATGACGGGCGTCCCCCTGGGACTCGTCTAATTTATGATTGGCGCAATTGATTGATTGGGTAAACTAGCCTTGTTTGCACATAGTAAGAACTGAGGAATCTTTATTGCATAATTCCAAGGTAACTTGGAACTCACAATAGCAAGCCGTAGTAGTTGCATGACCGTTTAAATTGATTTGTTTGTGTACTGTACCTACTCTATTTACTAACTGAGATGATCAGAATGTCAGGGCACGACGGGAAGTTGGTTTGAAGTATCGTGATGTTGTGTGAATCCCAGTAGCAAGCAGAGACCTATGTATTATATCCTTAACTCTTATCACTGGTTTTAATTCTCATGTCGTGCTTCCTTGTGGTACTTGCTATTAGAGGTCTAACCTCTCTGGTTTTGCATGGCCAGATTTAGAGTCGGTCTCTGAGGATTCAGTTACTTCAACTTCCAAGATGGTCAATACTAGAGGAATGATCACAGGAGGACTCGAGTGGGTTCCTTACTTCCTCGCTCGTTTTGTTATTTATTTTATACTTTGTCGTTTGGCACCGACATATTGGTCGGATCGTCTTTTATTTACTTTTGTATAATTGTAACTAAGTCAGGCTGCAGCTGATAAGCAATTATGTATACTTTGCTACATTATCTGGCTATGTTTTGTAAAGCCAGATATCAAGAACATTTTGACTGAGCGTTTAGGACGCCTAACTGCTTTATCTTATATGTTTTCTATTTACTGTTTCTTGTTTGAATGATTGAGACAATAGATGTAAAGTGACCATAGTGAGACTTTCATGTAGTATGCACCGCCTTGTCTTTTAGACAGCATTGATCGTATTATGCGGTATTCATCTACCCGTAATACGTAGCTGGCTGAGTCATTCCCCCGCTCTCCAGTATTCTGGTTCTGGGGGGTGACAGGCGTCCCTCATAGAGATACGTCAGAAGGAGAAGGAAACAGTTCGAGCATTCATAGAACGATTCCGACAAGCCTGCTTCAGACTGCCCTCGGGTATGCCAGAACATGCACTCCTCTTCTCTTGCAGCATGAACATGATGCCTGCGATCAAACTCTGGCTCAACTCCACTCTTCCTCCCGACTGGAGATCCTTGATCATCGAGGCCGAAGCAGCAGAAAAGAAGGCTTCCAATGCTCGTCTTCTGGGAGTCAGTTTTTCTGCCTTTGAGGACAAGGGAAAACGGCCTGCAGCCAACAACCCTGGACGAGAGACGAAAGGAAAGCAGACGTTGACTGTCAATACCTCCAAAGGTGCATCAGCACCTACTCAGAAGCCTCCACTTGTACCAAGGCCAAAGGAGGTTTATTCTTTCAACGATGAAGACACCCTACAACTCTTCGAGATATTGAAACAGGGTGACAAGATTAAGTTTCCGAACCCGAAGCGTCCTGACGAGGTTGGAAAAGTGGACAATCCGAAGTACTATCACTACCATCGGTTTGTTGAACATCCAACTAAGGACTGCTACGTCCTCAAGAACTACCATCGGGAGTCTCCTACGTCTGGACAGAGGAATGCCAGAAAGCTTTTGATGATATCAAGGCTTACTTGACGAGCCCGCCAGTTCTGGTGGCACCCGTCGCAGGCAAACCATTTCTCCTCTACGTCCGTGCCATGGATCATTCCCTCGGCGCTCTGCTGGCTCAGAACAGCGATGTAGGCTACGAGCAAGCTATCTACTACCTCAGTAGGACACTGATCGAGGCCGAACACTGGTATAACCCCGTTGAAAAGGAGTATTTGGCTTTGGTGTTCGCCATCCAGAAGACTCGCCATTATGTCTCGAGCCAGACAATTCATGTCATCTTCCGAGTCAATCCGCTCAGGGTTGTCATGACGAAGCCAGGATCATTGAACTCCCGGCTAGCCACATGGGCGATCCTGTTGACGTCGTACAACATGGTGTTCGTTCCACAAAAAGCCATCAAGGGTCAAGCTCTGGTCGACTTTTTAGCTGCATACCCCATCCCAGAGTCCTCCAGACCCTATGAAGACATCCCGGATGAGATCCAAGAATCATACGTCACCGAAGAAAGCTCCGTCTGGCGGATATTTTTCGATTACGCTTCAAGAACAGGCCCCAAAGGCCAAATTATCGCCGAAGTGAGGGTAGTCTTAGTCTCCCCCGATCAGCTAGTCATCCAGCGTGCTTACTCCCTTTCGGAGCCGTGCTCCAACAATGTTGCCGAGTACAACGCTCTCATCATAGGACTCCAGCTGGCGCAACAGCTGGGGGTAGATCATCTGGAAGCCTACGGCGACTCAAAACTCGTCGTTAACCAGATCAGAGGGTAATATGAAGTTCGCCATGAAGATCTGGTTCCTTACCATGAAGTTGCATTGAACATTATTTCAACCATCTCCAAGTTCTTCATAGAATACGTACCTCGATTATAAAACTTGGAGGCTGACGCTCTGGCTGGCCTCGCAGCCTCATTGGCAGCACCCCTCGGGACTCAGCACTACGTCACGGCAGTTGGTCGAGACTTGGTCTGTCCTAAAAATAACCTATGCTCACAAATGGCCCATGCCATGTCAACAAGTGCCGGTATCAATGTCTGAGACTGGAGGTTCCCGTTCATCGACTTTGTTGTCTACGAAATTCACCCAGAAGACCCGAAAGAAGCCGTCTCAGTCAGGAGGCGTTCCCTTCGATTCTATTACGATACAGCTACTAAAATGTTGTACCGACGATCCTATGATGGACTTCTCCTTCGATGCCTGTCCAACGAAGAAGCAGCCGAAGTCCTTCGAGAAGCTCATGATGGAACTTGCAGGGATCATCAACCTGGGCCTAAGTTGCATGATCGACTGCCACGCATGGGTTACTACTGGCCAACCATGGCAGCCGACACTGTCGACTATGCTAAAAAGTGCCATGCTTGTCAGCTTCATGCCGACTTCATCCATACACCGTCGGAACCACTACATCCTACGGTCGCCTCTTGGTCCTTCGAAGCTTGGGGCATGGACATTATAGGACCGATCACCCCTCCTTCATCGAGGGGACACCGCTTTATCCTAGCTATCACTGACTACTTCTCCAAATGGGCAGAAGCAGTTCCACTGGCGGAAGTGAAAAGCTCTAGGATGATCAGCTTCATCAAGCATCATGTCATCTACCGTTTCGGGCTACCCCGTAGGATTATCCATGAAAACGGTCCACAGTTTATCAGTCATGTTTTCAGCAGATTCTGTGACAAGAATCGTATTCAGAACGTGGCATCGACCGCCTACAATCCGGCAGCAAACGGATTGGCCGAGGCGTTTAACAAGACTATCGTTAGGCTACTCAAAAAGGTCGTGTCATCTAACAAACGCGACTGGGACGAAAAGCTCGGTGAATGCCTTTGGGCCTACGACACAACGGTACGGACCCCGACGAGCAACACACCATTCTCCTTGGTCTACGGGAGCGAAGCGGTCCTGCCTCTCAAGATCCAGATACCCTCACTCCATGTAGCGATCACAAATCAACTAACAGAAGAAGACAATCAACGTCGCCGTCTGCGAGAATTGGAGGCACATGACGAAAAATGTCTCCTAGCTCAACAGCGTATCGAACTCTATCAAGCCCGTATATCACAGGCTTTCAACAAGAAGGTCAAGCCGAGGACTTTCCAAGTAGGCGACCTGGTTCTAGCAGTCAGGAGGCCAATAGTGTTGACACACAAAACACCAGAAAAGTTCGAGCCCAAATGGGAGGGATCTTTCATCATAGAGACGGTATACTCAAACGGTGCTTACCTTCTCGCCCGATCAAATGGAGACTTGTTCATGATGCCCATCAACGGCAAGTTCCTAAAAAAGTACTACTCTTAACATCTTTCATATATGTACTTCCACCTCTACCTAGCAAGGGAATCAGTGGACCTAATCATCAGAGCTCACATACACCTCCCTTTCACAAAAAAAATCCTATGCCTTCGGAACCCAGTTGCTCCATTGCATTCTATCTCCAGTAGAAGGGCAACCATGTCCACATTACCTCTGAGTTGCTCCTCTACGCCCTACAAAGTGGAATCTTACGCTCCGTAAGACTACGCTATCCATTATGTTTACCACGTCCACATTACCTCTGAGTAATATCCCGTACAGACAACCCCCGCGTTGCTGTACATTGATCGCAGAACTTCCATGTCCATATTACCTCTGAGTAGTTCCGCATATCTTCCCAGAGTCACTCCTACCACGTCCATAACACCTCTGAATAGGAAGATTTCGACATTTGAACCCCATATTTACCACGTCCACATTACCTCTGAGCAAAAATGTTGGTTCTCTCAAACTTATTATTTGTACCTAAAAATCAAGGTGCGTAAAAGATAATAGGTCCACACAAATCATCAAGTTCATGACAGCAAGAATGAACACACCACAAAACTCTTTATTCTTTATTTAAAAGTAAAGGATTACATCCCCAGCAGGAGTTGCAAATTACACAAAATAACAAAAAAAGAAGGAGAGGCTACAATCCCTAAGCATCACCGGGATTGGCTGAAAGCTCTACGATCCGACGCTTCAAGTCTTCCGCCCGAGTCTCTGTGGCCGCCAGGACTCGGCGTTCGACTTCTTGACGCATTATTTCTATGGCCTCAGGGGAAGTGTCATCCTCATACTTCCCGTCCAACTGTAGCCGCTGCTGGGCCAGGAAAAGAGCCTGGCGGGTGAAAGCTGCTTCCTCCTCCTTAGATGCTACACGTTCAGCCTGGACTCGCTCAGCATCTAACAAGAGTTAGGCCCGCTGGTCTTCAAGGAGGTGAATCTTGGCATTAATCTCCGCTATACTAGCGTCCAACGCAGCTCGTAACTCCACCTTCTCCTGCGTGGACTGAGATAGCCTCTCCACCGCAGCCTCAGCTTCGGCCACCTCGTGTTCCCAGATAGCCACGGTGGCCTGATAAGATGACTCAGTTTCAGCGATCAACTTCTCCTTTTTTGCTTCTATCAGAGCGGAGAGATTATTTCGCTGGATACTCTAAAACTCGGAAAGCAGCTGGTCGAGCTCGGCCACCGATGCCTCCAGAATCTCGGCCATATGGTCATAGCCCTGGTGGGAATGTATCAGACCAATGTGAGGGAGCGCCATGGTTTTTGCCATCGCGAAACTCCTGTTGGCATTCATCACTGTCGATACGCCCCTCTGCAGCATCTTGTACACCGCCTCAATGTTAAACTTCACGTACTCATCCGCATCCGCCAGCATTTGCGACATCATAGCAGGAGTTGGAGGAGCTGCTCTAGACGGCGGACCAGAAGAAGACCCGTCGACTTCAATTTGCGAGGTTGGAACCTCGGCATCAACGGCTCTCCCTCAACAGGGCTTGAACTTCACCGCTGGCCCGAGGAGCCAAAAGAATGGAAGGAGACGAGAGGGGCGTCGATATCGTACCCCAAGTAGAAGGAATAAACAGGGGGTTCTAGCAAACCCTTACCCTTCTCAAGCTCGGAGGGACCACCGACGTCAGGGGCTACCTCCTCCGTCTCCAACACACTATCAGCAGGTCGTACGGGACCCTCCCCCTTGGCAAAGCAGCGAGATCAGCACTTATTTCCTGACTCGGCTCTCCGGGAGTCAGGCTCGGCGGACGAGTCTCATTTTCATCATTGAATCCCTCCGCGGTGATAGAATCGGTCGCTACCTCCCGGTCGGCAGCCACCTCAGCCTCCGCTGCTGAGTCCGAGGTAGGGCTCGGCAACGCTGCAGCCGACCTTCCCTCATCATGACAAGGAGGGGAATCAACCCTCTCCTCTGTTTCAATCATGTCTGTTGCTCCCGCAATAGGCTCACTCATCTCTGGAGGAACGTCATCCGAAGAGGACGAACTCCACTCCACTTCCTCATCTGGAAGCCCCGTATCTACTGGGTCCTCAATGCCAAAGGCCTCCACGGCGGCTTGCACCATCCCGGGAACTGCTGCATCCTCAGCTTTCCTTCCAACATAATCTGGAGATACTAAAATCTCCGTAGGAACGACATCGTCCGGAGTCTTGTCTACGGGAGACATCACAATCGGCGGAATACACTCTTCAGATGAGCCTGCCACCTCCTTTGGTCTGCTAACATCCAATTTTGGAGTTCGGGGTCTCCTTTTCAGCGGCTCCTACAAAAAGAAAGCATATGTCACAAAAATGACAGAATGAGCCAGACTATGGGGACGTCTTTACCTCAGCAGGAACTGATTCCATTGGCGTTACCGGCGGTACTCTCGTAGCTCCCGCCTTTGGAGTCGTCGCTTTTCTCGACCTTTTTGGTGCAGACGAACCGGCTTCTGCGTCAGCCCGCCTCTTCCCAGCTGGGGGATCTTCCCGAGTGCCTTCCGTTGATGCGGCAGAAGCAGCCCGATATCCCGCCAACTCTGGTGGACGATATGACCGGGCCGCCACCAACATGTTCTTCGTAGCCTCTAGCTGAGTTCCAACGATGAAACTAGTCTCCCTATCATAATCAGGAGGCACAGTATTCATGGCGCAATACAGCTTAACGGCCGAATACAGGATCTGTGGCCGAGGGTTGTGAACTGGTGTATTGAAATGAACCCTAGTGCACCCGATATTGTAAAATTGCCAACCCCGAGCTCTATCTATTAAACTTTCAGCAAACCCCAGATTGTTACTGGGGTTTCGTAACATTAGCTGGGTGTAACCAAACTAGCGAGCAAACCGGCTCGGCAGATATGGCTCCAGATAACACTTATTCTGGTTGCGGTAGACCAAGTGGGAAGGCCGAATACTCTGCAACCAACGAAACCCCCAATTTGACAGAGTGATCGCATCCTCACCGGAGTCTTCTAAATCTTGGTCAGCCTCGAAATTTCTGAAGATGGGACTGACCGTGATGACCTTCCACCCCTGAAGATAAGACAAAACTCTCCTACAAACGGGGATGCCGGGGTGCAGCCACTTCCTCTTATAGAAGCGGCGGATAAAGGCGTCACCTTCAATGTGATCTTCTTTAGGACCCGGACTCATCACGTTCGGGTGATGCAGAATTAACCATTCCATCAGATAATGGAATGGTAGCTCAGCTCGAGGAAAGTTGTCTTTTCTGCCCCTCTCATGGACCACGTCGTCAGCATAATCCTTCAAATCCCGCAGCAGGTTACACACCATCACGGGGAGGAGAGCCAAAGGGCGACCAAAAACCAGTTTCACTGCTGGAAAAATGAGGTTCCGGGTCACCCTCTCCACAAAGCCTGACCCACCTGAGAACACAGTCCCGGAGCCATATCATCAAGTATGCAGTCAACACTGCCTTGGATGACATCCGGTGCACGCAATGCCAGAAACAGCTGTATACATCCTCGCCACTCTCATTTGAACAAAGAGCTTTCTCGCCTAGTCGGCTCATTTCGGAGGTTACTTCCGCGGACTTCAGTCCCTGCGGAGTCGTAAACCGAACCTTCGTAGAGTCCGCTAGGTCCTGTTTGAAGACATAATCCCTCCAAGTAGTCACATGAGGCTGTGACTTGCCTTTGTCCTTCCGTTGCAGCAGATAATGATGGCTCGCCACCTCTTTGAAAACAGCCATCATCTCTTGGTCCTTCTTTTCCAGAACAAGGATCTCTTCATTTGGCGGGAAATATTCCTCGTACGGTTTCGAGCCCCAGGAAAGCTTGGACACCTCGTATATCTCATGGAGAGCCAATCCCAACTCTCCTACTGGAGTAAAGAAAGTGCCAGTCTGGGTATTGAACATTTCCAGGAGTGCAAGGAACATATGCTTGTTGAGGTCTACGCTGACCTGTATGGCACGGATAGCGGCAGTCAGCCCAATCTCTTTAAGCTCAGCCTTGAATTTCGACAACACCCAAAGGGTCAACTCGTCCCACTTTGGCACGTGGTGACACCAACCTTCAATCGTAAAGCCACATTTCGGATACATAACCTTCGATATTAGCATCCGATTTACAAAGGTCGAAGCACCAAAGGCAAAGGTGTCATTAGGGACATCACTATAAAGGCTCCCAGGACGCAAAGTTCGGTAACTAAACGAGGTCCCGGCTCGCGAGGCGGCCAAGGTATCTCTTTGATTCGAAGTAACATCAATCGAAAGGGTACCCCCCACTGCCCCTCCTTGAGAAGGAGCAAGTTCCCATGGCATCCTTCTCTTGGAAGCCAAATGGTAGAAGGCCGTCAGCGATAATCGGCGTTCAAGTTGCCGCATGTACAGAACCATGCCCTTCGCAGAGAAGAACCAGTCTTCCTTGATCTTCAGTACCTTCACCGCGGTGGAGGTCAAGCGGTCACCAAACAGAAAGGCAGGTTTTAAGAAATTTGCATCCTCGGACTTAGCGAATTTCAGTTTGCCGCTCTCCATCATACTCTGGAGAAAAACAGGTGACAGATCCCGGATTTGTAATATTCTCTCGGAAGGCTGATTCAATAGGATAGCAGCCTTCGCGGGGTTAATAACCTCCTCGTCGAAATCAAATCCCATTTGGCAAAGAGAAGCATCCAGAAGGACTTCATTCTGCAAAGGGATAGTCATCGACACTGATACAGCAAAGACAAAAGTTACGCAACATAGAAGCTTTAAGAAGATAAAATATTGGGTGTGTCAAGCAGCCTGGCGCATCATCAGGGTCTAAACCCATGCGCGTCAGCAGTGAAGCTTCGGTGCAGCATCAGGGTGTAAACTCATGTGCGTCAGCATTGAAGCTTCGGTGCATCATCAGGGTTTAAACCCATGCACGTCAGCAGTGAAGCTTCGGTGCATCATCAGGGTTTAAACCCATGCGCGTCAGCCGTGAAGCTTCGGCGCATCATCAGGGTGTAAACCCATGCGCGTCAGCAGTAAAACCTCGACGCATAATCAGGGCCTAAACCCATGCACGTCGACGGAATAACCTCAACGCATCATCAGGACAGAAGTCCATGCGCATCGACAATAAAGAGTTAGGGCACAGCAACATGATGCAACTCATCAATATGCTCTAGACTCGTCTAAAAAGTTGGAAGATCACACCCACCCGTCACCGCGGGCCGAACGTCGGCTGGAGTCACGATGGTGACAAGAGCGTCCTCCTCGACGAACTCCGCAGGCTCCTTTTCCTTGCCAGCACCACCGCGAGGAGTTTTGGGGGCCATCTCGTGAAAGAAGAAGTTAGGGTTTTTCGAAAGAAGAACTCTAGAGAAGAAGAAAGCAAAGTGGAGAAGAACCCTCTCTCTCCATCATACGCCTATTTATAGGCTTGGGCATACGCAAAAACCGATAAGGAGTGACATCAGCCGCCGCTTGGGGTTCTGCGAAATGATAACTGCAAATAATCCAAAAAGATCATTAATCTTTTGTTGATTACTTCGAAGCGTTATCATTTAACTGAGAGGAGCATACGCCCCATCACTGATGCACGGAGTAATCATGCGCCCGAACAGTCATGCTCCCCGTTGAAGACACCACCATGCTTCTTATTCAAAGTATTACAAAACTTGCTAAAAAGTTTTGAAAACTTTGTAGGGGGTCTTATAGAAGCATAGAATTTCAGGACCGGAAATCCTATGCGCCTAACATTACGTGCGCCAGGGAGCTCAGATGAAGTACTTGGCATAACAAACAATAAAAGCATAGACATTAAAAGAAGATTTTTATTTTCATATAAGAGTCTATTACATGTCTAAAAAAGGCTTTACAAAGAAGAATTTCTACAAAGAATAGATCCTAAGTCTACAGCTAGGCACAGCAACCGCTATGCGCTCTCAGTCAGGCACATCTCTTCAGCGTCTTAGTTTGGCGCCTCACTTCAGCGTCTCAGTCAGGCGCATCTCTTCAGCGTCTCAGTTTGGTGCATCACTTCAGCGTCTCAGTCAGGCGCATCTCCTCAGAGTCTCAGTTATGCATATCATGAAGTCTCAGCATATGCGCTCCACTTCAACCCGATCGAGTGCTTCGACTAATGAAGCATTTATTGAGCAGAACAAGGGCGAGCGTTCAACCCCACCCTAGCGGGAGGAAGAGCTCTCTAAAGCCCAAGGAAGAGGAGAGCACCGCAATCGATCCGCGACAAAAGGAGGCTTTCAACACAACCAGAATGGGCAACACCCACTCTGACAGAAGAAAGAGCCTCCAAAGCCGGGATCACCACAATTCCGATCTGCGGTTCTTCCAGCATAACGGAGATGAGGCTCGAGCATCCCAATCTTTGGATGCAACAGGCACCTTCCGCCTGCCTCAGAAGCCCTCGACTCCGACTTTTGGATGTAACAGTCACCTTCACGAGTGCATGAATGAAGACAGTGCGTCGCATCTTCACCTTCGGGAGCATCTTGTCAACAGAATGTGCTCAAGCAAACAAGTTCATTTCGGGAGGACGTAAGAGAACGAGAAGCAAACTCTCTCCTTGCCACTATCTATAGGCCAGGCAAATCAAACCCATGCGCCAAGTGGCGGGCTCTTCAAATCCCGTGCAATGAATTTACATTAATGGTGATGAACCTGACGTTTCGAATTCAGCCAAGTCAAAACGGCTATTTAAAGCACTTAAAGAACACAAAAGTCGGACCAATAAAGACGCGCCATGCAAGCGGATGCGCCGGTCAGACACCGCGCATCGCATAGACGCGCCCGTCAGTTCCAAAGTGCCCCGTAAGAATGCGCCCAGCAAAGCACAGATCCATGCGTCCTAATCAATATAGACCCATGGGCCCATTCCGGCTTGTTACCCATCAAGCAATTAATGCTCAAGTGACAGAGTTGGCAGCACGTCCCCCGAGGACTGAACAGTTAGCAGCTTTTTCAGAAGACGAAGCGTCGCTGACATCAGCATCATCATTACTTTTCTCCGACGGTTACGACCCACGTGGCCGACCAACCACTCGCATGCGCCTCAGCGGCCATGCGCCCGAAGACTCGCATGCGCCTCAAAAGCCGTGTGCCCAGACTGGTCCGTGACTCCTAAAGGTTACAAGCCAAAGTCTTTTCATGCGTCCAATCCCAGGCGCATCCTACCAGATCACTCTCCTCTAAATCTGAGATCTTTTGAGCCATGGACCTACGACACGTGTCCTTTGACTCAATTCAGCCTATAAAGGGGTACTAATCACCCAAGGTCTCAGCAACAGAAAGATCATCTCCCCTGCTACGTGCCAGCCCACAAATACAGCATGAAGGATTTAACCCACAAATGATGGCGCATCATCCATGCACCTCCCGCAACTTCAACCATGTGGCGTCCCCACGTACAGGCCCATCCTACATATGCGCGCATGAGCAGCCAGCCTACAAGCTATAAATAGAGGAGTCATTTCCTTCTTCCAGAGACACACACAGAAAGACACCTACGGACAGAGACCTACATACACAGTGAGAGAGGCAGATACAGACACTCAATATCTCCTTCCTCTCCGCAAGCTCCAGCACCCAGAGCAACTCGGACCTTCAGAGAACCAAGAACCGTCGTCAGATTGTCAACGAAGTCAACGCATTACCACTCGCTCCATTGACACAGGGACCCAGATAAACAAAAGTGTTCTCCTAGGACTACGTCTAAGTCCTATATTGTAACATGGTTCTGTTTGTAATTAAAATTTGTAATCAAAAGATTTTAATGGCAAACACTCACCTACCGTTATCGGAGAGTATTCAGACTGCTGATGGTACCTCCAGACCTGTAATAGGTAAAGGCACTGTCGTATGTACCCCTTCCCTTACTCTCAACAATGTCTTACATGCTCCTTCTTTTCCTGTCAATCTTGTATCTATTAGTGCCATTATCCTTGATCTAAACTGTATTATTTTCTTTGACATTCCTAAGGTAACTTTTCAGGAGAAGGGGACAGGACGGCGACTAGGGACTGGCACATGGTATAAGGGGCTATAGTACTTGGACAGGACCAGACTGGACAAAGCATTGGCATCTCTAGTAGCAGACGCACAACCGGACGCTTCATATAGCAGTGTAGAAGACGAATTGCTCCTCCATCACCAGTGTGTCGGGCATTCTTCCTTTAAAGTTATTAGTCGAATGTATCCGTCCTTATATCAAAGGGCTAATAAAGAGAAATTATTTTGTAATGCTTGTGAGTTGGGAAAACATACCAGAAGCTCGTATGTGAGCTCCGGGAATAGAAGTTTAGCTGTATTTGACATGATACATTCGAACGTATGGGACCTTGTTCTACAACTGGTATTAACGGTTTTCGATGGTTCGTCACTTTTATTGATTGTTATACTCGCGTGACTTGGGTCTACCTTATGAAGAATAAAAGTGACGTCTTTGAGGCATTTTAGATTTTCATCGTCGGGTAGAAACACAATATGGCACTAAAATTAAGTGCTTGCGGTCTGACAATAGGACGGAGTATACTAACAAGAAGGTTGTTGAGTATTTATCTACTCATG
Source organism: Iris pallida (assembly GCA_029216955.1). Taxonomy (NCBI): domain Eukaryota; kingdom Viridiplantae; phylum Streptophyta; class Magnoliopsida; order Asparagales; family Iridaceae; genus Iris; species Iris pallida. Next base: position 4,138,922 of record JANAVB010033417.1, read on the forward strand.
GAATACTACACCAAACTTTATGTGCCTATACACCGGCACAAAATGGTGTGGCCGAACGGAAGAACAGACACCTGCTGGAGGTCGCACGGACGATGATGCTGGCTATGAATGTCCCAAAACACTTATGGAGACAAGCTGTCTTGACGGCCTCTTATCTCATCAACAGAATGCCATCTCAGGTATTGGACTGGAAGACACTGTTGGAAATCCTTACTGGTATAACCACTTATACAGTTCCACCAAAAATATTTGGGTGTGTGTGTTTTGTCCAAGATAATAGGCCGGGAGTTGGTAAACTGGATCCTAGAGCGATTAAATGTGTCTTTGTCGGGTACACGACGACTCAGAAGGGATATACATGTTGGAGCCCGGTTGAGCGAAAACTGTTTGTAAGCATGGATGTTACATTCCGAGAACTAGAACCATACTACGGTTCAGATGAAGGTTCAGCGTTTGGTGACACACCTAACACGGAGGGTGTTAGACGTGAGGGGGAGAGAATAAGTCCAAACGTGGTAGTCGGATCAGTCCCGTGCCCGGTCGTGGAGAACTGGACGAAATGGGAAGATAGCAGTGACTCCGATGAATAAGACGATACATATGTTACGCAGGGGAGAAGCCGTGCCCAGTGTCAGTGCCTACTGTACCAAGTCCAGTGCCTACCATACCAAGTCCCTCGTCTACTCCTGTCCCGGCTCTTGAAGATGTTGCCCCCGCACTGAATCACTCTGATTCCGATGCAGATCTCTCTGACTCTGATGGTATGTCCTCTCCACCACTTATTGCTCCTTTAAGGAGATCTTCTCGCATCAATGTGGGTAAGGCTCCTCGTCGTTATGATGATTATGAACATGACATTGCCAACTTCTTGTCTTATTCTAACATTTCTCTAAATTATCGAGCCTTTATTGCATCGTTAGACTCTACTTCTTTGCCTAAGTGTTGGCAGGAAGCAAAGAAAAATCCAAGTTGGAAAGCTGCAATGATGGAAGAACTTGGGGCACTAGAGAAAAATAAGACATGGGAGCTGGTTCCATTACCCAAATGGAAGAAAGCTGTGGGATGCAAATGGGTGTACACAGTAAAGGAGACGCCAGAAGGAAAAGTAGAGCGGTATATGGCGAGGTTGGTTGCAAAAGGATACACACAATCATATGACATTGACAACGATGAGATGTTTGCCCCAGTAGCGAAAATGAGCACGGTAAGAACTCTAGTCTCCATTGCAGCAAACTATGGGTGGAAGCTATACCAGTTAGATGTTAAAAATATCTTTCTCCATGGGGACCTGCAAGAAGAAGTATACATGGAACCCCCACCAGGGTGCTAAGCGACAGAATCAGACGGAGGGACGTCGCATGGCAAAGTGTGTAAACTAAAGAAGTAACTATACGGACTCAAGCAATCTCCTCGAGCCTGGTTTGACAGATTCAGAAAGGTTGTTACAGGCATGGGGTACCATCAAACAAATACAGATGATACGGTCTTTCTCCAGCATACAAGAGGTCACATTACTATACTTGCTGTATATGTGGATGATATAATAATCACTGGTAATGATGAAGTCGAGATTACTAAGTTGAAGTCAAAACTCGCAAAGGAGTTTGAGGTAAAGGATTTAGGAGCGATGAGGTATGTTCTGGGTATCGAGGTGTGTGACGGCGAACAGAAAATTGTTCTCTCATAGAGAAAATACGCACTAGATCTGCTAAAGGAGACAGGAATGCTGGGATGCAAAGCAGCAGTAACTCCAATTGACCAGAAGTGCAAGCTAGGAGCAGAAGCAGGAGAGTCTGTTGATCGTCAAAGGTATCAAAGACTTGTAGGAAGATTGATTCACTACAAAAATTTGTCATATTAGCGACGTTCCAAAATATCGCTAAACTCGGCCAAAATGTCGCTAAACTAAATTAGCGACGTTTTCAGCGACGTTTAATAAACGACGAAAAAAAGCGTGTCGCTAATCGAGAAAATGTCGCAAAATGTCGCTAGGGCGACGTTAGTTAGCGACGTTTATAACGTCGCTAATTTGTGACGTTATTTGTGACGTTTTCAAGTGGTCGCCGATTAGCGACACATTAGCGACGTTCTTGCGACGATGTGGTGGCATCAGATTATTTGCCACGTCAACAATCTAGCAATATTTTTAGCGACCTTTATATGCGTCGCTAAATTTTAGCGACGAATATAAACGTCGCTAAATTGAAAAAAAAATTAAAAAAATCCAGAATGCAAATGTACAATCCAAAATACAGAATCTAATCCCTGGGTTCGCCGACCCCTTCGGTGAAATACTCAACACCGGCCCGTACAATACAATCCAGAATAGACCAAAAATAATTGGTCGTCTCCTCAAGCCTCTCGGAACATCACAATATGCATCACACATCACACAAACAAATATATATGACAATATGCATCACACAGCAAGCTATACCAATATACTTCATACACAAGAAAACAAATATCCATCACAATATCCAAAAGAAGAAATATCCAACAAAACAAATATCCATCACAATATCCAGATCATGAGATATATCCATCAAAACAAATCCAGTCAATATATGTATCTACTGTCGTCTATACTGGGGCAGATAGAACTCCCTCAGCCAGCGTGCATAAGTAGGATCCGCGGCAGCCAGATCAATATCCAGAGGAGATGGATGACTGGAACTCCCGGTGGAACTGTCCTGTGGTGCCACTTCCTCCTTCACAGCTCCCTCGGCTTTAGGAATTACTTCTGGAGCAGCTCTCTCGGTGGAACTGCCCTCTGGAGCTGGAGCCACCTCCTCTTTCACAGCCATCTGTGCCTCCCTCAAGCGAGATCCTCGGGTCTTAGGTGCCATCTGTGAGAACGGGTGCCATCTTGTTTGAGTTCATTTTTGAAAGCAGATAAAATACAAAAAAATTAATTTTTTGCCAAGTGTGAGAACGGATGGCTCAGAACACAATCCAAAATTCATTCTAGCATACATTAGTGTGAATCATCTATGTTCTGTACATATGGTGTAGTATATGTTCTTATCGTATCTAGTATCTAAAGAATGTAACAGAATCAAGATGAACTCACATAATGTAATACTAAGACATCATCTACTACTATATAAGATATAGTGATAGGTTGTCATATCATCATTGTCGAGGGATGAGGGTCGAAGGACAGTCAATTTTATCTACGGCTACATAGTTTTTGCCTTGCCAGTCGAATGGCTGCAGGGACTATGTCCTGATCACCATGTCGTACCGTAGATTAATACAAATGGAGCTGGAGCTCGAGCCAAAATACAGAATCCAAAATATAAAATACAAAATCCAATATTTGGGTTCGCCGAAAATACAAAAACAAAGATTGACACAGTACTAATTCATATGTGTTTTAAGTGTGAGAACGGATGGCTCAGAACACAGCCCAAAATTTATTCTGGCATACATTAGTGTGAATCATCTATGTTCTGTACATATGGTGTAGTATATGTTCTTATCGAATCTAGTATCTAGTATCTGAAGAATGTAACAGAATCAAGATTAACTCACATAATGTAATACTAAAACATCTTCTACTACAATATAAGATATAGTGATAGGTTGTCGTATCATCATTGTCGAGGGATGAGGGTCGGAGGACAGTCAACTTCATCTACGACTACATAGTTACATGAGCTAGTCGTCGCTATGACGTCGCTAATAGCGACTAATTTAGCGACATTAGTATGAACGTCGCTAAATTCTAATTATATTTTCCCCACCAATTCATTTCCCCCTATTTTACTCTCTCACTCTCGTTCGTCCCCCCCTCCGGCGCTCTCACTCTTTCCGGCGCTCTCACAGTACTAATTCATATATGTTTTAAGTGTGAGAACGGATGGCTCAGAACACAACCTAAAATTCATTCTAGCATACATTAGTGTGGATCATTATGTTCTGTACATATGGTGTAGTATATGTTCTTATCGAATCTAGTATCTGAAGGATATAACAGAATCAAGATGAACCCACATAATGTAATTCTAAGACATCATCTACTATAATAACAGAATCAAGATAGGTTGTCGTATCATCATTGCCAAGGAATGGAGGTTAATTGGAGGAAGTTACTATAGAAAGTGAAGACCGACATGAACTGACGCACGAAAATGAGGAGCTCTAAGTTAGAACAAGAAAAGTTGTGCTTTGGAAAAAGAACTCTTATAAACTCTTTGTTCACAAAGCAAGCTATAATTAAAGAATACAGAACAAGTATCGAGTTCGTAACTCAAGTATAGAGCTTACAAGAGTTATAAACTCGATACTTGTTCTGTATTCATTATATCTTGCTTTGTGAACAAAGAGCTTACAAGAGTAGAACATCCAAAACACAACTTTACTTGTTACAGCTTTGATCTCCTCCTTTTCGTACGTCAGTTCATGTCAGTCTGTACTTTCTGCAGTAACGACCACAAGTTTTATGTTCTTCAACGATATATTTCACATGCTTAATTATCAAGTATGGGGACGAATGGCTCAGAACACAACCCAAAATTTATTCTAGCATACATTAGTGTGAATCATCTATGTTCTGTACATATGGTGTAGTATGTGTTCTTATCGTATCTAGTATCTGAAGAATGTAACAGAATCAAGATGAACTCACATAATGTAATACTAAGACATTATCTACTACTATATAAGATATAGTGATAGGTTATCATATCATCATTGCCAAGGGATGAGGGTCGAAGGACAGTCAACTTTATCTATGGCTATATAGTTTCTGCCTCTCCAGTCGAATGGCTGCAGGGACTATGTCCTGATCACCTATGATCTGTACATATGGTGTAGTATATGTTCTTATCATATCTAGTGTATGAATAATGTAACAGAATCAAGATGAACTCACATAATGTAATACTAAAACATCATCTACTACTATATAAAATATAGTGATAGGTTGTTATATCATCATTGCCGAGGGATGAGTGTCGAAGGACAGTTAACTTTATCTACGGCTATATAGTTTCTGTCTCGCCAGTCGAATGGCTGCAGGGACTATGTCCTGATCACCATGTCGTAGTCCAATACAATCCAGAGATTGACACAGTACTAATTCATATATGTAGTCCAATACAAATAGTCTAATACAAAAAAATCCAATACAAATAGTCCAATACAAATAAGTACTAATAGCTAATGAGAACCACGCAGCTCACGCAAACGCTCAGTGATACGATCACGCAACTACCTCGAATAAGTGGGATCGACGACGGCAGGAGAGATGTAGGCCATCGCAAGTGCTGGATGAATAGAACTCCCGGTCTCACTAGCTATCGGTGCTGGATGAATAGAACTCCCGGTCTCACTCGCTACCGATGTCACTTTCTCCTTAACAGTAGGAGGAGCCACCTCAGCATTCACTGTTTTCCTCAAACAACGTGCCGCTCCTCGGGTCATGGGTGCCATCTAGTAAGATCGATATTAACAAATAATATAATTGTAACATAAGCAAGCTAATTAAAGGAACCATCATCTCGTTTGAGTATATTTTCGAAAGCAGATAAAATACAAAAAATTTAATTTTTTGCCAAGTGTGAGAACGGATGGCTCAGAACACAACCCAAAATTCATTCTAGCATACATTAGTGTGAATCATCTATGTTATGTACATATGGTGTAGTATATGTTCTTATCGTATCGGTGTAGTATATGTTCTTATCGTATCTAGTATCTGAAGAATGTAACAGAATCAAGATGAACTCACATAATGTAATACTAAGACATCATCTACTACTATATAAGATATAGTGATAGGTTGTCATAACATCATTGCCGAGGGATGAGGGTCGGAGGACAGTCAACTTTATCTACGGCTACATAGTTTCTGTCTCGCCAGTCGAATGGCTGCAGGGACTATGTCCTGATAACCATGTCGTACCATAGTTTCTACCTTGTCAGTCGAATGGCTACAGGGACTATATGTCTCGATCACCATGTTACCAATTAACCAACCAACAAAACTACTTGTTACAAATATCGGCACTATCGGTGCATTCGAATCGGAGTATCACATTTTTCGGTGTCGGAAAACAAATAATTATTACTAAATTATCAGATTTTTCGGCACTATCGGTGCCCCTGACCAAGCCCCCCTCCCCCCTACACCACCCCGAACCCTAACCCTCCCCTTCCCCCTGCTCCCCTCCCTCACCCACCCCACCCACTCCCCTCCCCCCACACCACCCACACATACCCACCCCAAACCCGAACCCTAACCCTCCCCTCCCCCCCTGCTCCCCTCCCCCAGCCGCCCCCACCCCCCTGCATCCCTACCCCAGCCGCCCACCCCCCCCCCCCGCTCCCTCCCGCCCCCACATACCCACCCCTAACTCGAACCCTAACCCTAGCTCCCCTCCCCCAGCCGCCCTCGTCTCCCCTGTCCCACCCCCCCCAGCCACCCCCCACTCACCCCCAACCACCCGTATCCCCCCTGCCCCTCCCCCTGAGCCACCCGCACCCCCCAACCACCAACAACCAAAACAGCCGAAGAGAGAGAGAGAGAGAGAGGGAGGGGGAGTCACGTACCGGAGAGGGAGGAGAGTCGCCGGAGAGAGTGAGAGTCGCCGGAGAGGGATGAGAGTCGCCGGAGAGAGTGAGAGCGCCGGAGAGAGTGAAAGCGCTGGAGGGGGGAGGAGAGAGAGTGAGAGAGTAAAATGGAGGAAAATAAATCGGAGGGGGAATATAATTAGAATTTAGCGACGCTAATATTACCGTCGCTAAATTAGTCGCTATTAGCGACGTCAGAGCGACGTTTTGCGATGACTAGCTCATGTAATTAATATACGTCGTTGTTACATCACTTATTTCGTCGCTAGTAGCGACTATTAGCGACGTTTCAGTAAAACGTCGCTAATGAACATAATTTAGCGACGTTAATCGAACATCGCTAAATTTATGTCGTCAATTGAGCAGATTTTAGTAGTGATTTATCTGGGGCACACTCGCCCGGATATCTCATTTGGGGTGAGTGTAGTGAGCCGCTACATGCATGATCCAAGAACCGGTCATATGGAAACAGTGTTTCAGGTCTTGAGATATCTGAAAGGGACGCCGGAAAAATGACTATGGTTCAAGAAGAATAGACACATAGAAGTTGAGGGATACTGCGATGCAGACTGGACAAGCTGCATAGACGACATGAGATCTACCACAGGATACTGTATTTTTGTAGGCGGAAACCTAGTCTCATGGAGAAGCAAGAAACAACCAGTGGTAGCACGGTCGACAGCTGAAGCAGAATACAGGGCAATAGCTCTGGGAGTGTCAGAATTGCTATGGGTAAGAGCACTGCTGACAGAGTTGAAGCCGGACAAGGGAGCACCATTACGTCTTCTGAGCGATAGTCAAGCTGCAATAAGTATAGCTAACAATCCAGTTCAGCACGACAGAACGAAGCACATCGAGATCGATCGATTCTTCATCAAGGAGAAGCTGGAACAAGGGATACTGAAGATTGAACATGTTCGCTCAGAAGAACAAGTTGCAAACTGTCTGACTAAGGGTCTTAGTTCATTGAGTCTGTCAAAGCTATGTAACAAGATGGGGATGATTAATATCTATCGCCCATCTTGAGGGGGAGTGTTGAGAACTAATAAGGGACTTTAGTCCCACATCGGAAGTTGTATTGTGAAGAGGAGGTGTACTCTCTTTAAGTAGTGGCAGGAGCCCATCAATAAAATCATCTGAGAAATTCCACTCATTTCAACTAAAGGTCCTCCACCTGAACGCCGAATCACTGAACCCGATCCTTTGTGAGGAGTTTCTCCAACACAACCTAGTATAAACATAGCTGCATTTTCTGCGAAATATCTTTCATCCAGATGATGTTAGCATGCTCCATATCTTCATGCACCTTCCTGACGCTCTCGTAAGCAGCGCCAGACTCGAATTCCCCATCCTTGGAATCCCCCCAAACCCGTCTACCCCTCAGCAACTGTATGTCGACTACACAACCCCGAATCGGATGAGCTATATGCCTTGCATGAGGAAGCCAGTCCAATCTCCACTTCCCATTCACCAGTATCATGCACCTTGTCATGCCCAACCGCCTGCACCAACCTTGGCATGCCCACCCAGTCAACTATGCTCTGATGGTCAACCCAAGGTTCTAGCCATAGGTCCATAGTCGCCCCATCTCTGAAATGTCTAGAGATAAGCGGTTTGAGAACCCTTCTATGTTGGAGGATTTGTTTGAAGGATATACTGAGTCATTGTTACTCAATCTATAAGCCCATAAATACTTTCCTTGAAGGTACACGTTGCGCATCAATACTGCCTACAAGGATTCCCCAGTCAGTAGGCGCCAGGCTAGCTTCAGCCTGCCACATTCCTAAGTGTTTCCAGTTGTCGAAGACCAACACCGCTTCCTTCCGCGGCCGACATAGCATGTCCCATTCAATGACATGGATCCCTCCCTGCCAGATGAAATCTGCACATAATTTTTTCACACTCCGCATTGTAGCTATCAACAGTAGAATAGACTGCATCTAGAAGGTAGTGACTGCAGAGGCCACGATCTGACTAACTCGATACAAACTAAACACAACCATGTATATTCTAACAAAAATTTTAATTTAATTTTTTTAATCAATCAAACATAGATAAATTTTATTTTCTAATTTTTTTTAATTTTCTCCTTGTTTATCCATTTTCGTACAAACTAAACATAACCATAAATATCGAAAAGTTCTTAACCAATAATTTATTTCTCTGTTTCAACATCGGTTTTATACTAGCTAGTTTCATGACATTATGAAGTGACATTTCCAAGTAAAAAAGAAATGCAATAATTCATTGTACGAATAAACACGTACAATGAAAAATTTGTCTAGTACTGCTAAAAATAGTGTAGTCTCTATTACCGTGTTTTTTTGACATGCTAATATTTTATTTGTAAAGGAACCTCCACCAAAATAAGAAGACTACGAGGGCCTTTATTAATGTATTTAATTTATTATTATTTTTTTTTTCTTTTTTGTGTCTATGTAAAAGCTTGAACCTATCCCAATACAACTTTGCTATCCAAATCGATAAAAAAAATCGCAGCGCACGTGACGATCCTCTATTAGCTTAAACTAACCCTGACGATCTATAGCAAGGGACTCGAATTTGGTTGGGCCGAGCCTGGACGAATGGATGGTCACAATGTGTCCTCGGTTCACACGCACAGTCCGTCCTCCGTTGGATATGTGGGAACTTATTAATTCCAATAATCTATATCAGTTCCAACTATTGAACCACCCCTCTAATGACATTAGTGTTTCTACTTATATGCTTGATATTTGAATAAAAACAAAGTTTGGGTGTGGTCTCTAGAGGAAGGCATGAATTAACAAACATCTCCAATGTTGGGTATCCACTAGTCTTTGAGAGAGGGGGGAAAAAAAAGGAGTCTTCATGAGTTTGACGGTGCATGTGGACAAGAATTCGGACACAAGATTCAACAAATTGGAATGTTTATGATGGTTATCATCAGCGGCTCGTTGATCTCTCCATGATCATTAAGTTAGGATTTTCTAATTAAATATTTGGTTTTTTGGGCTTCTGTAATAAACTAAGTGGAGATTTAAAAAGGATCTTCAAATTCTAAACCACGTTCGTTTGTAATTCTTACTCTTCAAGATAAGAGTATGGTTCTGTTAATAGTTTTGTCAACTCCGAAAAGAATATCGTCACCGTTGGACGATGGACAACCGCTACTACATTTCTAGTTAAAGTAAAAAAAAAAAAAAAAAAATTCCTACCATCTTGTGACACCTTTAGCTTTCCTTATTGACAAGTTATAACGGACCGATACTTGGGATAAAGATAAGTAGGTGCTTGTATTCAATATTGTTATTAATATATAAAAGCTTAGAATTTGTTCGGATGACCAAATCTCTACTCTTCCTAAGAGGGTTTGAAAATGGTTAGATCTGAATTTAGCCACACACACACACACACACACATATATATACCCATATAATTAAAAAATAAATTAAATTTTAACTAATTATTTAACTACTTAATATTATCTAATTATGGTCAAGCACCTCTAACACATAAGATTAATGTAGAAGATATTCTCTTTAGCTCGATGGGTTCAATTCTACATGATGACGACAACGCTATTCATTTCGATTCTCGATGTAACAGGATCGTATCCGTGTCCTTATGGATCAATGGTCGATGGCAAAAGTATCCGTACACGTCTTTGAATTCCTACACTCTATCCCCACCCATTCCAAAAGGGGTAAGAACAAAAGCTATCGTTGAAGCCCTTTCCCCTTGGGATCTATGCTCTTTGGCCCTAATCGGCAACTTGTGGTCCTAGTTCTACGAGGTGGGCTAACCAACTTTTTTTAGGTCATGGTTTCTATATATATAAACTCTAAGTTGGGTTCGGGTTGGTCTAGCTTTGGTCTGACCAAATATTGCAGGTCATAATTTCACTATTATGGGTTTAACACTCATTAGTGTGTTCACTATTTATGTTGGCATTAGTATGACCGGCACATCATTGTTCCGAACACCATTCGTAAAATTATGCACTTCCTTTCCCGTTTGAGTTCGAGAATTTAATTTAGATTTAATTTGAAATTATATTTAAGATTTTTTGTTTTGTTTTGTGTGTATTTAAAAAATACAAGTCCCATAAATGCAACTACAGTGAGTGAATGATCAAAGGGGGACAGGAGAAACTATGGAGGTGGGCCCGGCCAAATTAGGCTACTGCTTTGCGAAGGGCCCATGTGGAGGCCCGTTTGATACTCCAATCCCGTGAACATCATTCATTGGTGTAAAATTATGTACAATATACTCTACTAAGTAACGGGCCCACTTTCATTTATTTGGTCCGTGTGCTTCCTAACAAATTTATTTGCACTTTATATTGTATAGGTATGAAATTCGTATGATCCGTAGGTTTACGTATGATGTGATGATGGCGACAGTTTATTGAATGTATGTTTTCGCATATTATTTTTTTAAACAAATAAAATATTGTTTTAGCCGGTAACTATTGGCAGCACAATGAGAATTCTATAAATACAATATATTATTCAATAACAATAGAATTCAACAGTGAAACTGGTTTTGGTAGAATTCTCTTCTTTCATCATGGGCTGGGCTCAATCCACTAGGCGTGGAGCACTTAGCTTGGGCCAAGTTTGGGGTGACTTGTAGGCCTTGTTTATGGTGGGCCGAGCTTCAGCGTAAGTTTCAGAAATAATTTATTTTACTACACAATGAGTTCTAGATTTATAGTTTTTAATTTGTCATTTTGGCAGGGGTGGATTGTTGGATATCCGACCACGATTTGAGATGGTATGGATACGGTTTGAACATATCAACAAGTTTTGGACATAATTTTGATAGAAATGGCGGTCCGTATATGTTGGCTTAGCTTAAGGATTAATATAATTCTAGCAAGGCTAATGCTAGAAGTATATTAATCTTAAGGATTTTCCTGACGAAGTATATTAATCAGAAAAGTTCTGATTTGTATACTTCGTCAGGAAAATCGTCACCGATATTGATTCAATGAGCAACTGCTTAAGGTTCGGAATTGTGATCGATCTCATTGTAATACTTTTGCATATTTCTCTAGAAGTCGTAGACAGATGGCCCTTGGGACAATGAGCCGACATATATTCTACTCTTAACCTCTGGGCATCAGTCTTGAAGATTACTAGTCATTTGATTATCAAGTATGTCAAAGTTTATCAAGGTTTCAAGATTAAGTAAACTAAAACCATGTCAAAGTTAGTGAAGGTATCAAGCTTAGAGCATCATATTTAAATGATTACTAGAGTAGATGCAACAACAACAATCGAGACAGATTTGTTGTTTCCAAAATATGTGTATCAAATCTGTCCTCTCTCCTATAAATATATGGATCCGACTAATTATTTTAGAAATTAAAACCCACGATCAGTGGAAGCTATATTTTTATTGGAGAGGAGTTAGATTCAGTACACTTTTGAAGATGGCATATCTGCTTCCAACAATATTCACCAAACTCAGTAGTTGCACAATCAAGATTGTGTGTGTAATTCAAGCTAATAGTACTGGTGTGGACAAGTTAGGCAACCAGAACCAGATGTCATCCCTGAATCTTGTCCTTGAAGCTCGAAATATCAAATATCCATGATGTGGTTATGTACTAATCACCTTTATTTAACTAGTCCTTCACACTAGAGACTATAGAAGTCCAAGCTTGCACATGAATGTTTAATATGGATACCAGGCCCATTTCTTGAGGGACTCTCTTTGTGTCACTTAAATAAATAAAGGGATGCTCTTCTACTATACATACATGTTTAAGTAAGATAATTGTATTAAATTAGAAATAATTTTATATTCACTTCATGTTAAGAGAAAGATTACACCGAAATAGATGGCGCCGCCAGCCTTTTTTGGATGGCAAAACCAATTCTCTTAAACACTACATCCATAGACCTGGAAGACATGATATTACTGTGCATAATTTTTTGGACTCTCTTAAGAAGCTCCACAGCATCTAGTGTTAGAAAATCAAACGTGTCAAATACGAACAGGATGAAAACGTGTTGATTATCAGTGCACGCTTTCTCGTGTTTGAACACTTTGGTTGAGGCCGCTTTGACACTTTAACATGATATTACAATTTATTTTTCGAGTTAAACTTGAACTTATTATATCATTCTTTTTTCTTCGACCAGTCAAATTTTAGTCTCTACATGTTAGTCGTCGATTTTTATTTTTTATAATTTTGATGCATCCTTCCTTGGTCCGCTACTTGGACTGATTTTTACTGGACCCTCTAGTCTGTTTGACCGTCGGTACCACGATCTCCTGCCTAAATAACTCCGACAAAGTTCATATTAGGTTTTTCCTTATTCATGGGCTTATCGGCGCCTCGGTATTCCAAAGAATATGAGGTAGTTGCTGGCAGGGCCGGCCCTGGGGTAGGTCGGACAAGACTTGGGGCTTGGACAACCCCCCTTTGCTAGGGCAACCCCTCCAAGCTCAACATGATCCCACCAAAGGTCAGGATCACGGATGAGATGACCACTATGACCAGCTGACAATAAGGATAAAGGGGTAACCAAAATTAGCTTCAGGATAGGGTAACCCAACCCTCCGGGCCGGCCCTGGTTGCTGGTTACGGACCAGTACTTCACACGAGAATGAGAGCTGTACGTACGTGTAACTTCTATTGATGTCAATAATCTTCTGTTTATATATCCATGCAGACGTGTTCTTGATGCAGTTCAATAAAGCAATCAATCAAAGATTCTCCTTAACAATGTGAACAACCTTTTTCTTCACTCTAGCTTAGTTGCTTCGTCCTTTCGTTGCTTTGAAGCGTATCGGTCAATACAGAAAGAATTTGAAGGACTAAGGAAAGTTTGATGTATAGTTTCCTCTGAGTTGGGATTACATTCATATTTAAACATAGAGATTACTTGTATTCACATGGCATGTATGATTCAGTTAATTGTAGCAATATTCCTTCGAGAAGAGTTTGTGAACTCTATTAGTTAACATGAGCAAGTCATTACTGTTACATCGGATATGGAAAAATTGTCTTTATCCGTAGCACATCCATATCCGTGTGTCTGTATTCGTACAACATAGGCAACTGCAGTATGATTGCTTGAAAATTTTCATATGATCCCGTATCCATATTGTGTGCTTATCCGTATTCGTGCAACACAGACCACCCGGGATGGAATTAAAGACTATGGCCCCTCTAACTATATAACTTTTGAAAACTTTGAAAAAATATACTGTAACTTTTCTTAAGTTGGAAATACATAGTGTACCTAAACTTATGTGAATTATGTGTTTATGTTCTTTTTTATTTAATACTAGTTCAGTTACTGTGAACCACCAATAAGAAGCAGAGAGGTTTTTGAGAAGTTGGTCTTCAATCCTATTCAAGCAGTTCTTACTTCTTGCTTTATATGTTTGTGCATTCTCTATTAACCATAAATTCCTTGCTCAATAGAACTAGCGTTTTGATAGAAAGCAAACCGGAAATTGTGAAGATGGTGGAATTTTGAACGAAAGATGATTTCCGATCACCTTGGGAAGATTTTGTACTTATGGGTTAACCAAATTTTCTCAACCTGAACCGAGTTCACCATGTTTGCCCCCTTGAACTTTCTGTGTAAAAGTGATTAAATCATCATTTTTGTGTTCATGAAATTCTTCCCCGTGTCCATAATGATGAAACTAATTACTAATTACATTCGTCAGTCTTCTCATATCATTAGCCACTGAATGAAAACATCATTATCGCGCTTTTAAGTCATTGCCTTCTTTTTTCTTTTTTGAGTAGGTAATTTGTTTGTGACCATGCTCCACATGCATGGGGATCCAACTCTCCCCATAGGTAATTTGCGTTCTTAATACCTCCTTTTTTCTATAAACAGAAATCAAATTAATCATGAAATGAGGGATCAGTCTACTCTGAATAGCTAAAGAACCACTTAATTATGTCTCGGTCACAGTGTAAACTTCAAAAGCTCCTTTCGCACTTCTTTCGTTGTCTCAAAATTTGTTGCACCGTTCTTCTCACAATTTAAATTAGTTGGACAATCTCGAGATCACTTTGCATGGTTGGTACAACAGAGGGAATTCTTATCACTCTTATCGAATCTTTGAGGAGTTAACAACAATAGCTAGAGTTTTGATGACTTTCCATTCGAACATATATTCTGATACGGTGTCTAACTGTCAAGGTCAGTGTTGATCCGCTGGGTGGCCTGGCCTGATAGGATTAGGTATTTTGGTGGTGCTGAGAAATGCTATCAGCTAACTACCTCAATCAATCAAACCGAATGATTCTTGGACTCTATTCTATCCGCAGAGAAGTCTTTAATTTGGTTGGTTAGTCTCGACGTTCTTAGGACTGACTAGAGGTAGGCGTAAACTAACATGGTTTGAAGTGTTGAAGAAGGATATGGATCGTGTTAGCTTTGCAATGGACATGATCAGAAGATCTGATTCAAACAGCCGATCCCAGAATTTTCGGATAAAGACTTTATTGTTGTTATCCAAACCATCTGCATGACACTAGCGAAGGAACATAAGAAAGCTCTGAAGAAAATTTACTAGTTTTTTGTTACTATTGATTATCTACTACTTTACATTAACCCTTTATGTTACTCCTTACAAAAAAAATCTTGAAGGACCTCTAAGGGGGTGGTCTATTGGTAAAGTTAGTAAGGAAGGGGAGGAGTGGACGTAGATTCGAATTCCAAATCGGAAAAGTAAAAAAATAGGAATAGAGATCCTAGTACTAGTAGCCAATGACATGGAACTGACCTTATCTAAAAAAAAAGGGTTTGAAGGTTGGTTTACCTACAGATAGGCAATCTTTGTACCTTTTCATACATAGTTCAAGTTTCCATAGCAGTTCAGACGAAGCATGTATCGACAGATACAAGGTTATAAGAGGTGTAGAACGCAGTCGCATGTAGCATGTAATCAGGGCCGGTCCTGAGGGTTGGGTTGCCCTATCCTGGAGCTAATTTTGGTTGCCCCTTGACCCTTATTGTCAGCTGATTCTGGTGGTCATCCGTGACCCTGACATTGGGTGAGATTACGCTGAGCCTGGGGGATTGCCCAAGCCCCGAGACTTGTTCGGCTTACCCCAAGGCCGGCCTTGCATGTAATGTGACTGTGCCGTAGGTTTCGTATCGGAAGAGGAAATCTGCAATCAGAGTTTGACATCAAATCTGTTTGTATCGGAAGAGGAAAGCTGAAATTCCTAGATCAATTTGTTAAGTCAGTGTGGTGTTGGGTCACACTTGGTCATCAGAATCAACAAATTCACCACAGCAGAGACCGAGATGGAGAGATGGAGAGATGGAAGAAGGAAATTCCTTAATATGTTAGTGCAATTAGTTTCTCTTACCTAATCCTTACAATACTGATGCTGGTGACACTTTGTCTGCAACAATAATATTAATTGTATGAGTACATCAATTAGTTGGAGTTTCAGCTATTACCTATAGTTAGGAATGAGTAAGGAAGGATACAACTCCCCTAATTCCCGGTCCACCTTTCGTTTTCACTTCCCTGAGGTCCCCTCAAGCAAGCAAGATTGGTAAGTAAAGCTCCCCAAAGAATTTCACAGAAAATTCAGTCAATGCTCAAAGGACATGTTGCGAAGCAATACCGATACATATCAGTGTCGGAAACGTATTTGATATAACACAGACACTCCAAACTAACACAATAGATCCACCAAGCCAAAACCAATATTATAGGGTTTGTGTAAGTGATACATTATATATATAAACACGCGCTCAAATTCACATAGTTAGCATTATCGGCCAATACCTATCTGATAGCGTCGATACCAACAAAGTTTGGCATATTCCGATCCAATACCTATACAGAAAGCGATGGTCTCTTTTCTAGTCAATTCAGCAAATAAAATTGTTAGAGATTATCTTTGTAACTAATGTAAATCTGGCCCATTAGTCCAATCATGTAGACACTATATATATTGTAACCAGCCCCCATCAATAAGATCAAGGCATTATTATTTCCTACATGGTATCAGAGCCTCCAGAAAAATCCTAGCAGTCATATTCCTCCACCCCCCTCGTTGCGGCCGCTCCCGCGCCAGACGCCCGCTCCCGCGCCTGACGCCCGCTCCCGCGCCGACCGCGCCTGACGCCCGCTCCCGCGTCGACCGCGCCTGACGTCCGCTCCCGCGCCGACCGCGGCCGACACCTGCTCCCGCGCCGACCGCGCTTGACGCCCGCTGACCGCGGCAGAATCGCCGTCGACCTCTACGCGCCAGATCCGGCGCCCCTGACCGCGGCCGATTCGCCGCCGACCCCGTCCATCAGCGGCCGATTCGTCGGAGTTGTACAAAATTTGGTACACCCGACCTCTACGCGTCAGATCCGACGTCCCTTACCGCGGCCGATTCGCCGCCGACCCCGTCTATCAACGGCCGATTCGTCGGAGTTGTACAAAATTTTATACACCCGACATCCGCGATGGCAGATGATGCTGCGTCCAGCTACTCCATCGCGACCGGCGGTGGCGGTGGCGGTGCTCACAACCCAAATTATCCTAATCCGAAGGATCCATATTTTTTGAGTTCTGTTGATCAACCAGGAAATATCATTACTCCTATTGTTTTCCGTGGACCGAACTATGCTGAGTGGTCTCGATCGATACGTCTCTCCCTGATCTCTAGGCGAAAGATCACGTTTCTGGAAGGTACTGAAATCAAACCTGTTAATGATGCTAGTAAATTGCTTGATTGGAGATGTGTGCTGTCACGACCCGCACCCTAGAGTTAGGGCACGAGAACGTAACAACGCCCAGCCTACGCCGCAGTGTCGACGGTAGAACGCTGTCCTAGGTCTCATGCATCTAACAGTATAAGGCTAAGCAGTTTATACTCCCTGAATGGGGGTGACATAGCAGAATGTAAACTCAATCACATCTAAGGTAGAGCATAATGGAAGATAGATAAAACATGAAATCCAAAAGAGTTATAGGAGATAGAAGTCTAAGTGTCTAAGATACATAAACCCAGAATTACATCTCAAAACTCAAATACAGTAATCCACAAGTAAATACAACTCCCGATAAAATGAAATAACTATCTAAACAACCTCTACTGTGTCTCCTCTAGGCTAGCAGGCAATCCCAGGCCATCTGTAAAATTTATCAACAGGTCCAGTCAGGACAAGAGCGAGCACAATACATCTCATGCAGTTCATATCATGTCAGGAAATATAAAGCAGGCAATAGAATAAGATACATGAAACGCTGTAAGAAGATGTACATGAAAACAGGAGATATATTTGATAACTGGAAATATATACATGATAAGTAAGAACTGTAAGTGACTAGTGATTTAGAGTACGAGATGGCATGTAATTGGCTTAGGTTGAACATGATGTACATGAGTGAACATGTAGGACATCAGCCAATAAGGCTGCGTTGTGCATGATAAAATATGAAAAGTAACAGAGTGAACATGATGGGTAAATCACATGACCATTTATACTCACCCCTACCCACAATCAATACACAAGGATCTATTCAAGTTACGTTACGGACATGATGTTTTGGTTATACAAGAAGCACATGAGGAAACATGAGCGTACATGAAAGAACATGAGAGTACATGAACGTACATGTAAGAACATGAGAGAACATGAGTGTACATGAATAACGCAGAAGCAAGAAATACATGATGTACATGAAACACATGTCATAAAGTATCCGATGTGCCCGCTAAGGAGGATAGCATCCCAAGAAGAGATCCATATAGTACCAATCCGTGATGATAACGTGACAGCATCAAGTAAAAGTAATCTAGAGCGAGAATATAAGTCGTGACAAGTATGAAACGATCAGAGAATGTACTCGCCTGATATCTGAATGTCCAAGGTAAAGATACTGTCCGAGGAGAGGTGTCTGGCTCCTAATTAGAACAGCACAAGTCACAACATGTCCAGAAGGATAATATAAAGCACTACAATACATTCTACATGAATCTAGGTCAAACTAGGCCAAAGTCAACCCTTGGTCAACTCTGGTCAACTGCACTAGTCAAACTAGGTCAAACTAGGTCATGTCCTAACCCAGTAAGTCTTACTAGGCCTAACCAAGACTATCCTAGCAAGCACACATCAATACAAGGCTATACAAGCCAATATACACCCAACTCTATATAGCATGCAATTATTCAATACTCAAATAGGCAAGAATTCATATTGGA
The DNA here is from genome assembly GCA_029216955.1 of Iris pallida. Taxonomy (NCBI): domain Eukaryota; kingdom Viridiplantae; phylum Streptophyta; class Magnoliopsida; order Asparagales; family Iridaceae; genus Iris; species Iris pallida. The sequence goes on from JANAVB010033417.1 coordinate 4,157,682, forward strand.
TATACACTAGGTAATCTATTACTTTAAGTTATATATGTCTACACATATATACACATGCATATATTGGTATTCAACATTAGGTCTATAATCATGACATTTCAAATGGTTATATAAACTTATATATTACAACACAATATGCTAACATATATATAATATACATACATAGCTAAGTTAACTATATTCATAAATACTTATTTAATAGGCTATGTGTGTGTATGTGAATATGGCAAAGGGGCAAGTGAGGGTTAAATGGACATACATAGTGTATACATATCAAAGAGTGTCAAAGTGTAAGTGAACAATGTGTCAAGTGTGATAGTGTCAACATAGTGTAAGGGGGTACATGAGGTAATATAGGATTTGTGTTAACATAGAACATTACATCTCATTAACTTGTATATTGCATACATTACATCTATTATTATATTATATTCATGCTTGCATTCATTCATCATTCATTATTCTCTTGCACCACTATATGCACCATATATTACATACTATGGAACCTACATATTCATTACAAGCCATACTTATACATGCTTACATTAGATAGGATACTTACACCTCATACATAATTTATTTAACCATTTACTCATGCTTGTATTCTCTATTTAATTACATAATGTATATACATTAACATGGGTTAAAATCAAATAGAACATTATATTACACACAAGGGTGCACAAAATGTATATGCCGAATAGTAACTCCTACTAATAATCAATACTGTATCATCTCAGCATGAATTAAAATTTAGGATTAAAGTATGTTATAGATCTATGTGTTAGCTTTCAGGAACTTTAAACGGATCGCGTTTTCGTTTCCGAAAACTCCCGGAATCGCAAAAACACCGAGAACGCGTTTGTCTTTCGTACAGCTGACACTCAAATAATTCTTTAGAAAGTTACAGAAATAATTAGGCCTATTAATACATGTTTTTGGAAAGCTAACTTCAATACGCTTCTTTTAAAAAAAACGGGAGATTAAACCGAGCTTTGAGCTAGAAGTTATGATATTTCTAAGTTAGGGCTGAAATTAAAAATGTGGATAAAAATTATGACGGATTTAGGTAGTTTGAGACAAAAGAACACAAGTATATAACATAATATATCAAGAACTCACTCTCTACACTAATATATATATATATGAGACACTATAGAACACATCTCCAATACAAAAATATGAGATTAAATATGTAATAATTCATTCATACATAACAACAACACATAGTGTGTCCAAATTTGGGATTTTTCCACATGGACACAACCACAACACAAAGGACACTCCTATGACCTCCAAATGGACACGAAATGGACACAAATGGAGATACAACTATGGGGTCATTCCTATGGGTTCAAAATAGACCTATATGTATGAGGAAATGAAAAGGAGAAGGGATTTATACCTCCCGATAGATCGAATCGAAGAAAAGTCTTTCCGGAGCGACACCGACACGTAGAGATTCCAAAAGGACACGAACGAGCTCCGAATCCTCCCAAACTTGGGTAGCTTCCTCCTTGGCTAGAATGGAGAAGGAAAGAAGAAGATTTGGTGGTGAAATGGAATGATTTGGTGGAGAAATTGCTAGGTATTGCTCTCTAGGAATTTGGGGAAGAACAAGAGAGAGAGTGTAGATGAGAATAATGAAATGAACTTGAGACTATCCTCGCCCAAAGTGGCTGGCCATATGGGGCTATTTGTCCTATTATGGTAAGGTCCAAAATGCCCCCACTAACCTATTCTATGAGTATTAGGAAAGGGCTAATTGGTTGGGGTAAATTAGTCATTCTAAAGTCTCTAATCACACTAATCTTATCCATAATAATTAGTCTAACCTCTAACTAAAATATTTCTATCATGTGGACTAAAATTAATATCATGTGGGCCATGCCTAACTAGTGTGTGGGTCCCACTAGAGTCAAACTACCCCCGGGTCCCCGTTTCAAGTCGGATTGAGTTAAAATTCGAACCCGACTCAAATAACCCCAAAACAATATCATAAATAATAAAATAATATCAAAATAATTCAAAGAGGTCAAATACAAAAATATCCTTAGGCCAAAAATGACATTAAAATATCATAATCACATGGTTAGGCTCTAGGTCAAACAGTCTCTAAGGTTTCACTAGCAAAACGTCAAAACCACAAGTCATTTATTTAAATAATTTTAAAATGATTTAAAATCACCAAAAATCATATCATGAATTAAATATCATTATTAAAATAATTATAAACACAAAATTTCAAAATTATCCTCATTTGGGAAACTGGGTGCTACAACTCTACCCACCTTAGAAAAATTTCGTCCTCGAAATTAAAATGTTCATACTCCCTCTAGGTCAAACCCCCACAATCAAAATCCCAGATTAAAACAAATCATGTGATCAAAAGGACGACATACAGGGTCATGGCATACGGTGGTAGTGAAAGTCTCATCTAGGTATACTAGTCATGCTAACCGAAACGGTCATAGGGTATCAAAACATACAAGCAATCTAGGGTGCTAAACTAGAGAAGTTACAGAAACAACAAACCATCAAAACTATAAGGCGGTCTACCATCCTATATGAAACTGGTACTTATCAAAACAAAATAAAGGCAACTACCAATTATCTGAAAAAGGGTACAGAGAATCAAATTCAAAAATTAAGGAATTGAAAATCACTTGCATTGAAATCCAAATCACAATATATATATATATATATATATATATATATATATATATATATATATATACAGAGAGAGCGTTAGAGAGGAAAAACTAGCATTATGTAATGTTATGTGGTTTGTGTGTGTATGGGTGTATGTGAAATATACATGAAATTGTATATGAGCTATCCTGTTACACTACTCATGGCATATGGGTTAACAACCTACAATACACAACCTATTTAATCATAACATGCATGGCTAACCATAAACATCTATAAGAGGTAAAGATTTAGTTATGTATATACATATATTATAACATGTATGCCTAAGCTCTATATATATCTATACAAGTATGTGATCATAACATAGAGAGGAAAGGTTAGGTTACATGACAGCGTATACTAAGTTAGGGTGTGTGTGTGTCCTTGTACAGGGTTATAGCTTAGTATTGAAAGGTTAAACCCAGTTTTAGTTCACCATTTACATACAAAATCTGAAAATAAGCTAACATTTAAACCAGTGTAATATTAACATAATGCAATCTCAGATTTTACAAATTTAACATAACTTAACCAATTTCTCTAAAAATTGAAACTCTGCAGATATCATACATGTGCAGTTATGTAGACAAAACTAATAACATGAAATTTATATTTAAATTACAAATTTAAACTGGAAAAGCAGAAAACCAGAAATATTGGAGTTTTAAAAATTTTAACATTAACAACATATTAATATGTATTTAGATAGGTGGAAAATCAAGTGTAGCATGCATACGTATCAGGCAAGTGTCCACTATGTAAATATACTCATATATTCTCATGTCCCAAAAAAAAATTAATTCTACGTTAAGACCAACATTTAGATTCCTACCAAGATCGCAAAATAGGTGATTGACGAAATCAAGGCAGTTTTATTATTATTATTCAATACTAGAATAATAGCAGAAGGAAATAACGATAAAAGCTGTTTGCTTATTTGCCTAAAAGAAGGAACCATTTTAAAACCAGAGCTAAATATCAAATCCAAGATAAAGTCTAGCAAAATCATCGATTCATTGTATTAAGAAGAAACTCATAGCAAGAAGTTACACAAGCTACTCCTAAGTTAAATAATTAGAAGCAAAACAAAGCAAAACAAATAATAATTCTTTTTGAAGGACTGCATCAAAGTAGAGAAAACATGCTTGAAAATATTTAAGGTACAATCTGATAATCATATGCGTCTATCCAAAATCATGGTACTCTAAATCTCCGTCATACTAGTAAGCAAGGCTACGATAATCACAGAGTCCTTAACTTATGCACATACCTCTAGAATCATGGTATTTAACATTTTCGCGGTGCCGCTAGCTTGGCTGCAAAAACCTTAAATTCCCACACCCGAGAAATATATCCAGAGTCAGACTATATGTCCTCACCATGCTGGCTAATGTGACTATAGAAGACTAGATTCCATAACATAGATGACCTAGCCCATATAATTTCATCTTGTCAAAAAAAATTAAATTAAATCAACAATGAATACCCATAAATCAAATCAAATTTATCAACGAACTTCAAAATTCAAAATAAACAAAAATCCATCAAAATACAACTCGGATGCAACAGCTATCATCAAGATTCAAAATTCGACAATCATTCATCAAAATCAATGAATACAACTCAAATTCAACCATAATCCATCAAAATCAAATTTAACAACAGTAAGTAAAAATAAATCAAATCAAGGAAAAAAAGAGTTCTCAAATCGAAGTTAAAATAAGATTCTCAAGGGTCGTTCCGGGAATCTCTCAAGGGTTCCTAACTGTGATTGAGTACCTTCAAGATATATCCTATTCCTACTGCAGGCTGTAGTGGTACTCAAGTTCGAATACCACTACATAAACTCGACCTGCATGGGCCACCACTAAAAACGTGTCACGACCCGCACCCTAGAGTTAGGGTACGAGAACGTAACAACGCCCAGCCTACGCCGCAGTGTCGGCGGTAGAACGTTGTCCTAGGTCTCATGCATCTAATAGTATAAGGCTAAGCAGTTTATACTTCCCGAATGGGGGTGACATAGCAGAATGTAAACTCAATCACATCTAAGGTAGAGCATAATGGAGATAGATAAAATATGAAATCCAAAAGAGATATAGGAGATAGAAGTCTAAGTGTCTAAGATACATAAACCCAGAATTACATCTCAAAACTCAAATACAGTAATCCACAAGTAAATACAACTCCCGATAAAATGAAATAACTATCTAAACAACCTCTACTGTGTCTCCTCTAGGCTAGCAGGCAATCCCAGGCCATCTGTAAAATTTATCAACAGGTCCAGTCAGGACAAGAGAGAGCACAATACATCTCATGCAGTTCATATCATGTCAGAAAATATAAAGCAGGCAATAGAATAAGATACATGAAACGCTGTAAGAAGATGTACATGAAAACATGAGATATATTTGATAACTGGAAATATATACATGATAAGTAAGAACTGTAAATGACTAATGATTTAGAGTACGAGATGGCATGTAATTGGCTTAGGTTGAACATGATGTACATGAGTGAACATGTAGGACATCAGCCAATAAGGCTGTGTTGTACATGATAAAACATGAAAAGTAACAGAGTGAACATGATGGGTAAATCACATGACCATTTATACTCACCCCTACCCACAATCAATACACAAGATCTATTCAAGTTACGTTACGGACATGATGTTTTGGTTATACAAGAAACACATGAGGAAACATGAGCGTACATGAAAGAACATGAGAGTACATGAACGTACATGTAAGAACATGAGAGAACATGAGTGTACATGAATAACACAGAAGCAAGGAATACATGATGTACATGAAACACATGTCATAAAGTATCCGATGCGCCCGCTAAGGGGGATAACATCCCAAGAAGAGATCCATATAGTACCAATCCGTGATGATAACGTGACAGCATCAAGTAAAAGTAATCTAGAGCGAGAATATAAGTCGTGACAAGTATGAAACGATCAGAGAATGTACTCGCCTGATATCTGAATGTCCAAGGTAAAGATACTGTCCGAGAAGAGGTGTCTGGCTCCTAATTAGAACAGCACAAGTCACAACATGTCCAGAAGGGTAATATAAAGCACTACAATGCATTCTACATGAATCTAGGTCAAACTAGGCCAAAGTCAACCCTTGGTCAACTCTGGTCAACTGCACTAGTCAAACTAGGTCAAACTAGGTCATGTCCTAACCCAGTAAGTCTTACTAGGCCTAACCAAGACTATCCTAGCAAGCACACATCAATACAAGGCTATACAAGCCAACATACACCCAACTCTATATAGCATGCAATTATTCAATACTCAAATAGGCAAGAATTCACATTGGATATACATTAGGTAATCTATTACTTTAAGCTATATATGTCTACATATATATACACATGCATATATTGGTATTCAACATTAGGTCTATAATCATGGCATTTCAAATGGTTATATAAACTTATATATTACAACACAATATGCTAACATATATATAATATACATACATAGCTAAGTTAACTATATTCATAAATACTTATTTAATAGGCTATGTGTGTGTATGTGAACATGACAAAGGGGCAAGTGAGGGTTAAATGGGCATACATAGTGTATACATATCAAAGAGTGTCAAAGTGTAAGTGAACAATGTGTCAAGTGTGATAGTGTCAACATAGTGTAAGGGGGTACATGAGGTAATATAGGATTTGTGTTAACATAGAACATTACATCTCATTAACTTGTATATTGCATACATTACATCTATTATTATATTACATTCATGCTTGCATTTATTCATCATTCATTATTCTCTTGCACCACTATATGCACCATACATTACATACTATGGAACCTACATATTCATTACAAGCCATACTTATACATGCTTACATTAGATAGGATACTTACACCTCATACATCATTTATTTAACCATTTACTCATGCTTGTATTCTCTATTTAATTACATAATGTATATATATTAACATGGGTTAAAATCAAATAGAACATTATATTACACACAATGGTGCACAAAATGCATATGCCGAATAGTAACTCCTACTAATAATCAATATTGTACCATCTCAGCATGAATTAAAATTTAGGATTAAAGTATGTTATAGATCTATGTGTTAGCTTTCCGAAACTTTAAACGGATCGCGTTTTTGTTTCCGAAAACTCCCGGAATCGCGAAAACACCGAGAACGCGTTTGTCTTTCGTACAGCTGACACTCAAATAATTCTCTAGAAAGTTACAGAAATAATTAGGCCTATCAATATATGTTTTTGGAAAGCTAACTTCAATACGCTTCTTTTAAAAAAACGGGAGATTAAACCGAGCTTTGAGCTAGAAGTTAAGACATTTCTAAGTTAGGGCTGAAATTAAAAACGTGGATAAAAATCATGACGGATTTAGGTAGTTTGAGACAAAAGAACACAAGTATATAACATAATATATCAAGAACTCACTCTCTACACTAATATATATATATGAAACACTATAGAACACATCTCCAATACAAAAATATGAGATTAAACATGTAATAATTCATTCATACATAACAACAACACATAGTGTGTCCAAATTTGGGATTTTTCCACATGGACACAACCACAACACAAAGGACACTCCTATGACCTCCAAATGGACACGAAATGGACACAAATGGAGATACAACTATGGGGTCATTCCTATGGGTTCAAAATAGACCTATATGCATGAGGAAATGAAAAGGAGAAGGGATTTATACCTCCCGGTAGATCGAATCGAAGAAAAGGCTTTCCGAAGCGACATCGACACGTAGAGATTCCAAAAGGACACGAACGAGCTCCGAATCCTCCCAAACTTGGGTAGCTTTCTCCTTGGCTAGAATGGAGAAGGAAAGAAGAAGATTTGGTGGTGAAATGGAATGATTTGGTGGAGAAATTGCTAGGGATTGCTCTCTAGGAATTTGGGGAAGAACAAGAGAGAGAGTGTGGATGAGAATAATGAAATGAACTTGAGCCTATCCTCTCCCAAAGTGGCTGGCCATATGGGGCTATTTGTCCTATTATGGTAAGGTCCAAAATTCCCCCACTAACCTATTCTATGAGTATTAGGAAAGGGCTAATTGGTTGGAGCTAAATTAGTCATTTTAAAGTCTCTAATCACACTAATCTTATCCATAATAATTAGTCTAACCTCTAACTAAAATATTTCTATCATGTGGACTAAAATTAATATCATGTGGGCCATGCCTAACTAGTGTGTGGGTCCCACTAGAGTCAAACTACCCCCGGGTCCCCGTTTTAAGTCGGATTGAGTTGAAATTCGAACCCGACTCAAATAACCCCAAAACAATATCATAAATAATAAAATAATATCAAAATAATTCAAAGAGGTCAAATACAAAAATATCTTTAGGCCAAAAATGACATTAAAATATCATAATCACATGGTTAGGCTCTAGGTCAAACAGTCTCTAGGGTTTCACTAGCAAAACGTCAAAACCACAAGTCATTGATTTAAATAATTTTAAAATAATTTAAAATCACCAAAAATCATATCATGAATTAAATATCATTATTAAAATAATTATAAACACAAAATTTCAAAATTATCCTCATTTGGAAAACTGGGTGCTACATGTGCAAGCGCTGTTAGTTCAATGGGTTCTTAATACCATTGATCCGCCTCTGAAAAAATCTTTGCCGTACTTTGAGGAGGTTTATCCATTGTGGAACTTGTTGGAGAAAAGATTTGTTGTTAGCAATGGCACTCGGAAGCAACAAATTAAGGTGGCTTTGGCTGAATGTAAACAGACGGCTTCGATGTCTGTAGAAACCTACTTTAGAAATTTGCAGTCTTTGTGTGATGAACAAGCTGCTTATTTTCCATTGCCTTCTTGTACCTGTGGTGAACTTGCTGCAAAGCTACATGCTATGAGAGATGGAGACCACTTTCAGGACTTTATGTATGGGTTGAATGCTGAGTTGTATGGTCATACCCGATCTAATCTTCTGGCTCAGGATCCTCAGCCAAGTTTAGATCGGACATACCAGGCAGTCCGTGAGGAGGAGGATATACGAAAATCTTAGGTCCAATCCGCTGCTGAGGAGGTGTTGGCGCTGACTATCAAGACTCACCTCGTCTTTCTACTACTTCTAATAGTAGAACCTCAGATTCCAGGGACAAATCAGGTATGATCTGTACTCATTGCAAGAAAACAGGTCATGATGTTGCAACTTGCTTTGCCAAGATTGGCTATCCAGAGTGGTGGGAGACTCGTCCTCGGCGTGATGGAGGACATGGTGCTGGCGGTGGCAGAGGCCCGGCACCACAGCAGAGACGTGATGTGGGACGCGGTACTGGTGGCGCAGGGGTTGTTCATCATGTCGTCGCTGCTGGTCATGGTGTCCCTGCTGGTCTTGCTGGGATTTCGGCAGATATGATGCATGGAGGGTATCCTTCACCACTCTCAGGTGAACAATGGCAGAAACTGATGAGCTTGCTGGGTAACAACAATCCTTCCAACCCTGGTTCTTCAAACTCTGATCGTCTGATGGGTAAGAATTCTTCTGTCACTTGGATATTCGATACTGGGGCTACTCTTCATGCAACAGGTTCTCGTGACTGTTTAGTTGATTGCTTTGAGGGCCCTGTCTGTCATGTGACTTTGCTTGATGGGAGCACTATTGAGGCTGTTCTGAGAGGCAAAGTATTTTTGACTGCTTCATTGGTGTTGACGGATGTTCTTTATGTTCCGACATTTACTACAATTTGATCTCTATCTCACAATTGATTGGTGCCAGAAATTGTGATATGTTATTTACTCCTGATTTGTGTTTTGTTTAGGACCGAAGTACGAAGATGGTGATTGGAGCAGGTGAACAAAGGGGTGGACTTTACTTCTTAGAGGAGGTTCCAGCTTCTTTGGCTTCGATGATCCTGGCATGCAAAGAGAGTGATTCCGAGGTTTGGCATAGTAGACTGGGACATCCTTCAGATAAAGTAATGCAGACTTTACCTTTTCTCTCTGGTAGTGGTATGTTTTCTCATAAGGCTTGTGATATTTGTCATCAAGCTAAACAGACTCGTGATGCCTTTCCTGATAGTAGTAGTCGTGTTTTGAGATGCTTTGAACTTATACACTGTAATCTGTGGGGACCATATCGGGTTCCGTCTTCTAATGGGGCACGATATTTTTTGACTTTGGTGGATGATTTTTCTAGAGCTGTTTGGGTTATTTTATTGAAGAATAAGTGTGTTGTTTATTCTATGTTTCTTAAATTCATTGCTATGGTGAAGAGTCAGTTTGGGGCTGATATCCGTCGTGTGCGGAGTGACAATGGCACTGAATTTAATTGTTTTCGAGATTATTTTTTATCTCAAGGTATATTGTTCCAAACATCCTGTGTTGGGACACCTCAACAGAATGGAAGGGTGGAACGAAAACATCGACATATTTTAAATGTAGCCAGGGCATTTAAATTTTAGAGTTCTTTTTCTGTGGATTTTTGGGAGGAATGTGTTCTGGGTGCATGTTATTTGATCAATAGAACACCTTCTAGTATCTTGCATTTTAAGTCACCTTATGAAGTTTTATATGGTTCGGCTCCTTCGTATGATCATCTACGTATTTTTGGTTGTCTGTGCTATGCGTATGATTTGAAATTCCGACATGATAAATTTGCTAGCAGGAGTAGAAAATGTATCTTTGTTGGGTATCCACTTGATAAAAAGGGATGGAAACTGTATGATTTGGAGACTGGTAAATTTTTTGTGTCCCGTGATGTTACTTTTTATGAAAAAGAATTTCCTGGGTGTGGCTCTGCTAGCGAGATATTTTCTGCGACACGTCATACATCTGTTGAGGCGGGAGACGATATAGAGGCTTTTGGGATGATGCCGGCTACGGTTGCTGAGGCCGGAGTGGTTGCTGGCGGCTCGACACCAAGTGGCGAGGATGCACAGGTAGCTGTAGAAGTATTGACAGGAGAGTCTGCTGGGGGTGATGCGGATACTACTGATGATACAGGGGATACAGTGTTGCCAGAGGGGCCCGACGAGGTAGTGTTGGGAAGAGGAATGAGAAAGAAATCACAGCCAGTGCGATTACAGGATTTTGTGACGAATGTTGTTCGAATTAAAAGTCCCCCATTCACCACAATTCATCTGTTCCCGTCACTTCCTCAGGTACTTCGTATCCTCTAACACAATTTCTAAGTTATGACATATTTACTACTGGACACAGAGATTTTCTTGCAGCTATCACTGCAGGCGTTGAGCCTACTTCATATCGTCAGGCCTCGCGAGATTCAGGCTGACGTACGGCTATGCAAACTGAAATACAGGCTCTGGAAGATAATGGGACATGGAGTCTTGTCGATTTGCCTCCTGGGAAGAAAGTATTGGGAAGTAGATGGGTGTAAAAAATAAAGTACAACTCCGACGACAGTATTGAACGCTTAAAGGCATGGCTGGTTGTGTTCGGTAATCATCAGGTTGAGGGGATCGACTATTCAGAGACATTTGTCCCGGTAGCTAAGATGCCTACAGTTAGGACGTTCTTAGCTGTTGCAGCTGTGAGAGGCTGGACTTTGCACCAGATGGATGTGCACAATACTTTTCTTCATGGAGATCTGACAGAAGAAGTGTATATGAAGTTGCCGCCAGATTTTTCGCATAGTGAACCCAACAAAGTGTGTCGCCTGCGTAAGTCTCTATATGGATTGAAACAGGCACCACGTTGTTGGTTTGTTAAGCTTGCTGCTTCTCTGATATCCTATGGATTTATTCAATCTTGTTCCGATTATTCCCTTTTCTCTCTTTTTAAAGGGAAGGTAGAGTTGCATGTTTTGATCTATGTGGATGATATCATTGTATCTGGTAATGACTCAGGTGTTTTAGATGCTTTCAAAAAGTACCTTAGTTCTTGCTTTCACATGAAGGACCTTGGTGTGTTGAAGTACTTTCTTGGCATAGAGGTGGCTCGGAGTGCAGAAGAAATTTTCTTGTGTCAAAGGAAGTATGCTTTGGACATCATTTCAGAATGCGGCTTGATGGGGTCTCGACCTGCTGGCTTTCCCATGGAGCCCAATCACAAGCTGGCAGAATCGAATAGTCTAAAGATGGCGGATGCAGAGACTTATCGGAGGCTGTTTGGGAGGTTGATTTATCTATCATTTACTCGCCCTGACTTAGCCTATGCTGTGCATATCTTGTCTCAATTCTTACAGGAGCCTAGACAAGATCATTGGCATGCTGCTTTGAGAGTTGTCAGATATTATATATTGTAACCAGCCCCCATCAATAAGATCAAGGCATTATTATTTCCTACAAAAATTGAACATAAAAAAAATACCAACAAGCAAGGTTGTAAAAACATATAAAAGAAGAAAACACATCTATCGCAGATAAACCAATTGGCAAGGGTGATTACTATTTCATTCAATTTGCAAACTACTAAGAAAAAACACAAAAAATACTTAAAATTATGCCTAAATATGAAGAAAAAAAATTCTAAAATTTTAATAATTTATTAATAATCATTTGCCTCCCTATAAGAAGAAAAAAAAATCCGATACTCCAATATGAAATCACCGATATTGTCGATCCCGTCGATCATGATACTCATAAGAAAGGTCTTATACCGATTTTGATACCAATCCTGCGAACGTTTCACTAATAATGAGACTTGCGCGAACTCAGATAAATCCGACATCAGATACTCAATTTTCCAATAAACTACATGTTACATGAAACCTTAGTAATTGTGGAGTAACTGCATAGATCTTCCTCGTTAATTTCTTCTCCTATTAACAAGGATACTGGTATCCTGGACTTCCTCTTCTTCGTATTCCTCTTCTTCATAATAGATATCGTGGTCTACCATTTTCCATATATCTGGTGCCAATTTTGTTTAATTTTCATTTGTATTTAATTTGACATTGTAGTATTTATATATATATATATATATAGGAAACGGATCGGGATACCCGCCCGCGGAGTCCCGCCGAAGCCCCGCCCCCCCCCCCCCCCGCACCATCGGATCGCGCGGGGCCCGCGTGGGGCCCGCCCCCACCCGCGCGATCCAACGGCCAAGGGGGGCGGGGGCTTCGGCGGGGCTCCAAGGGCGGGGCTCCCGATCCGCTCCCATATATATATAAGAAAATATATATATTTTTTTTTTCTTATATATATATATATATATATATATATATATATATATATAATTATGCTATTTGGCTCCCAAAATTTTTAGGTGATACCACCTCCCATTATGTGGTATCTGACGTGGCAACTAACATGACAGATAACATGTCATGTTTTAACCCAAAAATTTTTATTGTTAATGTTAATACTAATTTTAATTTAATGTTAATATTTATTTTAATGTTAATGCTAAAATGAATGTTAATGTTAATGTTAATATTAATATTCATGTTAATTTGATATTAATTTTAATTTTAATGTTAATGCTAATGCTAATTTTAATGTAATGTTAATATTAATTTTAATGTTAATATTAATGTTAATGTTAATTTTAATATTAATTTGATATTAATTTTAACTTTAATATTAATTTTCATGTTTAATTTTGCCATGTCAACTGTTTTATCATCAATCATGTTATATGTCACATAATGGAAGATGATATCATCCAAAAAATTTGAAAGCCAAATAGTATATATATATATATATATATATATATAGAGAGAGAGAGAGAGAGAAAATAAGCGAGGTAGGGTGCCACCTCATGGGAGGGTGTCTACTTGTCACCCCCCCACTTGTCACCCCCCCATGCTATCATCAAGTACATGGGTGCATGATAATAGCATGTGGGGGGTGACAAGTAGACACCCTCCATAGGGTGGCACCTCACCTCCCTCATCCTCTATATATATATATATATATATATATATATATATATATATATATATATATATATATTTCCGAATGAAAGATGTCACTTCACAGTACACTGAATTGGCACTATAGTCACAGGAACACGCCTCACTCGTCTATATCCATATTTCCTCTTGCTCTGGTTCTTTCGTTATTATTTTCAATAATTATGTGCATTCGGAAACTACACTCATTATGAAACCGGATTTGTAGTACACATGCTGCATTCTAAGTTGTATGTCGATCGGATCTACTGTTCTTCATTGATCCCAACTTTCACCGTTAACTAGATGCAAGGAATAATATACTCGCATTCTAATTCGAATCTAAGATAAATTATAGATTTCTTCTGATTGCAAGAGCTGTCTGAAAAGTAAACCAGGATATTAAAAAGAAGACCAAAAGTTGGTGTTGCGACACCACAAAGGTTGTTTGTCACGCACAAAATTTTTCATCCCACCGAGACTTAATCCTCTATGGATTAGGATTTTTCTGAAAGCTTTTGAAATCCTCCAGAATCTGTTGGAGTTTTCTTGAAGATTTATGAAGTCTCCATAGCATTCTAGATGTTCGAGAGTCTTCCATAGAAATATCTAGGACCTAGAATAATCATTGAAATATTCTATTTTCATAAACTTCATGTAAGCCTTTTGAGACACTATAAATAAGTGTAGAGCTCAAGAAGTTATAAATTCTCTCTAGTATAGTGAAGTTTTCAATCTTTCAATCTCTCTTTTGTTCCACATTTTTCTTATTTTCTCGTGTTAGCGATCTAACTAATCGTCTGGAGAAGGCTAACACGGATCTTCGAATAGAAACTTTGTACATCGTACCGATCGAAATGTATCCGAAAATACCAAATCAGTAACATGCTGCTCAAAAGCAACAAGCAGAAGCAACTTCTATATTCCCAAATAAGCTGTGTACCAATCCAGTCGATCAGAGGATGTAGTCGCGTAAGAAACAAAAAAGAAAAGAAAAAGAAAGGAAGATTTAGTAACAGGGCCTCACATAACAATGGATATTAGAATTTGCGTCTCGAAATTGTCAAACGTTAGGGTTTGAATCTCGAAATTACTGTCCACCTAGACTAATGAACAATAATTTCGAGACCTAAACCCTGATGTATTATTATATTGTAGCTGAATAGCTAGCTAGATATTAATATGCGCTTTCCGTTTCTTCTCCTAGCTAATTTAATTACAGAGCTTGCTACAAATAGAATAACCCCCGGCCTTGACTAGAAGCAAGGAGTTACCAACCCATATCTCTTCCTTCCGAGAGAGAGAGAGAGAGAGAGAGAGAGAGAGATGGGCAACTGCCAAGCAGCAGAGGCAGCAACAGTGGTGATCCAGCACCCATGCGGCCGCCTCGAGAGGCTCTACTGCTCCGTTAGCGCAAACCAAGTCATGACCTCCAACCCCGGCCACTACGTCGCGGTTATCGTCACCTCCTCCAAGACCACCACCACCACCCACATCAACACTACTACTTATAATCACTGTTCCTCCGCAACCGCCACCGCCACTGCCATTGCTCCGGTGAAGTATCTCAAGCTGCTCCGTCCGGACGACACCCTCCATCTTGGCCATGTCTACAGGCTCGTTAGCTTCCAAGGTTTATTGCTTTACTTTCTATAACTTCAAATCATTCATGCATGTGTTTCAAAACGGAGCTGCTACGTTGCCTGCGGTTGAAATCGCGAACGTGACCGCCGGCCATTGGCCTCCGGTCTGCGGTTACAAACTGAGGGCAAAATATCATTTTCGATTTCAAAAACAACAGTTAGCTACTGATGTTTGATGTAGTAATCATCAATTTTTTGGCAGAGGTATTGAAAGAGTTTGCTACCAAAAAGCATGTGAAGCTGAGTAGATTGCTTCTCGGCGACAAGGAGAAGAGGCGATCAAAGAGATCAGAAGGAGAAGGGGAAGGGGAAAGGGAAAGAAGAACAGAGAATATTGCAGAGCGTTCAGCTCAGGTGAAGATTAATAACTAGTGTAAAACAAATATGTATTACGTTTTAATTTACGGAGCATTGTCCGTGGTTTGTAACCGCGGACGTGACAGCCGGCCATTGCCCACTCCGGTCCGGGTGGGATCCGGAGATAGCAAGGAGGCCAATGGATAGCCGTCACGTTGACTGGCGATCACGTCCGCCGTTACAAACTGCGGACAAAATATCATTTTTGTTTAATTTAATTCATCACGCATTTCAACAATACATATATATTAGGTAGGTATAAGAGAAGAATTCACCACGAAATCAACAATTGCCATGTTCTTTCTTTTTCGTGAAAACAATTAAGTTTCAATTTCTTTTTACTCTAACAAAAGAAAGAACATGGTTATCTATCTATAAAAACGATCGTACGTGTATGACAAACTAAACTATATAAACAATTTTGATCATTCAACGTGTATTTATGTGCTTCTGTCAGTTTCCTTATGTTTTAGACGGTTCTAGGAGGTTTCTTTCGATTAATGAATTGTCGGTTTATGCAAATTCTAAGTCTGCATTCATTTTGGATCCACTGATCGAGTGATCGATCAGCAACAAGGTTCCAATATTAACCATCCCCACACAATGAGAAATGCTTCACTATTTTGGATCCACTGATCGACTCGATGACATGTGGGACCAAAGGAGCATTGTATTTGGCCCATGTGTCATTGTAAAGGAGTAGAAAAAAGCTAATGGTAATTGAGCAAAGTATTGCTATTTTGTTCTCGTTAATTAACTCACATAGTAAATAAATGTCTACAAAGGTTTCATTCCAAATTCTTGGCATCGACTATTTGAATCATTTTCTTCAAGGGTCTGCTTGGTAACAGTGTTTTCACCGATTCTGGGATGTTTTTGAATCGATCGTTTTATGAAAATTCCTGCTTGTTAATTTTTTTTGAGGCACTAGTTTTGATGGGCTAAAAAAATCTCTCAAAACCGGTGTAATGTAAGTTTGGATGGCTTTATAAACACCCCAAATAGGTGGGAATTTTGTTATTTTATTTCATTTATATCCTCACCAAAAATATATAATTATAACTACTAATACCCTTTTATATTTAATTTTATTCGTGTAAAAAAAAAAAATTCAGAACCGTTCGTTATGAATTACCAAGCATGGATTGGACTAGTTTAAATGCGGCTACTTAAAATTCATCCAAAACCAGACCTCTCGTAGCCGCTCGACCAGTACTCTAAAAACACCTCGTAACCGCTGCCACTACAATTACAAAGCAGGCCTACCAGCTTAGCTATAGTAAAGTGTAATAAAAAGAACAGGGAATGTGTGTGGCCAATCCCGGTCACCTTTCTTTCTTTCTCTTTCAATCACTAATGTACTAAAGAATCTTGTAACACCTTTCGATCTCGCCATGGGAGAAAGCTCCAAACTCTAAAGAATCTTTGCATCATTTGTAAAGCAAGAACCGAAACTAGAAGCCTCCTTTTGCACTTCGAGCGGTGGTCCAATATTTGCCAAACAAACAAAAGAGCCATATAAGCTGCAATAGAATCACTTTTGACCTCAACTTGAAGTTGGTCACTACAATTGTGCTAGGACACAAAACACATGATAGTGACGGAAATATTTTCTTCGTGTGATTTCTCCTTCATTGTCCAGGAAGTGGAGGGCCAGGTGGTGGACGCAGACACAGACACAGACGCAGACGCAGACGGAGACGGAGACGATCGATCGAGCAGCAGCGGCACGAGAATTAGTGGGCCGGTGCCGCGGACGGGCCAGTGGAGGCCAGCCTTGCAGAGCATTGCAGAGATTGGGATTTGACCTATACATATGTAAATATATCTCACCCCATCTCTGTTGAAGCAATGTGATGATGATAGAAGTGATATATGAAATTTAAATCTATCAAGAACTGAACTTTTTGTTTCCATGTTAGATGTAGCTAGCTGGCTAGGTGCATGTAACATTGCTTACCTATGTTTAATAGGCGGATCTATTAGGAGTCTAAGGGGGGCCACGGCCCCCAAAAAAAAAAAAAAATGGAATATTTTTTCGTGCGCACAGAAAGTACAAATATTTACGGAGGATATTGTGATAGAAAGTTTACATATTTCCGGATAGATAGGAGCTGATAGATTTTATACACCTTTAAATGTTGGAATAATGCCATAGCGTTCCACCTATTACCAAATATTTAAAAACTAAAGTTATGATAAATTTCTTTTGAGATTTGATTTGATTACATCTATCTCAAGTCCCAACATATATTTCAAAATATTTTATTAATTCTAAACCTACATAATTAGCTTATTTCTTTCTCAAAAAAATTACCAAAATAAGAGAATGTACCATATTTTCTCCAAAAATAAAGAAAAGAATTAAAATTGATCCCTTCATTTAATCTCTATATCTCTATCTCTCGTTCAACCTTGTTCCAGAAAAATCTCTAGCTGTCCCTTTCTCAAAAAAAATTTGCTTTTCGGCGGAGCGACCATATTTTCTATTCCTGGTAGGATGTTTATACTTTGTTTTACAATAACACTCGGTAATTAGATTTTTTCTTCATATGTGATGCATGAAAGAATATTGTTTGTTATTTTATAAGTTCTACATATTAAATTGTTAATTTTTTTGTAGTCATTGACAATAATGTTATTGTCTTTTTTTTAGTTTCATGTTTCATGTTGGATGTTGTTTTTACAGGGTTATTGTGAACTTGGTAATGAAATGGGAAAACATGTTACAATTGATAAGCTTTTTCAAAATAAGAGAGCAAATGAATTAGATTCGGCCACTCCTAAAGCGTCATTGACATCCTCTAATAATGAGATTCTTTCATCTGAAATTCCTTCCAAAAAATTTAGAAAAGTTGAAAGTGAAGGAATTGATCTTAATTCTTCCATCCTCTAATTTTATATACAATTAGTACGGCCCCGCTAGAATTTGAATCCTGGCTCCGCCTCTAAATTATGTTTTGAATTTTTAGACAAAATAGTAGAGCCTATATATGTCATTGTCTTGCACATATGTATCATATATATGATGGTTGATCAGTCTCTAGATAACAGTAGATCTCCAAAGTTTGCATTGCACATGTTACATGCATGTAGGACATGAGGGCAGACCGATGCATGTGCAGTTAGGAGGTCGATGCAAATCGCGTTTGGTAGCACGCACATATCTTGATGTCGATTTTCGGAGGTCCCATATCTTAGGTCCCGAGTGAAGACCTCATGCCATGTCTACTTTCTAATACCACATTTCGAAAAATTCATATGAAACGAATACAAAATGACACCACAAAGAGCAATTTATGTACTATGGAACGGCAGCCATTATGAAATTAAACTGTGTCTACAAGAGGTAATTATAATGGGTATATGAGGTTAATAGCAAAAAAAGATAAGTGAACTCCAACCCCTATCTATAGAAAATATAGAGTTTCCAAAAATTAATCATATTATTATTCAAAGATCAATAACAAGAGCATGTTTTAACTCTTAAATACAAAACTAGGCTGCTTGTTTGCTGGAAATTAGTTTGAGCATTCAGAATGTCTGCGGGGTCTCCTCGCCAGTTACTTAATACTAATATGGATCCTTAATTTTACATCAGGAAAATTTACAGATTTTCTGATCATTGTGGATGTGACCAAGTGTTAATACTTGTATAAACATCAAAAACTGATAGGCTGGAATGACTAGCTGAATTTAACCAGTTGCAAAGAAAGTGCTTGAACATATACTTACTGCAAATATTCAATAAGATGGAGTGAGCAGAGAGAAGAAAATCACAATTTGTCCACGTACTCTTACAGACACATCAGTGTTTTATTTCCCTTCAAGCATGTTTTTAAAACTACAAACTGGCCTTACTGGCCCCTGAATCAATACTGCCAGAGCACTACTTCTGGTAAAAGTCAGAGTCGATAACTAAACTAAATCAATACTAATTGAAGTAAGACACGGAACATATATCACGTATTCATGTATCTATAATTTTATTCTACGCAGACAGGAAACTAATTAGTTCCGGTCTTTCACATATAGACAAGGTCGGGGGCCCAAAGCCAACTTCATAATATGTAAAAGATGACATGTCTTTGTTTGTCAGCTCAAGTTATATGTCTAAACCTCTAATACTCGGTGTTTCATCGGAACAAATTATTTTTCATGATTCACAGACTAGAACCATCTTAAGCTTATTCAGTTTACAGCAAATGTCTAAGTTCCCAGGTATCCCTGTTCAGTAAACATTTCCAACTTCATTCAGGCAGAGTCGAATTAATGACTAATGATCGCGTATCCTTACTCGGCCTTACTCTTATTCGTTAATTGATACAAATTCATAATCAATTTGAGAAGTATGAAAATAAGTAACGGCACGGAGTGGTAAGCAAATGCAGGATGACGAACAGAATTTTAGGATAAGGAATGGACTTCAGTCCAACAGGTGACAAGCTCAACAAGATACTCTCTAGAGTCCATACATCATAAGTAAAGCAGGGCTCTTATAAAAAAAATATAAACCACATAAAACTACGAAAACTTTTTTGGATTAAGATTTGATAGTTAAAACATGAAAATTAACAGCATGTGTTGGATCAAGCATATAAAAGTAGAAAGCAAATTGCTTTAAATCTGGGGTTTGGATATTAATCATATTCGGCAAGAGGATCCACAGTTCAAATTACCAGCGAGTCATCCACTCCTCTCCCTCCCAATTGACCATCGACACGGTGCCCTCTTAAGTAACTCCCCCCCCCCCCCCCCCCCCCCCCCAGTTATAGGTCCCAACCATCTTCTTTCCACCTGAAAATGCTATGTGCCAGAATTTATAGTTTGAGCAAACAATTTGCAGTTTAATTTGAGGAGTAGCGTTTAAAGTCACAGGCACCTCTCAAGTTGACTGGATGAGCGGAAGTATGAAGTGCAAACCCATGGTTGAACATCTTTGAAAAGAGGGTTTGAAAATGTATGTTGGTCATAGTCATACTCAAAAGTTCAATTAAAAACTGAACGATATAAGCTTGCTCGATACTATTTTGTTTCTTAGCTCAAGCACAAAGTCACAATCTAATGATCCTAAATAACGGTACATCACATTTCTTATTTTTTTGCGAACAATCGACATCACTGCAGGATATTTACAAGATCTTGTTTACAAGCTGAGAAGAGTTCTAGGTCCAAGTGGGTGATGTCTATAATAACTCTCCTTTGATTCAGAATTCAGTTTGCAAATGTGATATTGAGTTCTCCAGGACCAGGGTGGATTTTGCATACCATCTGCTAGCTATGTTACCGAGAGAAACTCTGGAATCTAAGGGTTTAAAATTGGTAGGACAAGCAAAGTTGATGAAATGTAACTTCAACCAAAAGATAAAAGGAAACGAGGGTGGAGGGCATATAGATAGATACCTATGAGTGAGAATTTTAGGTATTGGATCAATTATTCATGATGATTGAGAGATTGAGAATGATGCCTAGATCTAGGCGCTTCACAGAATTCGAAATTATATACTAAAAATTGTAGAAAAAAAATCTATAAAACTCAAAAACATTCATAATCAGACGTCGGAGGGATTAGGCATGCGTCTGAGCGGACATCGGATGGACACCTGACGCCTAGCGCCTAGGTGGGCGCCGCCTAGGCAGCCTAGACGGACGCCTTTTGGAACAGAGCATGTTAGTAGGACTCATCAGTTCACCTGTGAGTTCATTATGATTATGCCTCTACCTTCGTTTCTAAGGTTGCCACTATCATCTCCTGCTCACAAAGAGCCCCTTACAAACAAGTATCAGTTCGGAGCTAATTTTCATTAGGAGGTCATTCCATACATGGTTAGGTTGGTCAGTTAGGTCGTGTCTTGATTAGAGCTACAAGGAAAGATCAGTTGGGAGCTAATGGTTAGGTTGCTCAGTTGGTTGTGTCTTGCTTATAGCTAGGAGCAAATTTTCATTAGGGAAGTCATTCCATACGTGGTTAGGTTGGTGGGTTAGGTTGTGCCTTCATTAGAGCTACAAGCTTGTAAGTACCACATCCGGCTTGAGGTTGCCATCATCATTCAACCCCAACTGCAGTTGGTTGTACAGCTCATCACAATATTTGGTAAAGGCATTCTTAAGAAAGCTGGTCCAATAAACTTTTTCTCACTTTTAAGGGACAAGGCTTACGTGGCGTAGCTGTTCTTTGTAAAGTCCTGTCGTATATAATTCGATGTCACATCTTTCCTATAGAATCTGATACACATATAATTCGATCATCAAAACTGATTGGGGATACAATAGACTCTTTTCCTTCTTCTTCTTTTTTTTCTCTAAGGCTGTGTTTGATTCGGCTTTTTTTTCATGAAAAATATTTCCATCACAAATTTTCCACCAATTGTAGTGTTTGATAGCTTATATTTTCTATGGAATTATTTTCCAAAAAACTATCATTTTCCATATTTTTATCAAAATGGTGGAAAATAAAACTTGTCCAACCCATAGGAAAATACCATTTTTCATGGAAAATAACTATTTTCCGTGGAAAATAATGGCTATCAAACACCTAAATTAAGTTTTCCATGGAGAATCTTTAAAATTTCAAGAAATTTTTTTCCTAGGAAAATAATTCCATGGAATTAATTTCTTTTCCATATATTTTTCACCTTGCAATCAAACGCACCCTAAGACCATCTCCAATGGTGGTTTCTATTTTTCTATTTCTATCCTAGGTGGTAATGATATAGGATGAAAATTTTCTATTGGATCCCACATCATTAAATTGGTCTTTTTACTATGTGACACATATGATAGAAATGGAGAACCATTGGAGAACATTTTTTGTATGTGTACAATTTTTATGTAGTAACTCTTCATTGGGTCCCACACCATTAAATTGGTCCTTTTACTATGTGACACATATGATAGAAATGGAGAACCATTGGAGAACATTTTTTGTATGTGTACAATTTCTATGTAGTAACTCTTCCAACTATGACAGAAATCTCCTTAAAGTACAATGCCAAGTAGGAAAAGAACTCAATTTTAGAAATCACCATTGGAGATGGTCTAACAACTCGTACCTTCTGTTCCTCTTCCTCTTACCTGCTCTCTGAGCATCATTAGTAAGGTCCATCACACATTCTAGATTCTAGGTTCAAACTCATTTTGTAAAATAGTAAGTCTTATTCATAGTTTCAACTTTTAGATTTTGGGACCCATCCCACCCATGGGAGCTGTAGTTTGAGCCTCCTAATTTCTACATTCTAGAATGTAGGAACTCATCTCGTAGAATAGGAAGTCCCAATTGGAGTACAATTTTCTAGATTCTAGATTTTACATTATTTTTTTCCTACATTAATTTTTTACCACACAATTTTTGGGACCGAGCTCACTTTATTATTTCCTATTATTCTCATACAAACCCAACTCACTCTACATTTACCTTTTTTTTTTGAAATTTTGGACTCCAAATTGCATTGGATAGTCCCAACTACTAATTATTCTCTTATCCCCACTTCATCTTTCTCTCCCAATTCTAATTGGAGACAATCTAAAAATTTATATTTCTTTTTTTTTTTCCTCTCTAACAACTCTTACCTTCTCTTCCTCTTCCTACTCTCTTATCCTCACTTCATCTTTCTGTTGGGACTCTCCAATACAATTTGGGATCCAAAATTTTGAACAAAAAAATAAAAATAAAAATAAAAATGTAGGATGGGCTGGATTTGTATGAGAATAGTAGGAAATCTTAAAATGAGCTCCGGTCTCAAAGATTGTGTGGTCAAAAATTGATGTGAAAAAATAATAATATAAAATCTAGACACTAGAAAGTTGGACTCCAAATTGGAACTTACTATTTTACAAATGAGTTCCTACAATATAGAATCTAGTGGGACAGAACTGTAGAAATTGTAAGTAGAATGGAACTTACTATTCTACAAAAAATAAGTTTCAAAATTTTAATGTAGAAATTGGACCTCATGATGAGCTTTACTAAGGATGCTCTAATTGGAGATACAATCTAAAATTTTCTATTTTTTTTATGTTTTAAAACATTTTGTTTCTCTTCGATTTCTGGAGTTTTTTAATTTTAGTTTCGATGTTATTTTAAGTGTTTTTAAACATTACGATTTTAGCTTAATGATTCGTCAATGAGTCTTTTATCAAAGTTTTGAGCCCAATTTAGAATTTCGAACTTCAAAATTCAACACAATTCTATTGGAGACGACTCATGATAGCCAAGTCCTAACAATTGTCAGGGCTACAAAAATTCAGATTGTTATTTGTATTATGATTGCATCTTTGTCTTGGAAGTGCAAATTTTTTGACAGAGAGATAATGACCCCTAACAATTTCAAAAAAAAAAAAAAAAAAAAACCTTCGGAGAGCGAAAAATTAACACTTTTAGTGATGTCATAACAATGTATATTGTGCCTATATCAATGGCCTATATTTAGCTATGAACAAACAGAGTTGGTGTGGGACTGGTGAGCTGTTCCAGCTTCTCTCAAGTTTTAAGTTTTAAGGTTGCTATGCAAATACATGACCCCTAAAAGATTCAACATCAGAGTGTCCTCAAACCAATCCGATCGCATTTCCAAAATTCCAACACAGAGCAGAATCATCAATCTAATTGTCATATTCGAACACATTATATTATAGGTAAGAAGGATAAAAACTTAATGTCGCTAATAATAAAAGTTGAACAAGTACACACCAATACACCCACATTGATCAAAGAAACAAGGAAAAAAAAATCTTAACAAGGATGTCCAACTCCACCAGCCAAGACAATGCTCTTCAATCAACCCATACTTGCACCATCCACGAGTCCTTTAGAAGCACGCTTCCAGAAGGCAGCAACAGCAAAGGGCAGCCAAACTGTGAATAAAACATTCGTATATAAGTACTGGATTTTGATTTCATAAGGATAATATATATATATTGGCGGATTCAAGATGAGATTCTACTGGAGGCACAATCATAAGAGTGTTCGGAGACATCGTTTTCCTAAACTTAAAGAAAAAGGCCGATGAGCAGTATTAGATGCACCATCCCCTGAACTTCCAAATGAACTTTAAGTTGATAAATTTCATTTTAAAAAATATTTCCATATTCATACTTAATTCTACAAATACAAACACAGACATAATATCTCAATTAAATAATTCACAATATTAATTCGACATAATTTGATCTTAAAAATTTTACCGTCTGTAAGTTATTTTTCTTTCAACAAATCTGCCTTCAGCAACTCTTTTCTTCTAGTTCTAGAAGCTCACAACAGGTTTATAATTATTTTTTAGGGGAGGGCGGATGAACTAGAAAAAGAAAGAAAGGAAGAGGGGTTAATGCCAGGGAAAGGAAGAGGGGAGCCAAGAGGGTCAATGCCCTACTAGCAAGGTGGCTGCTCCTTCTGTTTGTTAAGGGTCCGTTTGGTAAACCGTATTTGGAGTTGAATTTTAGGATTTTATGGCTTTGGAGCCAAATCCATAAAATCCTATGTTTAGTTGGAGATGAATTTTGTTTAATTTTGTTCTCACTGGGGGCCCCACCACACACTGTTGTTGGCGCCCTCCAGAGACAGGCCGCCTGCAAGGCTGCAACCATTCTGCCATAATGGAAAAAATATTGAATTTTTTTTTTCCAGTAGGGGCACACGCCCCCCACTGAACCCGTGTGCATCCGCCCCTGGACATGGATAGGATAGAACCTCATCTGCTAGCAGAACCAAACCAAAAATATATATATATATATATATATATATATATATATATATATATATATATATGATATCAAACTCCATAGGCTTGATACATTTTTACTATTTTATCATTTATTTTTTTTGACATAATAGTTATATTTTAAGAACGGTTTATGCATAACTAAGTTGGGGAAAAAAGATTTATCAAGTTTCAGTCTTATAAAAATGAACTATAGGTTCATAATATTTGCAAAACTGTTTAGTCAAAATATCTAGTTAGGTATTGCTCCGTCTAGACATCTACCTAGTACCTAGGTCGTAAAGAGAAACTCCTAATAGACCGAGCGGGGGACCGAGCACATGAAACTGAGGACACATGGCAAACCACCCCCCCCCCCTCCCAAAACCCACATTGGTCGGATTGTGGACCCAACAAAACCGAGCCCCCCTATCTCCGGGCACAACCCGACTAATGGGGACCAACACGTGTTGTCGGTTCACACGCCGCTCCTCCTCCGCGCTGAAGAAGGAACCGCTGTGCTATCAAGCCTCCGCTTATTCCACCGCCAACGACAAAAGGGATGCAAAGAGGGATCGCCTAACGTCTAGGTTTGACAGCCATTTGGAACTGGTATGTCAAATATGAAGTTTATTTCATAAATTTTGAATATTTAGTCAATTTTTTGATACACTTATACCAAAATTTAGTTGAAGAAACTTGAGAATCAGTCCTAAAATTTAAACGTAATAAATATCCAGGGGGGCAATCCCGTAATTTCCAACCCGTTATGATTTCAATTGGTGGGATCGGTTACAATGTCACTGTCACGTCTACCGCGCGACAGCTAAGCTACTCGAGCACATTCGCGTTAACGTGCTCAGTGTTCGCAAGAAACAGAACATAGTCAAAGCTGTCAAACTTACTTTTACGAAAAATACGAAAATGCCACTAGTAATGACGCGTTTCGACAGAAGACTCGATTGTTCCGCCGACCCTGGGCCGGCTCACGATAGCAAGGGCACCCCCACCTAAAAAACACGGAAACAAAACTCTCGGAGGCAGCGCCGGCAAACGCGCATGATAGCCCGTGCGCCTCCGCCGGGGAAATAAAATTGATCGATCCTACGCCATCTCCGGCCGGCGAGTGGCGCACGCTACCGAAACGGACGGCGCCGCCGGCAAGATCGGAACGGACTAAATAATTGGGACGGGCCCCTAAATAAATAAATCTACTATAGATCTGATGTTAAAGAAATGATAAGAAGAAGAAGAAGAGGAAGAGCACACCATCCTTCCATGAAAGAGGGGCCGCTGCTCTGCTGCTGCTGCTGCGGGGGCGGCTGGGCGTACTGGGGAGGGTACCCTCCCTGGGGAGGGTATCCCTGTGGAGGGTAGCCCTGCGCGTACCCCTGGGGAGGGTACCCGGGCGGCGGATAGGCGTCCTTCGGGTACCCCTCCGGCGGATAACCTAACAGAAAAAATCAAAACCTAATTAGCAATCAATCGATCGATCAAGAGGAAACCCTAACCCTACTAAAACCAACCAACCTTGAGGAGGAGGGACTCCAACTGGGGGTTGCTGCTGATTGTAGTAACTCATCTGCTGCTTGAGTTCTTGAAAGAGGGGGACTTTTTTTTTTTTAAGAATGTGTTGGTGGAGGAGATGGAGATTCTTTTATAGGAAGAGGATAAGGGGGGCGGAGCGGACGAAGGAGGTTTCGGTCCCCACGCGTAACTTCCACGTAAGGTACGCGTAAGAATATACTTTCCTTCAACCGGCCCACCCGGTTGTACTACTTAAGAGCATTTCCAACCCTATTGTCTTGTTTTGTGTTGTGAATCCTATGTGGCATAAGGCACAAGACAATGTCTTGTATAGGTGGCAAGGTTATATTCACAAATGACAATGAGTTTAAAAAGTCATCTCCAATGCAAAAGTATTGAGAAGACAATACAAATAATTTTTTACAACTCCCAAGACAACTTTTACTCTTCTACTTCTTTTTATAAATATTTTTATTCACAAATGATGATGTGGACATAAAGACATTGTGAAGTGCATTGTCTAGATCTAGACAACCAACTTCACATTGTCTTTGCCATGTCATTGCCATGTCAACTCCACACTTTATTTCACATTTGCATTGGAGAAGTACTTTTGGAAAAAATGGTTGTCATTCCTATGTGGCAACCATTTTTTTCAAACTCACAATAGGGTTGGAGATGCTCTAATAAGTAATTAGCCTGTGTTTGCCATTATTTTTACTGGTTTACATGTACATACTTTGCACATATTTTAATTATAATATTATAAAGTCGGTTGTCGTCTTTTCGTCTTTTTTATATGATTATTTATTTGTGTGTGTTTTCCTTTACAATGCCGAGATTTAAAGTACAAATTTTACTTTTAAATTTTTTTATTGAGAATAATAATCTTTGAAAAATAGTAAGGATAAAATTTTTTTGGGATTTTTTGACTTTCATCCCACTTATTAATATGCATTTGTACTTACATCCCACTTTTTAATTTTTTTAGACTTTCATCCCACTTTTTGTCACTAAAAGTATTTATTTTGTCACGAAAAGTATTCGTTTTGTCACAAAAAATATTTTTAGTGACAAAAGTGGGATGTAAGTCAAATAAAATTAAAAAGTGGGATGTAAGTACAAATGCATATTAATAAGTGGGATGAAAGTCAAAAAATCCCAATTTTTTTATCATTGAAACATGAAAAGCTATATAGAAAAAGAAAACTTACATGCAAACTTTATTGCTTTGACTCTTAAACATAAATGACATGCAAGTTGATATAATAATATCATATTTATAAAACACTCAAGGATATTTTAGGAATTCAAAAGTTTGTCCACCAATTTTTTTTATTATATAGTAAAATAAACAGAAAATTTACTGTACAATAAGAAAAATATATAAAATTGCGTAAAACGATACAAGTTAGAAAATTTATGGAAAACGATATGATCCGACAAACGGTGTGTCGAAAATTGGGCACGCTCAATTTCCGACAAACGGTTTGTCGGAAAATGGACAATGTCCAAATTCCGACAAATGGTATGTTGGAAATTGAGATGAATGGGTTGGGGGATGCTGGGTTTAGCTGTGTGGTGGGTTGGTTTTTTTTTTTATTTTGAGTTGGTTTGGTTTTTTTTTTGTTTTATGTTTTAGTTGTGTGATGTTGGTTTTATGTTTGAATCGGTTTGGTTTTTTTCGATTTGGTTTATTTCTTGTATGTTGGATTGAGGTTTTTTTTAAAAAAAAAGACTAACCACTACTACTTCTTCTTCTTCTGAAGTTCTTCTTCTTCTCGGTTTACTCTTCACAGCAACATTTTTTCAACTTTTACTCCACCAACCAACCACCCCACCAACCAATCTTGAATATTGAACCACCCTTCACCCTTGAACCGAACCAAGTGAACCGCCAACCAGCCAAAGTGAACCGTGGGGGGGGGGGGGGGGGATTTCTTCCGACAGACGAACTGTCGGAATTTGGGGTGATGTCCAAATTCCGACAGACCGTCTGGCGGAAATTGGGCTTCGTCCAATTTCCGACAGACCGTCTGGCGGAATTTGGGCATCACTCCAAATTCCGACAGTTCGTCTGTCGGATCTTATCGTATATGTAAATTTCAACAACTTTTATCGTTATTAGCAATTTATATTAAAATTTTTATTGTACAATAAATTTTCTGTAAAATAAATTCTTATATTTATACATATATACATCTGTTTTGTACATATTTTAATTGATTTTGATTAAAAAAAAATCAATATCTGAAACGACCAAATGGTACCACAAGAACCAACTATATATTTTCTCAACATTTTTTTCTATGTAATTATTGAAACAATTTTAATTAGTAAATTAGATAATAACATATTTTGAAGAAGAAGGTACGGTGAAGTCCATTTTTCGTATTACATAGTACTATAGATTATTTTTTTTATTTTTTAACAACAAAACCTATCAAGCTATTGAAATATTAGTTTGATCTTTTTGTTAATTTTTCACAATAATATTACTGTTATGAATTTTTAAAAAGAATCAACAACTAAAATCAATCCTCAAAGATAGATATGGTCCTGACTTTTCTAGTGTCCAACATAAAAAAAATAGAAATTTTTTGACTTTCATTTGCATTCCACTTTTTAATTTTATTTGACTTATATTTCACTTTTTGTCACGAAAAATATTTTTCGTGACAAAACTAATAATTTTCGTGACAAAATAAATACTTTTCGTGACAAAAAGTGGAATGTAAGTTTAAAAAAATTAAAAAGTGGGATGTAAGTACAAATTCATATTAACGAGTGAGATGAAAGTCAAAAAATTCCAAAATTAAAACTGTACATAGTTAAAAAAATAAATTTTTAATTAGTTTTTTAACACACTTTTGGACCTACATGGCCCTTTGGTGCGATTTTTTTTTTTTTAAATTTGATACGTGATTTATTATTTTAAATTGAGTGAGCACTAATATTTAAAATAATATGTGTGTGTTTGTTTTAAAAAATTTGGTCCTTGACTACTGTTGAGCCATAGATCAGAGTGATCCCTGAAAATAGGTCTTTTTATCCACTAATTTACTATTTTAATTTTAGTGCATTGTTATAAAGATTCTAAGATTTAGTGAGGATGAAAAAGGTAAAGAGCATAGCCACTTGCAGTGGAGTTAATTTTTTTTTTTTTTGCAACCGAAAGATAAAAAAAATGATACTTTTAGTTACAATGAAATGTCGTATCGCATTCATTAATTTGCAATGTAGTTGCGATATCAATCCAAAAACAAAATTTTCTCCACATGGAGGTAGTTGCGATCAAAGTATCACTTAAAGACACTTTTACCTTTCCAAGCAGCTCTGGTCTGGTTCGCGAAAAGGAAATGAAAGTAAATCAATTCTTTACAAAATCATTTTTCCTGAAAATTTATATTTTTTACTAATCTTTTCCGATGTGTGGCAGAAGTCAAAAAATGGAAGAAAAAGTTAATTCATGGAATGAATGGAAGAACCATTTTTGTCCTATTTTTGTTTTTTAGAATTATTTAATTTTCTTTTATTTCTTTGATAACTAGTTATAGAAAATAAAACGTCTTTTTTTAAGTTTCTGATTCTACGAATCAAATTTGACGAACGGAAGCTAGTCTAGTTTATAAACATTATGCGATGTGATTCTTTTCACAAATTTACATTGTGTATGCAACAATTACACTTTTGTGGTGAAGTAGGTGTTCATGTTTCATTTTCTTTGTAATCATAACGTGACAAACTGTTTCTTTGACCGGTGGTCCCCACTTGTATCCCTCACAAGAAAAGTATAACTTTGAAGGAAGAAAATAAAGACTAAAATAGTTGTTACTTGTTAGAAAAGCTAAGCTTAGATACATAAATCGTTGTTTAAACCGCGTCTGAACCCCCCCCCCCCCCCCCCCACCCTGCCACGTGGCCGTTCTTTATTGGCCGAATATTTTTTGCCAATGTTAGCAAGAGGGATGCTAGCGTCATTAAATTTGTTTCTGCCAATCAAAAGCTGACACGTCACACTCGATTTGAATTTCGGTTCAATCTTCGAGCTGTCAAAATTTATTGATAATTTCGAGGCTTTCTAGAATAAATTAGGTTTCCACTTGCATGTGTGCTAACCACCATTATGGTATGGAATAAGAGATTCTTCATATGACTAGCGATTTGGCTACCATTGTATAAATAAATACATAATTAAATTCCGGAAAATATCTCAAAAGTTACTGCATCATGACATATTCATGCAAATACTAGATTGGATGTACCAGATTTGATTGATTCTATTTGTTGATAAACTGAATTCGTAAAATTGTCGTGGACTCTGAAATGAACAACGAAAAGAACAGAAATGTCACCAAATTTGCCGTATCATGTGAAATATGCATAAACTATGAATATATAACATAACGTAGATGAGTCAGAAAGTTTGAAAACAACATCAATTTGGCGTGGCAGAATCATAAGCTTTCAATAATTTTCTTTGTTTGTAAAATCCGGTCAATTTGATCTTCACAATAATGGAAACATATTCTTGGTCTTCCGAGCAATGCTGCTAAAATCCTGTCAAATTTGCTTCAAGGAAAGAAAAGAAAACCGATTTTTTTTTTTGTTCTTTTCTTTAAAAAAATATAATTTCAATCAAATTTTTTTTTGGTGTTTAGAAATGTCAAAGAAAGAAAGAAATAATCAATCAAATAGTGCATGGCTTATAATAACCAAACAAGACCTGAATGAAGGCATCTTGTAGTCACCGTTGAACTGTCCTACAAAAAGAAATAATCAATCAAATAGTGCATGGCTTATAATAATCAAAACTTCATTTGAAAATTTGAGTTAGCATAAGTCAGTTGTAGTTCTATAAGATCAATTAAAATTGTCTTATTAATTTTTCTACCGAAACATAAGTGAAAGATATCACAATCAGAAGTCCACAATTGCATTCAGAAGGATGGACTGTAACACTGAACTTTGGATGCAGTACGATGGAAAGGGGCCATCAAGGGCTATATGCCTACAGAAATGCTGACAGAGTCACAGAGGTCAGGAAAATCTTATCCACTTTGCATTTGAGATCTCCTGTCCGTCCAGATTTTTTTATCGCCTACAGAAACTTCTTTTGAAATAATTTCAAAGATCATCGGTAACAACAATTTGTAAAATAAAAAAATTGGCTTAATTGTAACTTGATACCCTTAGATACCCTCAACTATCACCGATTTTTAATTTGTTACTCTAAACTTTTTTTTTTTTCAATTTAATACCCTGAAATTTTTTTCCGAAAATATCCCTTCCATCTCCTTCTTCCCCCCTCTCCCCCACTCCCGCCCGTCCCCACCCACACCTCCACCCCCTCCTCCCACCGTCCGCCTTTATTGTCGCACACCGCCGGAGAGGATGGGAGGAGGCAGGGGGGAGGGCATCACCGGAGAGAGAGAGGAGGAGGGAGAGAGAGGGGGCAGGGGTATTTCTGAATTTTAGTTGAGGGTATCAAGTTGTTGAATAAAAAAATTTAGGGTATCAAGTTGAAAAAACGGTGATAGTCAAGGGTATCAAGTTGCAACTAAGCTAAAAGAATTATTAAATAAGTTCAATTTTGGAACTACTTTTGACAATATTTCAAACGCAGCTTATTGTCACGGACTTAGTGTTTTAGGCTACACTTCGACCCATGCGGCCACTATCTTCCTCCTCGAAGAGTCGTGCAAGCCTTCCCCAACGCTTAGCTAGATCGCTAAGACAATATTGAGAATATTGTGGAGCAAAAGAGAGAGAGAGAGTGGAAGATTAAAACTTTATTATACTATAAAAGTTTACAACTTTGGGTGGTGAGGAACAAATGAGGCCCCCACTTATTTATAATGGCTAGTAGAGCTTTACATAAAAACTTCTGAAAAAGAATATTCCATGGATTATTCATCCTACCATACTGGAATCGGCATATTCCAGGATTATTCTCTAAGAAAAATAAAAAGAAACTTCATGAGACATCCAGAAGATATTGGGCCATCTAGAATGATCTTGGGCCTTCCAGAGAAATCCACCGTCTTCTAGAGTGTCGTCATCTTCTAGAATGTTCTGGATGCTTCCCGTATAATTCCGATCCGTGGAGAGTTATATAAATCCGTCTCGATATGACACAAACTCTTGTGAGTGACATTATACTACCTACCATTTTTTAAAGTACCCGCAATCCTATACAAAGTCTTAAGACCATTGACACTCCTTCATTTATTGGTTTATGTGCCTTGAAGATAATTGCAATTTTCAAAATAAATTGCATCAGTCTTACCTATTATTATGTAGTCTTTAGAGCATCTCCAACCCTATTATCTTATTTTGTGTTGTGATTCCTATGTGGCATGAGGCACAAGACAATGTCTTTTCTGTGTCAAAATGATATTCACAGAAGACAATTAGATTAAAAAAAGTGTTCTCCAATGCAAAGGTATTGAGAAAACAATAAAAATATTTTTTTCAACTTCGAAGACAACTCCTCTACTTCTTCATTTTTTAATAAATATTTCTATTCATAATTGATGATGTGGAGACAAAGTCATTGTGAAGTGCATTGTCTAGATCTAGACAACCAACTTCGCATTGTCCTTGCCATGTCAACTTAATGTTTTATTCTACATTTGCATTGGAGAAATATTTTGAAATTAAAGTTTGTCGTTCCTATGTGGCAACCATTTTTTCTAATCTCATAATAGGGTTGGAGATGCTCTTCACATGAGTATTTATCTAGACTCTAGATTAAAAAAGAACTCGAAGAGTACTTCTTTGTTAATTATACTAGTAACATGAACGTGCATTGCATGTAAGAAAAAAAAATACTTAAAAAATAAAATTTACAATTTATTACAAATAGCGTTGTTTCCTGAAATTGAACACAACCAACAAAGAAGAATGACTTTCACCTTAACCACATGAGTTAGAGACATCTAACTAAGTTAGATAATATTATGTAATTAAATAATTAGTTAGAATTTATTTATTTTAAATTTCAATTATATAGGTACAACTAGTCATTTTCTAGTCTCCTTGTAAAAAGTAGGGACGCGCTTTCACCATATATCTAAATTTTAAATATACTAAGTTGGCTTAGGAACATATCGATAACATTGAGAGCTTTTATTAAATCTTACCATAAATCACTCAAACTTTGTCAGTTCTCTGTGGAACTTTCTTATTCTCAATATCTGGCCCGAGAAAAGGAAAAAAAACTCCGACCCAACAATGCACATGATAATAATAATATTACTTCTACTTTTCTTTATCAATACTATTACACTAGTGTCGTGGCACACGCAATGCGTGTGCGAAGCGTTATGCGATTGTTTATAACATTTTGTATAGAAAACATAACACGAAACTAATTTTATTCTAATAGTATAGATTTTTCGATTGATTATTTTATTTTAAATTAACGTTTATCTAAAATCTAAATTAAATATATATAGTTATTAATATATATAAGTAAGATATATCATATACTTTTGCCTCTTATCAAAATATAAGGGTGCGTTTGATTGCAAGGTGGAAAATACGTGGAAAATAAATTAATTCCATGGAATAATTTTCCTAGGAAAAAAATTCCGTGGAATTTTTAAAAAAAATTCATGGAAAACTAATTTGGGTGTTTGATTGCCATTATTTTCCACGAAAAATAGTTATTTTCATGGAAAATAATATTTTCCTATGTGTTGGACAAGTTTTATTTTCCACCATTTTAGATGAAAATATGGAAAATGATATTTTTTGGAAAATAATTCCATGGAAAATATAAGCTATCAAACACTACAATTGGTGGAAAATTTATGATGGAAATATTTTCCATGGAAAAAAAGCCCAATCAAACACAACCTAAGATTTTAATAATTTCCACCTGTTTCCATCAAAAACACTATCAATCAATCTCTTTTTAGAAATATATCAATTCATCAAATATCTATAATATCAACATATCCATTTACAGAATGTTGAACTGAGATGTTCAATATATATTTACCAGAAGCTAATGGCAATAAATATATTAAAAATTAAATAATATTTTTAATTTAAATTCTCGTACATTAGAAATATAATATTTTGAAATTTAAAATCAAATTCATAAGTTAAACTATAATAAATTAATTGATAATCTTTTATCAACTTAAATTATTTCAGATTAGGTTTTAAACTATGAAATCATTTAAAAAAAATTAATTTTTTTTCTTAATTAAACGTTTAGCTTTTTCTTCAAAATATGTGAAAATTATTAAATTAACATTTGATATCTCTTGTATTTAATCAAATATTAACTTATTTATTTAATACCAACAAAATATTTTTTCATTGATATGCAATTCTTCAATTCAGTCCTAAATTAATAAACAAATTATACATCTAAGCGTGAATGAGGGTGTAGAACTGATAACCACTTAGCTTGCAATTAATTAATTTTCCCTCCTCTTGTAGGTCAGTACAACACGTTTACAAATTAAAAATGATATATATAAGATAGATTTAAAATAGACTTGGTTATAGATAGATTTTTATCTACCGGGTTTAGTTTTTATTTTTTTTTCAATATAGTCTTTTTATAGATAGATTTTTCTTTAAAATATAGATTTAATATAAACTTTTTATAGATAGATTTTTATCTACCAGGATTAGTTTTTCAATATAGACTTATTACAAATAGATTTTTTAAATTTTAAATGAAAAATATAAGATTTTTTTAATATAGCTTTAATATAGACTTATTATAGATAGAATTTTATCTACCAGGTTTATTTTTTCAATATAGACATCTTATAGATAGATTTTTTTTTAAAATATAGATTTGTTGTAGAT
The DNA here is from genome assembly GCA_029216955.1 of Iris pallida. Lineage (NCBI taxonomy): Eukaryota > Viridiplantae > Streptophyta > Magnoliopsida > Asparagales > Iridaceae > Iris > Iris pallida. The sequence continues at coordinate 4,193,289 of JANAVB010033417.1, forward strand.
AGATAGTGGTATTGTTATCACAATAAAGATATTTAAAAAGAAATAATATGGCATAATTAGTTCAAGTATAATTTTTTAAGTTTTTTTAGATAATATAACAGAAATATTCCAATCAAATTTTATTTTATATTTTTTAAAATAATATGCAAAATACCCTAATCAGTTTTTTTAAAAATAATATGTAAGAATGGTCCTAATTGATTTTTTAAAATTTAAATGATATGTGTGAAATTATCTTAATCATAATTTTTAAATAATATAAAAGAATGATCTCAATTAAATTTTTTTTGTGCATCTGCTTTCCAACCCTATTGGTTCATTTCTGGTCGTGCGAGAATGCGCCAACTAAATTGGTGCATCATCCTCTCTTCCGCAATTTTTTTAGAACTTTTTCTTTGAAATTTTTCTAAAATATATGCATGTTTACATAATTTTCTCATGATAAATAGTTCACCAAATTGTGAAACTGAATTTATGGATGCCTTAATAAATTAGGATGACATTAGTCGGCAGCATGAAAACCATGTTAATGAATAAGCATGAAAACAATGTTAATGAATAAATATATGTCTAGCCACCGCACAATATGAAATAACCATGAAAGAGAAATATATGGTTTAAAAATGAAAACTATGTACGATTTAGAAGAAAGAATAAATAAAATAAATGAAGAGATCAGACCTTATTTCACTGAGATGGTATAGGATTAGAGATGCCATGAGTAAATGCCAAAAACTGAGGCTAATTCGTAGGAGTTACCATAATCATATGAGAAAATTTTTTAGAAAGAGAAGATGAAGGTAGTGAAAACCATCTGCTTTATCAGGAGTAGTTATAAAATTTTATGTGCAGAGAGAGAGAAACAGAAGATGCGTGGGATGAGTAAGTTAAGGAGATTTTAAATTTTAAAATTAGTGGTTGGTGTAAATGACATTCTTGTCCTGAAATTAAAATAATTTTATCTAAGAATGTATGAAATTATATCATCCAAATACCCCCGGTATTTGAATTATATAATAGTATAGATAATGAGAAAAGCAGACTTATTAGTTTTTATTCAAAAAAATGTCCTCATATATATTTGCTAATTAGAATTGATCATTACATCTAATATGAATTGTTATTTAATTATGTATATAAAAAAGTTAAGGATATTATTTGTTATTTTCAAATACTATAAAATATGTACAGGCATATATACTAGTTTAGTTTAAAGCATAATTTCTTTTTATTTTTTTTTCTCCACCCAAACAAGCCCAAGTTGGAAAGGCAGGCCAGGCCAGGCCAACCCAAACCAACAACCTAACAGCTAGACCATAAAAATAAAAGGGTAATGTCGTCAAAGCACTTAAACCCTAATTCACGTATCACGCGTTCATCCCCGCAGGCAGTCCTGCAGCCAATCAGAAATGAGGTAGCAGTGGGACAACAAATCCGAGCCGTTGAAAGGAACACAAAAGACCTAATCCCAACCTTCCAGCCTCTGATCCGAACCGGGTCTATAAATAGTTCTCCACTGCCGACGACTCATACTTTACGAAGACCTCCGTGAGACGCAGCAGCAGCAAAAGAGAGGTTAGGGATCTCACCTTCTATCAATACAAATTAGGTTTGATGCTTGAGTGGAAATGATAATTTTGACTAGGTTTTCTTTGTTAAAATGTTGTGGTGCAGTCTTTTTTTCATAGATGCGGACGAAATTGAGACCTGTAATTAGAGTTTATGCCACGATTGAACCAATTTGGGACCCTTCATTTATGGTTTTTTGGTTGATCCCACGATTTAACAAATTTCAGACCTTGCAAATAGGTTTTTTTTTTTGGGTTGATGTCACGATTTAACAAATTTAAGACTATGCAATTAGGGTTGTTTGAGTTGTGCCTTGGAAACCAATTACGTTTTTCATTAGCATGCTAGATTATGACATAGATTTCTACTGGAGAATTATTTTCCTTTTTTTTCTCCCTTTTCTGAGATAATATAACAAATGATGCTATGCAACTAAAAGTTCTGAGTCATTTGTTTGATGATGCAAATGACCCCTAGCCTAGTGGTAGTGGAGAGGCATGCGGCCCAAGCGGTCAGGAGATCGATTCCCGGTGGGAGTGTTCGCCACAATTACCTTCTTTATATATATATATATATATATATATATATATATATATATATATATATATATGGGGCAAATCAAAAGCCCCCCTTAGAAAACTCCCTCACTCTCATCCGTAATTTAATGTTAATGTTAATGTTAATGTTAATATTAATTTTTATATTTATTTTTATATTAATGTTAATATTAATATTAATATTAATGTTAATATTAATTTTAATGTTAAGTTTAATGTTAATTTTAGTATTTAATGTTAATATTAACATTAATATTAACATTAACATTAATATTAGCATATATATATATATATATATATATATATATATATATATATATATAGCCAATGAGGCTTAGCATTGGGTAGAGCGTAGGCATGCGACCCGAGAGGTCGGGGGATCGAGCCCCATTGGGGACAAGATCATATTTATTTACCAATAGGGCTCTGATTCTTTCAAAAATTTAAATTATATATATATATATATATATATATATATATATATATATATATATATGGAAGAAGGTAAATATATTAATGAAATATATCGATTACAATCAGGCCACTATACTTAGTAGCCCGTATTCATCATCTTGCTCACATCTTACTCAATATTATGAGAAATGCTAATAAGGGAAGTGGATATCCCTTTAAAGATCCGTCTGTTTCGTTCCCGCCACACATGCCACACTGAAGCTGTCAATCGTATTCTAGCCTCCGAATACCACATCTGCCCTCTGAATACTGTCCACGACTTCCTGCATGCACCAATCTGTATGCGGTAGTAAGTTAAGTGTAGCACCTTGCTCCTTCCACAATGCCTGGGTCTCCTTGCATTCGGAGAAGAGATGATCCTTTGTCTCATTACTCTGGCAGCACATAGTACATTTGGTATCTTCCACTCGAACCCCAAATCTTGCAAGTTTATCTAGAGTAAGTAAGCGTCCCATCAACAGCTGATACATACATAACTGCATTTTGACTCCTACCTTCTTCATCCAGATGACTTCGAAATTGTTGATGCTTGGTGCTTCTCACGTATGCATTCATAAACCGCTTTCGCATCGAACTCCCCCGTACCTGTGTGATCCTATACCCAGTAATCATGGGCAAGGTTGTAAAAATCGCTAGTCGGCCGTTAGTCGGTTCGTGGGGACTACGGATTAATCGGACTACTCGGGGACTACTCGGGGACTAGTCGGATTAGTCGGTTTAGAATTTTTAATGAATATATATATATGTAATAAGTTATAAAAATATTTTAAAAAATAATATGTTAATTGTTGAACTTTTAATTATCGCAGACTACAGTGCATTTTCTTATTCATTATTTTGCATAAATTTCTATTTCGATAAATATTTAAATAATATGTTAACAACTTACTATTTTGCACGGAGAGTTACAGCCGCAGTAGCAAGCAAAAGAAAAAAAAAGTAACAAGCAAAAATTAAAAAAAGAGCCACAACAACAGTAGCAAAGAGATAACAAAGCAAAAGTAAAAATAAAAAAAGAGTAGGCTAGTCACTTTTTTCAAAAATAGAAAAAGGCAGCAACAAAGTAAAGAGTCGACGACGGCTGCCTTGACGAAGTCGACGGCAGCCCAGAATAGTACCAATCTAGCTAATTTTTGGATGGAGCAGCCCCTAATCGAGTCGACGGTGGCTGACAAGTGACTAGTCGGGGACTAGCCCCTAGTCGAGTCGGCGGCGGCCGACTAGCGACTAGTCGGGGACTAGTCGGCCGCCTAGAGGAATTTTTACAACACTGATCATGGGTCGCGTTCGGATCCACGACGTTCCTCATTATCTCCGCTGCATACTGCCTAGTAAAGGCGTTGCTCTCCGATTTCCACCCGTCAGGCTTCAATAAGATGTTCACCATATCCCTTTTGTGTACGCGCACCAGCGCATTCTCTCCACATCGGTCCAGCAGACTCGTGTGTTCTATCCACGGGTCGAACCAAAAGCTGGTTGTTGAGCCGTCTCTGAACACACTTGAGATCTCCGACTTCACTCTGTTCCTGTATTGCAGTACATGTTTGAAAGGCATAGAGTCATTGTTGTTCCTTCGATAAGTCCAGAAGCTACAACCTTTCAAATATTTAGCACGCATCCAGGTTGCCCACAAGGAGTCCGATGTAATAAGCCTCCATGTTAACTTCATCCCTGCAACGTCTCTCAGCACCCGCAGAGGCTGCAAACCCACCCCTCCAGTTTTGGGTCTGCATAATACGCCCCACCCAATGGCATGCACTCCGTCTCGCCATATGAAGTTGGCGCTTATTTTTTCAATTTTTCCAATCGTAGCCGATGGTAGCATGATTTATTGCAACCAGTATAATGCCACAGATGTAATTGCCGATCCGACTAGCTCTATACGTCCGCCGAAAGAGAGATTCTGAGCGTGCCATCATTCTATTCTCCGCTGAACATATTCCACTAGGCTCTTAATTAGTAGACAGTGAGATGCCCAAATACTTCACTGGCAGATCTCCCCGTTCAACGCTAATAATATTTGCACGTTCTTCTTTGTTCGGACAAGGTTTATTAAAATAAACCTTGCTTTTCTCCCTGTTCAGGTGAAGCCCAGATAGGTTGTCGAATCTCTCTAATATCTTTGCTAACTCTTTAAGTCCTTCCATAGCCGGAACCATAAAAACCAATAAATCGTCAGCGTATATCAAATGGTAAATGTGCGGACATAGTTGACGGTGCAATGGCGTAATCTTTTTGTGGTACACTGCAGTTCATGACTATTGTGAATAGGTACGGGGATAATGGATCCGCCTGTCGAAGACCCCTGTTGCTACGTATGAATCCATAAGGATGACCCTTCAACAATAGAGAGAATGTAGGCGTAGAGATGCATTCATGTACCCGAGCCACCCAGGTATCACCAAATCCCATCATCCGCATAACATGACATAGAAAATCTCGATTAACCGTGTCATACGCCTTACGTAAGTCTAACTTGATACAAGCTTTCTTGCCTCCAATTTTATTAAAGTCTTGAACCATCTCATGAGCAATAAGATTATTGTCTGTAATGGATTACCTTCTAATGAATGCAGCTTGATTCGGAGAGATCAGCCCCTGCATTACCTTCTCCATCCTTCTGCACATAAAATGTGGAATAATTTTATAGATGTAGTTACAGCAGGCGATGGGTCAGAAGTCCGCCAATGATGTCGTCCCCTCCTTTGGAATGAGTGTGAGGAAGGTGTGATTCATCTCCCGTAATAACCGTCATGTAGCAAAGAATTCACTAACCACCTCCCACACATCTCTTTTGATTGTGTCCAGTGCGTTTTGTAAAATTTACTCCCGAAACCATCAGGGCCAGGTGACTTGTTGGGGTCAGCGCTTTTGACAATGGCTTCCACTTCAATTGTCACCGGAGCAAGGAGGAGTCTGTTCCCTTTTGCGGTCACCAAACTCTTGCATACTAGATCTAGAAAGCTAGTTAGATAATCATGTTGATTATAAAGGTTATCGTAATACCTGATAGCCTCCCGTTGCAAGTCTGTCTCCGAGATCACTTCTTTCCCATCCGGTCCTAGTAGCCTAGTGATAGAATTTCGATGTCTTCTGGTGTTAATCATGTCATAGTAGAACTTAGTGCATTTGTCCCCCTCCAATAGTCATGCGCACTTTGCCCTCTGCGCCAAGTCGATCTCCTCTTGCATACGAAGCGAACTAACCTCTCGCACCTGTCTTCTATCCTCTGCTAAAGCTGGGTTGTGTAATTCTTGTTGCAACCTGTCTTGGAGTATTCACAGTTTGCTCTCTTCCTCGGCGACTTTCCGGATTGGCTTTGTTTTATTCTACTGCTTTAACCCAACTTTCACCGCTTTTAGCTTATGGAAAAATTTGTATTGGGCGCTGCCAGTAACAGCAGCTCTCAAGCATGTATCAACAACCCGCTCATATCCTTCTATATAATGCCAACTATTATTATATCTAAACGGTCGGGGCTTGGGCGTACATGCAGTCGAGAGGCGAACGCTTAAAGGAGAATGATCCGAAATTCCCGCGGCAGGACCTTCTGCTACAACATTTGGGAAGGAGTGTATCCACAACCTATTACCAAGAGCTCTATCCAGTTGGCAAACTACTCGCTTACGAATAGCTTTATTATTGCACGTCCAAATGTGTCCCGTTCTATCCAGCGTTTGTAGACTGGATCGAAGCATGCACTCTTGGAAGTCCTGTAATATAGTATCCGGAATTCGCCTGCCACCTATCTTCTCGTGGCCATACATGAGAGCATTGAAATCTCCCATGAGTAGTAGTTGCAATTTGAACGTATTATCTGCCAATATACTGACTTGGACTATTTCTTTCCATAGCTCTTCTCACTTCCTCCGATCATTGTGCTCATACACCGCGCCAAATAGAATTTTGAGCCCACCATTATTCGAGAATGATAGCATAATTAGTTGTTCCGACAAGTGTACAACTTGTCCCTCCCAGCACCCTTCGTCCCATCTGACCCATATCCTGGCTATACCACATAGATGAAGATTATGAACCTGTTTCCAGTTCTGGGGTGTCCTATGCGACAACATGTACTCTGACTTTATTTTAGACTCAAGAATAGCTCAAATATTATATTGGCCTTTCCTAACAACTTCACTGATTTTCTTCCATCTACCCAAGGAGCACGCCCTTCGAACGTTCCAGGAGATTATCGACATTAATTGTCCATCGTGTCCCGAGGAAGATCTTGAGTGATGTCACCTGAGGAAGTGACATACTCATCCGTACTCCCATCTAATCTCTCCTGCTCCTGTCTGGGCACATCGAAACTAGGCGTGTGCAAGTCTCCACTTTGGATTGTCAATGCAAACATCTTGTGAAGACTCAATCATCGGCATTCTAGAGCCATTTATATTATCAACTGCTTGCCTCTTCCTGATGCCCATTCCTTCATTCATATCCTGATTAGAAGTCCTCATATCACATAAGGCACTTCCTTCCTTTTGTCGTATCCCCATCCCAACATTATTCCGCATATGAGGTGACGGCCTCCTACCTCCTGGAATGTTGCTTGGCTGCGACTGGAACAATACCATATCTCCAAACATTGGCGCGTTAGCACCGGGTTCCCCGAGTTGGCTCGACTGTCGCATTACTGTAGTCTCTCCCACCGTGATGTTAACAATATTTTCGAGCCTATTGTTTAGCTCTACCTCCAAGCCTCTATGTCCGTCTACCGTGTTGTTGCTATTACCTTCATCACTTGTCTCTTCAGTCGAATGTCTCCTTATATCTGTGTTGCTAGGATCATCACCCATCTCAACATCTCCCATCCCGACCTCTACGTTCCCATCTGCCTCTGTAGCTACCTTGCATTCTCGGCTAGGATGACCGAAACATCCACATCTGCTACAGACAGGTGGAACCCATTCATACTCTACCCACTGTGTAAACACTTCACCCGATGGCACTTCATATTCAACAATATTCAGAAGGGCCTTCCTAGCTTCAATTTCCACGAATATACGGGCAAAGCCCATTTGTGTTCGGTACGTAGTTGCTTCATCCGCCATTATTGGTTTCCCTACCAAAGCGGCCAATTTTGTCATCATGGATAGGCTCCAGTACTGCACAGGCAATTCCCGGAAGCGAATCCATGTCGGGACTTAGTGTAGCACCTCTCTCACATTGGATGCTGGGCGTCCATTGTAGTGCCCCGTCCCGCTCAGTCAATCGGAAGAATAGGAACGCCAACGGCGTTCGGACTTAGCCTTACAAACGGCTGCTCGAAGACATCGCTCGGTCGAGGCGACCGCTCGCTCAGGTGGGGTAGTTTCGGTGAACTCGCCTCATCTTAGCCTTCACATAATAAATCGCATGTTTTCAACTTGCACAAGTAGACTTGATAATAAAAGAGACGAATCCACATAGCTAAAGAGAATAATTCCGACGGGTCGAATTGAGTTAGAATATGGAAAGGTCCAACGGTCGGCTTAGAGTTGGTGTACGACGTGCTTTGAAAATGACACTCGGTCCTTCGTCCCGTGGCTTGGGAGAAGGAAAGTTGGTTGAGTAGGCGAAGTCATGAATCGTAGCCAAGTCATAGGCGTCGTCCGCATAAATGCTTCATAAAGCATGCACGGTCCCATCGTCCAAGGCTTGGCATAGCCTTGACCCGCCCTATGAGTTGTGTCGCACGACTGCTGGCGTAAGTCTAGGCGCCCAAATGACTTGGTCGTTCAGAAGTCGAACGCATGCGCGGTACGTTTCCGCAATGCGAGGCTTGACGCAGCCTTTGCTCGTCGAGTCGTTGTGCGTTTAAGTCAGGCAAGTTATGTTAGGCTATCGAAGTGGTAGCAAGCACGGTCCTACGAGTTCTACGGTTGAGTGTAACCATATAGTCTTACGGTCTCAAGGCCCGCCATATAAAGTATGACTTGGGCGATAGTGTCGCGTAGTACGGAAGTCGGTTTGAGGCACGATGCACGGATTTAGTGTTTAAGGCATGAACTACGGTTGATTTAATGAGTTTTGGAGAAAGGACTATCGAATAGGCATTGAGTTGAATGAAATGATATGGTAACATGAAAAGAATGCTCGCGGTCGTGGGTCGTCGAGGGATCTCAAATGATAGAAAGAATGCTCGCGACCGTGGGTCGTCGAGGGGTCTCAAATGATAGAAGTCTTGATATTGGTTTGAAAGAGATGGTAACATTGGAAGAGGAATGACTGTGTGAGACGTCAGTTTGTGTCGAGTCTTGCATGGTCATTGGACAACTTGTCGACAAGGAAAAGTTTCCACGAGCGGCAACCTTGGGCGCCGAGGGACCGCGTCGTTCCGGAGGGAAACACGGTATAGCTGTAGCTGGACGAACCGCTCGGGTCATTCGGAAACTTTCAGCGGGGCTAGCTACTTGCGTTGAAAGGGTCGCCGAATGGCAAGGCTATAAGTCCACGATAGCTTGTGGTGCTAGTGACCAATTCATATAAATGGGTCGGCATAAGCGGCAATCTGCGTGTGTGCCTTTGGATTTAGTCTAGTTGAATGTGTGTATGGTTGGAACACAAGTGTTTGGGCCTAAGAATGACTATAACTAGGGCTGCAAACGAGCCGAGCCGAGCCGAGCCAAGCTTTTGTAAGCTTGAGCTTGGCTTGACTAGAATTATTCAAGCTCGAGCTCGAGCTTGATAAGTTTTTTATTTTGAAGCTTGAGCTTGGCTCGAGCTTGTTTATATTAAGCTTGAGCTTGGCTTGGTTTGAGCTCGAGCTTAGCTTGATAAGGAAGCTTGATTCAAGCTTGATAAACAAGCTCGATAAGCTTGAAATCAAGCTTCTCTCAACTTTATTTCAAGCTCATTAAGCTTGAATTCAAGCGAACTTGATTTCAAGCTAATTAGGGTTGATTTCAAGTATATGAAATATTAACAATTTATTTATAAAAATTTAATTGAAAAGTTCCTTAATATCACTTATTAAGGACATAAATATATAATACACACAACCATATATATATATATATATATATATATATATATATATATATATATATATATATATATAATTCAACAAAGAAGCTTCTAAACAAGTTCCTAATCGAGCTTCTAAACGAGCCAGCTCGCGAGCTCAATCGAGCCGAGCACTTCTAAGCTTGAGCTTGGCTTGTTTATTAAACGAGCTCAAAAATAAAGCTTGAGCTCGGCTTGTTTACTAAACGAATCGAGCTCAAACAAGCTTTTATCGAGCCGAGCTTCGAGCAGCTCGCGAACGGCTTGGCTCATTTGCAGCCCTAGCTATAACATAGGCGACGTGCTTCGGCACGAGAGGTGGCGTCGAGTCTTAAGTTGTTGGCATATAAGTTGCATAAGTTGGTTTGAGTTGTCTTGAGTTTAAGTCAGGAAACGCCGCAAGACAAAGTTGGTCAAGTGACACTAGTTAACAAGTGGGATGGGTCAGTTGATGATTTAGTAGCGAAGAGCCGCGAGGCGGCAAGGGCCGCGAGGCGGCGATATGATTGAGTCTCATTGAGTTGCGAGGTGCGGCCTCAGCAAGGACTTATAGCACGGTCACACGGGAAATTGAGTCTTATCGCGTAGTTGCGTCTCTGATTATGACCGTAAGACAAACACGACTTGATAGGTTAACGTTATTGGCACGAGAAAGGTCTAAGACAAAGTATGAGTTAACGTCGTTGTACAAGCACGGGATGGCCCTCAGACACAAGTATGCCAAGGCGTCCGTCATAAAACTAATCCTAAGATAAGAGTAGAAAGACAATTGATAAGAAGGGACTATGTTGCACAAAGTAAATCTAACGTGTTGGTTTTGTATGGGTGGGCGAGGAGCTCATTCCACCAGTACAGTTGAGTACTGACACCCACATAGTTTACATGTGCAGGCACAGGTAGAAGCTTGTGGCACGGAGCTCGCTTGGATGCGTCGAGGCACGGAGTTCCTTGGCGATTCGAAGCGCGCGGCCGCATGGAGTAAAGACTTATACATGACATAATGTATGGATGTCGCCTTCCGAAGCTTCCGCTGGAGTCAAGACTTGTATTGAGAGATGAGAGAGGGAGAGCTGAGTGACTTATAATGTGAGCTTGAGTGAGCTTGAGAGACTTGTAATATTGGCCTTGCGCCCCATTGTAACCTTTGTTTCAATATCAATAAAGAGCTTCTTTTGCATAACTTGTGTTTTGTTCAAATTTTCGCTGCTATTATTCAATGTCTCTGCATGGAACTTCTGTGCGACGACCCCGTCGCAGCCGCTGGAATCGGCTATTATGGAACCCGCCTTGCACGAGCACAATCTAGGCTCGTGCGGCATCACGCCTTAGCGAGGACGATCGCTCCTACGGGAGTGGGGCGTGACATAATGGTATCAGAGCACGGCTTTACGTCCTTGGACTATCGATTGAATTCTTTAACTCCGTCGTTTCCGCAAATCTCTGAAATGTTGCTTCCGCAAATTTGATATCGTTGGTGCGCTCTCTCTCAAATGTCCCACGGATGTCCATACAATAAGTCTATCTATTTTGCAAAACGTAGGAGAACAGTTTTTGATAAAACAAAAAGATGGTTTGCGTAAGCACGGTTGGCTAAGTCGGACTGGGCATATAAACCAAAGTTGCGTCGACCTTAGAAAAGTCGAGTGCGGGAATTGAATAGTGTCGAGCAAGAATGAGTTGAACTCGATTGAGTAAATTGAGATGACTATCGATAGGGGTGCTATCGAGCGACGATAACGTCGGTGCGATATAGGTGAGCGTGCTTGGAAATTAAAGGAATGGTTCGAACGGGATTCGAAGAAGTCGATTTTGATTCGAATGATATTTTTGAGGATTTGTTGAATGACTTCATCCCTGAGTGGTGTATGCAATAGCTTCAGGGATGTCGATTGATTGAATTTGAGGAATTGATGTTGTGAATGATTCGAGGGATAAGGATCGAACTTGAACTTGAATGTCGAGGAGATTATCCAGTCGGATGATAGCACCATTCGCACGACTCGAAATTGGTTGCAAAGGAAAATCGTCAGGTTACGCATATCGTCGATGGTATTGAGGCGTATCAAAGATCGATATGCGATAACTCGGGGGTACTCTGACTCGGCGAATGTCGATCGTGCAAGTGTTATTGTTCGGTTGGATGCTATCGAGATGAATGTTGGATGAAAATGATTGTGTCTTGATGGTTACGCGGATAACCACAACGTCGACAATCTTGTCTTGTGCGAGCGCAACTCTAGCCTCGCACATGCGTTGCGTCGGATTTGGGGCGATCGTTCCGCGTGAGCGCTGACATGGTGATTCATGTCGCGGAAATGATCAAACTCGGAAAATCAGGATGCAGCAACTTTGATTGTCTCGACTTGTCGGTTTGATGCGAAGGGAAATTCGGGGATGTTAGGACTTGCGATTGATGAATGAAGGAAACTTGAGGATTGAGTAGGTCCAATCCGCGCATCGAGAATGAATTAGTCTAGACACAAAACAAGAGTTACGTCCCGATGAGAATGATTATCTCGCGGCATCGTGCATGGTGATTCGTGCCCACCGTGGATAATCTGACTCACGTGAGATCGGGGCGCAACATATTGTTAAGTTGGACGACCTTGTGATCGATTACGTGAATTGGGATGAATGACTTAGGGAGTATAAAATGTGAATTATGGTTTAGCGATGAATTGTGTCGTAGCGTGCTTGACTTGGAAGGATTGATAGGCAGATTATGTCGGACGTGTTTGAGGAGATATACTATGTGAAATGGCTTGTTGAACGAACGATATTGATGTATCGAAGATTGGTTGAATGAACTTACAACAGGATGACTTTGCTGAATGACTCAGACCCCATGCGACAAATGTTGGGATGTGTGTAGGCAATCTATGCTCGATGTTTAGAAATCAGAGTGATACGAGCTTGGGTAGAAAACCCTCGTACTATCAACTTGGTTTGACCTTAGGATGGGGTCAGTGTTGATATCGTTGTTTGGGAACTATGATTCCAATACTGACAATTGACTTAGTCTAAAGAGACTGCCTAGCGGCTAGGTGAGATGTCCATGCTGCGGGAGTTAGCATCAGTATGAATGATTTTCAGGATTGAGTGGATGGATCGATAGGTGGAGTTGGATTCACTATCACGAGGCTTGGCTGAAATGCATGTATTTTGGGGACGCCTGGAATATGTGTACGATCCAACCAAGTGATACGTTGAATTCAAGTGAGACTTGAAGAATAGAAAAGTGTCGAGGATTTTGAAATCGTATTGAAGGAAAGATTGAGAGTAGCACGAGCGTGGCTCGGATTTGGGAAATGCATAGGAGAAATGTGTGCGAGAGTCGTTTCGAGTGATGAGTCGATGAGTAAGTACTCAGTTAGTTTCAAGGACGAAACTTTTTCTGAGTGGTGTATGATGTAGTGTCCCGTCCCGCTCAGTCAATCGGAGGAATAGGAACGCCAACGGCGTTCGGACTTAGCCTTACAAACGGCTGCTCGAAGACATCGCTCGGTCGAGGCGACCGCTCGCTCAGGTGGGGTAGTTTCGGTGAACTCGCCTCATCTTAGCCTTCACATAATAAATCGCATGTTTTCAACTTGCACAAGTTGGCGTGATAATAAAAGAGACGAATCCACATAGCTAAAGGGAATAATCCCGACGGGTCGAATTGAGTTAGAATATGGAAAGGTCCAACGGTCGGCTTAGAGTTGGTGCACGGCGTGCTTTGAAAATGACACTCGGTCCTTTGTCCCGTGGCTTGGAAAAAGGAAAGTTGGTTGAGTAGGCGAAGTCATGAATCGTAGCCTAAGTCATAGGCGTCGCCCGCATAAATGCTTCATAAAGCATGCACGGTCCCATCGTCCAAGGCTTGGCATAGCCTTGACCCGCCCTATGAGTTAAGTTGCGTCACACGGCTGCTGGCGTAAGTCTAGGCGCCCAAATGATTTGGTCGTTCAGAAGTCGAACGCATGCGCGGTACGCTTCCGCAATGCGAGGCTTGATGCAGCCTTTGCTCGTCGAGTCGTTATGCGTTTAAGTCAGGCAAGTTATGTTAGGCTATCGAAGTGGTAGCAAGCACGGTCCTACGAGTTCTACGGTTGAGTATAACCATATAGTCTTACGGTCTCAAGGCCCGTCATATAAAGTATGACTTGGGCGTTAGTGTCGCGTAGTACGGAAGTCGGTTTGAGGCACGATGCACGGACTTAGTGTTTAAGGCATGAACCACGGTTGATTTAATGAGTTTTGGAGGAAGGACTATCGAATAGGCATTGAGTTGAATGAAATGATATGGTAACATGGAAAGAATGCTCGCGACCGTGGGTCGTCGAGGGGTCTCAAATGATAGAAAGAATGCTCGCGACCGTGGGTCGTCGAGGGGTCTCAAATGATAGAAGTCTTGATATTGGTTTGAAAGAGATGGTAACATTGGAAGAGGAATGACTGTGTGAGACGTCAGTTTGTGTCGAGTCTTGCATGGTCATTGGACAACTTGTCGACAAGGAAAAGTTTCCACGAGCGGCAACCTTGGGCGCCGAGGGACCGCGTCGTTCCGGAGGGAAACACGGTATAGCCGTTGCTGGACGAACCGCTCGGGTCATTCGGGAACTTTCAGCGGGACTAGCTATTTGCGTTGAAAGGGTCGCCGAATGGCAAGGCTATAAGTCCACGATAGCTTGTGGTGTTAGTGACCAATTCATATAGATGGGTCGGCACGAGCGACAATCCGCGTGTGTGCCTTTGGATTTAGTCTAGTTGAATGTGTGTATGGTTGGAACACAAGTGTTTGGGCCTAAGAATGGCTATAACATAGGCGACGTGCTTCGGCACGAGAGGTGGCGTCGAGTCTTAAGTTGTTGGCATATAAGTTGCATAAGTTGGTTTGAGTTGTCTTGAGTTTAAGTCAGAAAACGCCGCAAGGCAAAGTTGGTCAAGTGACACTTAGTTAACAAGTGGGATGGGTCAGTTGATGATTTAGTAGCGAAGGGCCGCGAGGCGGCGATATGATTGAGTCTCATTGAGTTGCGAAGCGCGGCCTCAGCAAGGACTTATAGCACGGTCACACGGGAAATGGAGTCTTATCGCGTAGTTGCGTCTCTGATTATGGCCGTAAGGCAAACACGACTTGATAGGTTAACGTTATTGGCACGAGAAAGATCTAAGGCAAAGTATGAGTTAACGTCGTTGTGCAAGCACGGGATGGTCCTCAGACACAAGTATGCCAAGGCGTCCGTCATAAAATTGATCCTAAGATAAGAGTAGAAAGACAATTGATAAGAAGGGACTATGTTGCACAAAGTAAATCTAACGTGTTGGTTTTGTATGGGTGGGCGAGGAGCTCACTCCACCAGTACAGTTGAGTACTGACACCCACATAGTTTACATATGCAGGCACAGGTAGAAGCTCGTGGCGCGGAGCTCGCTTGGATGCGTCGAGGCACGGAGTTCCTTGGCGATTCGAAGCGCGCGGCCGCATGGAGTAAAGACTTATATATGACATAATGTATGGACGTCGCCTTCCGAAGCTTCAGCTGGAGTCAAGACTTGTATTGAGAGATGAGAGAGAGAGCTGAGTGACTTGTAATGTGAGCTTGAGTGAGCTTGAGAGACTTGTAATATTGGCCTTGCGCCCCATTGTAACCTTTGTTTCAATTTCAATAAAGAGCTTTTGTTTAACTTGTGTTTTGTTCAAATTTTCGCTGCTATTATTTAATGTCTCTGCATGGGACTTCTGTGCGACGACCCCGTCGCAGCCGCTGGAATCGGCTATTATGGAACCCGCCTTGCACGAGCGCAATCTAGGCTCGTGCGGCATCACGCCTTAGCGAGGACGATCGCTCCTACGGGAGCGGGGCATGACATCCATTCCTTCATTATGATTAGACGACTATCGAAAGTCCATGGTCCCCCTTGTACAATCCTCTCCATATCTTCTTGCAATCCGAATCGAACTAGATAGAACCCATTATTCCGTGCGAAGAACTCCATACTTCCTTTAGGTCGCCATTCACGGTTCGCAACTTCGCATATGCCTTGATATGCCCATAGAACGATCTATTTTTCAGAACGTACAATATGATGGAGTTTTCCCAATATGATTCCGTTTCGTCATGTTCCTCCACTGTGAAGGATGCTCGTAGATGAGTTCCCACCGTCTTGGGTTCAACGTATCCCATCTGACAACTGTTCATATCCTCCCCAGAGCGAAGCAACTCCGCCCACGACTTACTTTTGATCGGTCCCCTGAGCACTCGTTTCCCTTTCTCTGATGCAGGTATGCTTGTCGTTTTCATCATATTTGATTCTCTAGCAGCGGTGTACTCCTTGTCCGTTGACATCATCGCCCATGTGTGTCTTACCATGGTATCGCTCCGCCCATCCTATCTTCCTCCATTATTCATAGAGCCTTGGGCTTGTTGTTGCAGCCTCCGGTGTTTGATCCCGATCCTCGCCTCCGATTGATTCGTCGCTCCGCCTCGTGCCCCTCTAAATAGAGCCCCTTTGCTTCACCCTTGCCTTCTATGAGTCACCGTCGTCCAACCTTCCTTCTTCCTGCCTTCGTGACCGACTACTCTCAGCTCCTCCAACCCAACCCGGTTCTCGGCGGTAGCCCCTCATCTACCCCCTCGTCGGCGTTGATTCCCGTCAGACCTAGGCTTTTCTCTAGGTTTATCCTCCCGTCGACATCTCTTTTATATTATCCACACACACACACACACACACACACACACACACACACACACACACACATATATATATATATATATATATATATATATATATCGTGAGAAAGTGAGAAAGTGAATAGTTTAATGATCTAATCTGAACGGTAAAAAAAAGACAATCCAACAATTGCCGTTTCGGTAAACATTCATGCTTAAAAGCTAGGATCCTAATATACATCCATGCTTTGAAGCTAGGATTTCTCATATACTTTCTCATTTGAGTTCGGTAATTTGTTTATATATATATATATAAATATATATAATTTTTTTTGAAAGAAGGTAATTGTGGTGAACGCTCCCACCGGGAATCGATCTCCTGACCACTCAGGCCTCATGCATCCCTCTTAACCACTAGGCTAGAGGTCATTTGCTTGTATATATATATATTGGACATAAAAAAAAATATATATTGGACATATATATATATATATATATATATATATATATATATATATTGGACATGTTAATGATCTAATCTGAACGGTAAAAAAAGACAATCCAACAATTGCTGTTTCGGGAAACATTCGGCGATGCTTAAAAGCGAGGATCCTAATATATATATATATATATATATATATATATATATATATATATATATATATGATCTCTCCTACACTTTCTCATTTGAGTTTGGTAATTTGTTTATATACATTTAAAAAAAACCGCCCTTTCAAAACATTCCGACTCAAGGCTTAAAACAACATAACATCCATAAGGAGAAATAATTGGATATGTAATAATTTAGCGGACATTGGACACATTGTAACAAACAAATGAGAACAAATTTTGACTACCATAAACCTACATGATTCTGCCCCTCTTTAAACTCCCAGATACGCCAATACTTTCATTAATACTACTAATTATATCATGTCTAAATATTTATGTACTCCCCTAACACACATTCATGACGTTTCTTGGGTTATTGTTTAATTATTTCAGGAGATTGCAATGTCGGTGACCTTTGATGTTGTCAACTCAGCGGCCGGCCTCAACAAGCTCAATGACTATCTTCTAAGCAGGAGTTACATCAGTGGGTTAGTGTTGATATAATTACTGTAAGTTGATGCATTCTTTTGGCATTGGATGCATATGCTGACATATTTACTAAAAAATGATGTCAGTTATCAAGCATCAAAGGATGATATCACTGTGCATGCTGCGATCTCCTCAACACCATCGTCTGAATATGTCAATGTTGCAAGGTGGTATAGCCATATTGATGCGCTTATGAAGTTTAGGTGTGTGCATGAAACTTGATAGTTATTCGGCTTGGTTTAGCTAGATTGTTGGCGTTTTAGTGCATTTTTTATTTAACTCGTACTTATATTCTTGTATGCAGCGGTGTATCTGAGGGTAAGGGTGTTACTATTGAAGGCTTTTTCAGCGAGGTTGCCCCAGCATCTCCTTCAACTGCTGTCAGTAAGGTATAGAAATCTATTTCCGAAGTTATGTACAGTTTAGATTTGTCAATTTGTGCCTGTATATCTGCTGTAAACTCATTGCATAATGTAATTAAAAACCTATAGACTCCCTTTCTTCGAAGACAGGACACTCCAAACTTTTGTTGTGTCCGAATAGGCACTACACTCGTTTTCATGTTTGAGGTGTTCTTCAACATAGCTTCAGAAATAGTTCATGACATTTATGTGAGTTCAAGATTGCTCAATAGGATTTTTGAAGACTGTACATCATGCTTACACATGATGAAAGAAAAATCCTAGACAGCTATTGAAATTTATTTCTCTTGAAGAATGATATTGGGATTCCAATTTTTTTCTCTCCATAATTTGAGATGGGCCACCATAATAAATAATATTGGCAATTCAAACCATAAATAGTGACCAGCTCATTTTTACACATCATTATGTATAGATGGAATTTAAATTAGTAGTTTACACTTGTTAGTCATTGTTAATTTGTAAGTTCAAATTCTTTAGTAGTTTGCAATTAGGATGAAGAATACCATTTTAACCTTCTCATAATGATGGTTATCTTGTATACAATTGCGGTTTTCTAATGTAACTTGGATACCAGGCCCCAACTGCAGAGGAAGATGATGATTCTGATGTTGATCTATTTGGTGAAGAGACTGAAGAGGAAAAGAAGGCAGCTGAAGAGCGCGCAGCTGCTGTCAAAGCTTCTACAAAGAAGAAAGAGTGTGAGTACTTTTATTCGATTTCTCGTTATTCACTACGAGATAAAGAATGATCGTCTTTGTGTGTGTACACACACACACACACACACACACACACATATATATATATATATATATATATAATGACAGTCTTCTATTAAGTTATAATGCTAACATTTTGTATCTTATATTGTTGGTGTTATGACGGGTGGTATATTTATAACTAGCAAACAGTGTGGCTAAAGTTGGATGTAAATTTTCTGTCAACAGCTGGAAAATCTTCTGTATTACTGGATATAAAGCCGTGGGATGATGAAACAGACATGAAAAAGCTTGAAGAGATAGTAAGGAGCATCAAAATGGACGGATTGCTATGGGGAGCTTGTATGTTTTTGTCTTTCTTTTCGAATTTCCTCTAGTAACTTATGGATAGAGTTTTTATTAAACATTCAGTCGACCTTGATTGTTTTTTGAATTTTGATATCCATTATACTAAAATGAGACTAATCCTTTATACATGATTTGCATTACATATGATAATTGATTTTTTTGACTTGCAGCTAAGCTTGTTCCAGTTGGATACGGCATCAAGAAGCTGACAATCATGATGACGATTGTCGACGATCTAGTATCTGTGGATACCCTTATTGAGGAGACACTCACTGTTGAACCAGCAAACGAGTACATCCAGAGCTGTGACATTGTGGCCTTCAATAAAATTTGTAAGTAGAAGACTATTTGCGAATATTTTTGAGTTTATTTGGCATAAAATATTTATCTCTAGTTAAATGTTCATTACTATTCTCTTCATGCCTTACTATAGACCAATAACTTGCATCCTTTTTGTTTCGAACTTTAATAAATGAAAATTAAACTTTGAAGTTTTTCTTTAACTAAAACTTGAAGATTTCTTTTTGGCCCTTTGACATTATGGTTAAACAGCATCTCAGCATACATCTTTGAGATTTTACTGGATCAGTTAATTGGGTGTTCAATCAATAATTTGTTCAGTCAGAAACTAGGTTCCTTAAATATTGGGTTAATTACACTGACCTCCCCTATGTTTCACAAGTATTACAGGGGCTACCCCTATTCCGAAAATAATTACACTGACCACCCCCTCTCCTTTGTAAATTTTATTAACCATAAGGGTGGTCAATGTTATTACTTTCTATAGAAAATAGAAACTATAGGGGGTGTCCGTGTAATTAGTTTCAAAGCAGGGTGGTCTGTGTAATAAATGTAAAATATAGGGTTAGTTAATGCAATTAAGTCACAGGTCAATACCTGGCCATATATAGAATAGAGATCGACCATTCAAGTGAGAAAAAAAATATTTGCTTGGACACTCTAAATAACGTAAAGATCAATATGGATTATTACATTCTTTGTATAAATCTCTTATCTGTTTTGTCTTAGAAACCACATCCCCTTGCATTTTACAAGTTTAGAGTGAGAATGGCTAATAGTTTTAGATTAAACCTGTTGACGCCTCTTCAGTAAACTGCTTGGTTTTCATCCATTCAGTGTCTAGTTCACTTCCCAGTATTTTCATACTATTTCTAATTTCTTTGGTTTCACTACTCTACTATGGATTTGTGCATGTATTTTAGTCCTCTATCCAGTCTTACCGTCCTTCCGAGGTTAAATGTTAAAACCTTCATATTATTTTAAAGTAAAATTATGGCCGAATTAAATTTGAATTGGGGTTTCTTTTCCCAGTCAATTGTCTCAATGCCCGTGTTTCTTTTTCCGCTCACATAGTTACATCTGAACCTCTTTTTTTGTTGAACTTTGATTTGACCCTTTTTTTTCCTCTTTCGACAGAAGAGGAGGATCAATTGCTCTTGCAAACTGGGTCATTGCAGAAGGGCTACATTGATTGCACCAGGCTACATTAATTTCGCCGCTAGTTTGTGTTATTTTTCGAGGCTTGGTTTCATATTAGATGTTTTTTCAGCCCAAGTTTATTACCAATTGAAGCGTATTTTGTTTCTTTAATTTAGTGGAACTTTGAACTTATTTATGTTGTGGACTTGCTTGCTGGTATTTGCCTGTGACTTTTTAGCTCCCTCATCCAAAGTCTCATATTTTTTGATGCTTTGGTGACTGAAATGAACTTGAATGATATAAGAGGATCAACAAAGTGAGGAAATAGCGACTGATTGGTAAATTAATATATCACCACTAGGAATAATGCTAAATTCAATCACTAGTTCCCACAGCAAGAACTCATAAACCTTGGAACTTGTTGGTAATGCATTATTGTCAAACGCAAGATCGTTGAATCACGCTACTTTCTAAATGTATCATTAACAATAATCAGTCATATTCTACTGTTTTAATAGACTGAAGTAGATGATATTTTAAAAGATCATTGTGTTTTTAGCACATTATTAATTATTTATTAGGAGGCTGCTTGTGCTAATTAAGTTTGCTATGAAAATGTCTTTTTAAAGAGTATTTTTGGTGCAAAACTTAAAAACTTCTTTTACAAGAGCGCTTTTTTTTGTCTGTCTTATTTTTCAGAATTTTTTTGTTCTCGGAGTAATGTCGATTAACTATGATAGTATATATGCAATTTTCTGCACATATATATAATTGATTGGTCCTGTAGGTTGGTCTAGATCCAGCATGGACTTGGTCCATACCTGGTTCGGACCGAGTTCTGGGCCGGATTGTGTTCAAGATTTTGGTCTCCAACCCGGTTCAATCTGACCTAGACCCGGCCAAACCCAATTAAATCGGTCCAGACCGCCCCACCGAGTACCTTGACAAGTACCTATAATCCCGTGCTGCTTCACAAACTAACCCAAAGAAACAACTAAAAAAAAAAAGTAGTGATGTTCTAACTCGGACACAAATGAAAGCAAATTTGAGAACCGCACAATGCGAACACCACCAAAGAATTAGAATTATCGATCAAATCAGAACACACACTAATATTTTGTAAAGAAAATATCTAGTCATACAATTCGACACGAGATAAATGACACTCGCAAACACCACCAAAGAATTAAAATGGTCGATTAAGTCAGAACGGTCAGTTGTAGTTTATATAAAGGAAACATTTAATCACACAATTCGACATAAAAGATTAGATGCCAAACTATACAGAACATACAAATACAAATTAAATGTAAACAAAATAATCCTCAGATTAAAAATATTAATTATTCCTCTAACCACACCCGTCAGCGTCTTGGAAGCAACTATGGTCCCTCATTAGTTTATGATCCGTCATAGTTCTTTGCATTGCATATCCGGAACTAGCATGTTGCTAAATTGTTAAGAATAAACGAGAGCTAGCACAAATGAAATAAGAGTAATCCAATCAACAATTAATTCCCAACCTCAGCTATGGTGTGCAAACTTGGCCTCCATTGTGAACGTTTCAACATCCCATTGTTGTTGCCTAAGCTTCCCATTACGTCTTCTATCCCATGGGCTTCTCCTCCTTCTTCTCCTCCTCGTTCCTTTTCTTGTTCCTCTTCTACCTAATAAAAATAAAACAAATCAAAACAGAAAATGGATTGGAAAAAAAAAAAAAAAAAAACCCTATACTATGATTAAAATACAGGTCATGTACATAATTGTATATAAATAGAAGAAAACAAGTATATGACAATAGAATTACTATTCCACCCACCATCAATGGATTTTAACAGCACAAAAATAATAAAATTTATCTTACTTATATTTTATTTCCGCATGCTTATATATTAAAAAATAATATGATTTTCTCTTCTTCTCTACTATTATAAAGAGGCTTGAAAACGGTAAAAAAATGAGCCTTTAAGTCGTATGTATATTCTCACGTAATTAAGAGAAAAAAATTCTAAATTTTTTCTAACTATTGCGTATATAAAAAATGATATTTATTCCTCCAAAGTATCCCTTCAAACGGTTTCTCCTTATATGGTAGTTGACGTGGCATCTGACATGACAAATTTTAAACTAAAATTGACATTAACATTAACACTAATATTAATATTAATATTATTATGATTATTAATATTAACATTAAAAAAATTAGTGCAATTAATTTTTTGGATTAAAATTTGCCATATTAGCCGCCACATGAGCCTCCACATAAGGAGGAATGACTTTGAGTGATACTTTAGAGGGAAGAATAGCATTACTCTGCATATATATAACCTCACCAAAGTAAGAAAATATTTTTTCTAAAATCTTTCTAAATATATATCCAAAACCTATAAACATATCTATGAAAGAAAATTCTATTTAAAATATTTTTAAGGGAAGATTTATGAAATGCCCAAAAACTAAAAAAGTTTTATGTAAAACCCACCGCTAAAAAAACTTTCATCGCGTGCCCAGAATTAGAGAAACTTATTCAAAGCGGGTTCCAAATGACCCTTTTGTCCTTCCTTTTAATTTATTGGAAACACCCACAAAACTGCTCTTAAAAAAACGTTTCAATACTCCATCTTCTTCCATACGCTGCTCACTTTCGAATCTAGGTTTTCTCCTCAAAAATCTTCAAAAACTCGTCGAAAAATTTCGGAAAGACCGGGACGAACGACAAAAGTGCTAAAACGGAGGTCCAAACATCATTTTTTTGCGAATCTAAAATTTCGGAAGGCCGTCTAACTGTGAAGCTGTTACTTTCAGTCTCCTCGACGATACGCTTATTTTACGACAAACGGGACCTCGTTTCGACCTCCCAGTCAAAAGTTATGGCCTTCCAAAGTTTCAGCTAACCATAAAATGCAGGAGAATGACATTCTCCGTCTTAATTTACACGGAGAATGACCATTCTCCGTCTTAATTAGGACGGAGAATGACATTCTCCGTCTTAATTTACACGGAGAATGGTCATTCCAGTGTTAAAACGCAGGAGAATGACCATTCTCCGTGTTAGAAACACGGAGAATGCCATTCTCCGTGTTAGAAACACGGAGAATGCCATTCTCCGTGTTAAATGAAACGGAGAATGTCATTCTCCGTGTTAAATAAAACGGAGAATGGCATTCTCCGTCATAATTAAGACGGAGAATGGCCATTCTCCGTGCTAAATTAAACGGAGAATGACCATTCTCCGTCTTAATTAGGACGGAGAATGCCATTCTCCGTGTAATTTATCACGGAGAATGGTCATTCTAGTGTTAAAACGCAGGAGAATGACCATTAAACACGGAGAATGCCATTCTCCGTGTTAATTAGGACGGAGAATGCCATTCTCCGTCTTAAATAAAACGGAGAATGCCATTCTCCGTCCTAATTAAGACGGAGAATGACATTCTCGGTCCTAATTAAGACGGAAACGGAGAATGTCATTCTCCGTGTTAATTAGGACGGAGAATGGCATTCTCCGTCTTAAATAAAACGGAGAATGGCATTCTCCGTCCTAATTAAGACGGAGAATGCCATTCTCCGTCCTAATTGGTCATTTCCAGTGTTAAAACGTGTAATTTAGTTTTTTCAGGAATAAAGAGTTTCGTTCTTCTTTCAAAGCGATGATAATTCTTATGGAAAAGAAGAAGAAAGATCTTCTCTCCACAATTGAAGATCTGAGTTCAAATGTCTCCACGATGAAGATGATGATGATGGTGATGATGATGGCGAGCGATGATCTGAGTTCGACTGAAGAAAAACACACCGAACTACGAACGATCTTTTCGATCTCTGCTGAATATGAGAGCAATGGAATTCAGATTTCCCGTGAAGAAGAAGAAGACGAAAATCGCAATCCAGATCTGAGTTTTTTGAATTCAAATACATATAGATGACCAATTCGCGCGGAGGGGTAGTTTCGGTATTATAAAAATAGCAGTTTCTAGCGGGTGGCATCTAAAAGGGAATCTTGGAATATTTAACGTGAAAATACTTAATTCTGGGTATTTCATAAAACTTATCCAGCGGGTGGACATTTCATAAAAGCCCACACCGAAATTGGGTTTCTCAGCAATTTCCAGTATTTTTAATATTCAAATTGTATGTAAATCACATATATCCACAGTTTTAAAAACATATATATATCTATACCAAATCATAATTAACATATATTTAAACTAGCAAGTATAATACTCATTAAGAGCTGCTAAGGAATTTGTATATTAATTACCACTGCTGTCGAATTTGAACCCTCTTCTCCAAGTTGTGTATGTCCTCCTCTTCCGGTCGCTAGCGCTTCCCTGTCACTGCTGTGTCTCTCCTTGTGCTTGGCAAGTAGACGACTCAGCCTAACGTGCTTCTTCGAACCGAACTCTCGCAACACATCTATATACATATATAACAACAAAAGCAAGCATGCATGCTTAAGTTAGTTAACCATGCATGAAGTAGCTAGCTAGCTTAGGAATTGAAGCAAGACCTTCAAAGGTGACTAGCCGGTAGACGTGTCCGACGAGAAGAGCGTCGTCCGGCGGAAGTAGCTTGAGATACCTCACCGGATCAGGAGGCTTCGCGGTGCTGCCAGCCGGAGAGGGCTTGGATCTCGCGGTGACGACGGCGGTGACGTAATGACCAGGGTTAGATGCCATGACCTGGCTTGCAGTGAGAGACCAGTGGGCCCTGTCAACCCTTCCGTCGGGGTGTTCGATCACAACAGCAGCAACATCTGCAGCTTGGCAGTTCCCCATGTCGACGATCGACCGACCACTAGCTTACGCAAATATTAATTGGAAGCTTGGGTTTCTTGCTCTCGGTCGTCATGGTGGTTGACAAGTGCCACTTATATAGCAAGTACGTATTATGCTTTGGCTATTGGCCGTAGATTTCGGACTTGGACAACCTCCCAGGTTCGGCATAACCCGGCCCATAAGAGGTCAAGATCGTGAGTAACCATCCAGAATCGGCCCACAGTAAAGGTCATGAGGGCAAAAACTAGCTCTGGATAGGACAATCCAACTCCGTGGTGAACGGGCCCTGCCTATGTGTCGAGAGTTTTCGTTGTCGGCTTGGCAGCTAGGGGTGAGCATTATTCGGTTTTGGACCAAAAATCGAACCGAATCGAATAAGAGATTCGGTTCGGTTTTAAAAAATTTCGGTTCGGTTTCGGTTTCGGTCCAAAATCAAATAATTTTTTTTAGTTTATATATATATATATACATATATATATATATATATATAGAGAGAGAGAGAGAGAGAGAGAGAGAGAGAGGGGTATATATTAAATATATATAGGTATATACTATAGATATATACTAAATATATCTAGGTATATTTAGTTATTATATATATTAACAAAAAAGCAAAAAAAAAAAAAAACCCAAAAATCGAATAAACCGAAAACCGAATCGACTTAATTCGGTTCGGATCGGTTCGGTTATTGACCAATTCGGTTCGGTTTTGCTTATTCTATTTCGGTCCAATTCGATTTTCGGTTATTCGGTTCGGTTGGAACCGCAGCCGCGTGACGAGCACGTACTACTCCTTTTGAAGGTCCAGAGTTCATGAGGTTGACAGGCTTGCTTCGTGAACTCTCACCACCTTTGAAGTTTGATTCGATTGCCAAACTTTGCCAGACTTAATTAGCTAGCTGGCTGGCTAATTAAGTTAGATGGTGTCTCACTAGCTAATCACTATGGATCAAGTCTTTCCTACTTTTGAATTTTGCTTGTAGAGCAGCTGGATTATGGATTAGGTCCCGTTCCTTCTAATACCAATCAGAGATTACTTTTTTAATTGTCGCGTGCCGATTGTTTTGTGCGCTTCATCTCTTGTGAATCAATACCAATCATATTACTCTTTCGTGCAGATGGCGGCGATTGCTTTGATACTTGGCATTGACTTGCTACAGGTTTCGGCTGCGCGTGGCTTGCACACACACAAAAAAGGTTCACTACATGGACAACATATTGAAGAATATACTTTTTTTTTTTTTTTTTTTTAAGGCGGCGTAACTCGTACATACTTTATTGTATGTTACTGTCTTTCAACTTCTACTATAAGTGAAAGAAATAATACGTTTCGCTGGCTCAATTCGCTTATCTTTCGCCACCAAATCAGAAATTTTTATATCTTTTTTTTTGCTAACCACAAGAATTATTCGGATTCGACATTTTTGAAAATTTTCTTTTTGCAGTCTATAACTTGTCTCCGTCTAATTGACATTCAGTATCCATTGCAGTAGCTTGAGTCGCACACACACAAGCTAACAGTAAATAAATTATAAGAGAGCTGCTACATGGACCACAGTTTGTAACCGCGGTCCTGGTCCGCACGCGAGCTGTCGGGTCATCATTGGCCAGATTTTTAGGGGTGGGTCCCAAGATAGCAGGGGGGGGCGAATGGGAGGGGGACACGTCGGCGCGGGCACAACCGCGGTCCCCCTCCCGCGGTCCATTTAGTGTTTTCGAAATTATAAACAGC
The DNA here is from genome assembly GCA_029216955.1 of Iris pallida. NCBI lineage: Eukaryota > Viridiplantae > Streptophyta > Magnoliopsida > Asparagales > Iridaceae > Iris > Iris pallida. Next base: position 4,220,072 of record JANAVB010033417.1, read on the forward strand.
ATGTCGTCCCTACTAACTGAGTGATAATGTGTTTTGTGTGGGACTCGCTCATAGCTTAAATATATAATTTAGTTGAGTTCCTCTAATGCAAACGTGTCTCAACTTCCCCTTCTTAATGGACGAAGTCTTACTCATAATTCATTTTAACCTAATTTTGCTTTAGCACCATCCCTTCTCAATCGGCAAAGTCACTCCTGGTCATCGATATCAATTAAGGGTGAGCATTCGGTTATTTCGATTCAAACTGAACCGAATAACCGAAAACTGAATAAGCAAAACTGAAACCGAACCGAATTGGCCCATAATCGAATCAAATCGAACCGGATTTTTGATTTATTCGATTTTTCGGTTTATTAGCGACGTCTTTCTCCGGAGTCGCTAAATCCTTGACTTATATATATATATATATATATATATATATATATATATATATATATATATATATATATATATATATTCGATTTTGGACCGAAACTCAAAACCGAAACCGAATAAAAAAATTTAGTATTTTCAAAATCGAAACCGAACCAATTTTTTTTAACCGAACCAAATCTCTTATTTGATTCAATTCGATTTTCGGTCAAAAACTGAATAATGCTCACCCCTACCATAAATCATGATTAGAATAGTGCGGAGCACAGTCCTTGTGCTCTTACTTGCAGGCAAACACTATAATCATGTGAGGATTCAGCTTGGTACATTTCAACAGTAGACGATGATCGATACTCACATACGTATTAGGTACATGTAAGGGCCAGTGCTGGAAGATATATGTATGCAAGTAGATAACATAGACAAAATAGGTGTTTGATCATACTTTATTGAACAAGTGCTGTTGATCTGTGTTGGGCATGCAATGCATGCATTCAAATTTGGGTAGATATGGTTAATTTAAACAACAATTCTTGAAACAGCAGAGAAACTGAAAGACTGGACAGAAATTTGTACTGCATGATGAAAGATCTAATCAATCTTCAGATTTTGGGGGGCCCTTCCACTTGAAATTGTCTGCATAGGCCTTCACCTGCAAGATGCAAAAATACAAAGAAATCAGACCCCTGCATGTTTCATGTCAAAATGCACTCTCCAATCAGGTACCCAATGTGTATAGCAACAATTGCATTACAGGAAGACATACTACAGGAATAAAAAATATATGTATGCTGCATGTTTAAGGCTGGGTTTGATATTGCTGCTGCTGCTCAAAATGCAGAAGTAGCTTGTTAAAGCCCTCCCGCCCTTTCAAAAGGTGTCCAAAAAATAAACTAGCTTACAAAAAAATTGATGTTACAAACAGGTTTTCCTGGTGCGCTTTAAAAAAGGCAGAAAAGCAGACCAAATAAGTAGCACTAAACTGAGCGTAGTTTATATCTTTTTAAAAATGGACGTCATTTAAGGAAAATTTTGTACAACTTTTGTAGCAACTGTAAGCAAGCAATTTCAGTCCGGAAGCACAATATCAATAGGAAAGTTCTTCATTTTCATGAAATGAAAGCATTTGTTCTAATCCACAATATGTAATACAAATTCCCATTCCAAGCATTCATCATATACTGCAGGGCCATGACATGCATTGACAATTGAGAGCACTAGATGATATTCACTAGAGTTTGAAGTTTGCAGTTATGCATTTCTTTCACATGGAATCAAGTTTATGTCATAACAGAGAAGTATTTTAACATCAAAGTTTTGGGAGCTAAAATATCTCAAGTAACAAAAACAAATTCCGGTCCCAGGTTCAAACACAGTAACGGCATGACATGCATTGACAATTGAGAACACCAGATGATATTCACTAGAGCTTCGGAGTTTGCAGTAAAGCGTTTTTTGATGAATAGTTAATTTCATAACAGAGAAGTATTTATCAAGAATTTTTCGGGAGCTAAAATCTCTCAAATAACAAGAAGAAATTCTACACCCGGGTTCACTTAAGCCCGGCCATTGTCAGACCCATTAAAATTGTAGCAGTTCCTATTTCTTAACCCATAAAACCAACTTATTCTTTTAATATGAGGCCTAAAAGTTTTTATATTTGCCAAAATAACAAGAACTTCCTACATTCGAGAACCAACATTTAGAATACTTGCGAAACCAAACGAACCACAATAACAAGCAAGCAGCAAAATTGATCTATGAGATTCTACACACCAAGTTCATATAAGCCCGACCACTGTCAGCCCTACTAAAATTGTTATCACTTCCTATTTCTTAACCCATAAAAGCAACTTATTCTTTCAATTTGAGGCCTAAAAGTTTTTATATTCGCCAAAATAATAAGAACTTCCAAAACCAAATGAACCATAGCAAGCAGCAAAATTTACCCGTATATGAGATTCCTCTTAGATGGGTTGATACTGTTGCCACTGCGGCAGTGCTGAGGTTGAATAGCTTTAGGGAGATAACATAAGCAGCTACAACGTTTGTATTGAATTAAAAAACAATTTTCAGTGACCAGTAAAGGCAATAAGACTCTTTTACTCGGTTCCATCAGCACATTAGCAATCTTCTTCCTTGTGCTACTAATTTGCACATCCATAACCACCACCTTCGGATTTGGTGTAAGACTCCTTTACTCGGTTTCATCAAAACATTATGCTAATATTTTGCACATTCATACCCACCACCTTCAGATTTGGTGATAAAAGAATGTCATGTGATCTCTATCTAACCAAAATGTTGATCTTCCTGTATCTCTAGAATCCTGCAGAAATACCACCAATAGCGACTTGGGTTTCGATACCAGCATTACAATTAGGATTATTGTTAAGAGCCCAAAGATGTTAAGCTTAAGAATTAGGATTGTGGTTAAGATAATACTAGATAAGTGATACACTAGCGAAAAGATTATGGTATTCAAATCCATTTAACCAAATATCATTAACAATACAAGCCCTCCCCTGTCGATGTTAAGAAAGGATTCAGGTTGTGGTTAAGATGAGCCTAGGAAAAGTGATACATCGGCAAAAATATCATGGTATTCAAGTCTTTTTAACCAAATAATATTAATAATATAAGCCGTCTCTTATCGAGTGAACAAACACAGGTGGGTTCATTATTTCTTTTGTAAACATAGGGGAACTTCATAATTGGCTTTGAAAATCAGGGTGAGTATCAACTTTTGACCAAAAACAGGGGCGTTAAGTAAAATTTACCCTTTTTAACATTATACGTGACATACTACTTTAATAGGTCCAATTGATGATAAGATGAGAAAAGATCGTCACAGGTGTTTGGAGTCTTTGGACGTTTGCAGCATAGACCCACAGATGCATAAATTATGAGTAATAATAAGAGATTAGTCAAAGGAGCTGCTAGAACTAGGGGTAGACAAAAAACGAACTTGGACTAGCTGTAAGAAAGGTTATGGTGTTTGTTAACGTTACATCGGACATGGTCCTTGACAGAGCTGAATGGAAGAAAATGATTCAAATAGCCGACCCCACAAATTGGGGATATGTTGTTGTTGTACTAATTTAATAGGTCCAGCATCCAATAGCTTAATTGAAAGAAAAGCACCAAGTCAAAATTTCCTCCATTAGAAAACATGTAAGCATGTGATATGGTCGATGTCTAAGAAGATCTGCTCAACTAAGACTGATGTTTAGTATTCCAACGTTCACAAAAATAAGCATCTATGATATAAGGAAACCTTTGCTTTCTTTTTTGTTGTCATCTTAACAATTGTTCCTTACGCAGGAGTACATGCACATCATAAACCATACACAAAATTCGCAGAAATGAGTAACAAATCAGGGAATGGCTATAATCATGATTGAAAGAATATGTTAGATCAAGCATTAGCTTTATCCCCTTAATAAAGAAAGCAAGTCCAGACAAGCATATGCTAACACTTGATGCAGATATCAAGTTGATAAACTGCTTTAAACCATGAGATGCATTATATTCTAATCTTAACAAAATAGAAGATTTCGTCTGAGGAAAAGAATCACCTACCCTCAGAAGGGGAGTATGGCGCTTCTTAACCTGCAAGAATTAATGAGACGAACATTTAGGTATGCGTTATAACTTATAACAAGAAACTAAGGTGATAAGGACACAAAATTGTAGTCACAGAAGTATAGTACATGCACAAAGTTGCAGTTACACTAATGAGAACCGAGTAAATATGAAGATAGCATAATACATAAATTATAAGAACTGATATATACATGATCATTCAGTTATGTGCAGAACTCCTAAGATGGTAAGGATCGACCAAAAGAATACCTAACTAACATACTAACAGGTCCAAATTCAAGCTTGAACACTGAAATAGGCACTCAATGAGCCAAAAATTTTTATGAATTGGAAATCCAGATAAAACAATATACCCAATTAGAGAGGACAGGTATCCGTCTAGGTGCCTACCGCTTTGACGTGTGACTTTGAAGTAGGAAAAAGAGAAGTTCAACTAAGGTCAAGGTGAAAGATTACAAAACAGCCAACCAATTCTTATAGAAGTACTATGTGTTGTTCCTGTAAAGCACATCTATAGGAGAGAATAGAAAACTGATTCCAAAAAGTAGAAAGTCTGATTGACTGGAACTCATATATAAAAAACTTTGTTCGCGACATACATGATGCCGTGATGGCTATTTTAAGGTGACCGAGTACAATACATGATGGAAAGAAATTGAAACATTCATCACATATCCAAATAACATAACTGAATCAGGATTTTAGACTGTTTTAGTTAAGGCTTAAAAGTAACAAACACATAACAATAAATCTTTTATTTTAACTTTTGGGAAAACTATAATTTTGGTCACTAAATGTTTGCAAAACTTAAGTTTTAGTCACTTAGGGACCAAAAATATATATAGAGAGTGACTAAAACTTAAGTTCTGCAAACATTCAGTGACCAAAAGTATAGTTTTTCCCTTTAATTTTTTGGGTTGAGCTTTTGAATACTTTCCAACCATTCTGCTCTAATAAGGACCATATTCTCTCTAACATTAGCATTTAACAAATACCATGTTCTCTTTGACAACCTTAACCAAGTTTATTAGCTATGCCTATCCTAGCATTTCCTTCAACTAATATCCTACTCACACCTAACTAATGCATCTACTGGTCTCCTTTTGCACATGCTCAAACCACCTCAGAAACATTTCCCACATCTTAATGTAGGTTGACACAAGCCTCCAACTTCCCACAAGAACATTCATTTCTTATCCTTTAACATATCACCACTCATCCATCTAGACGTTCTAATTTCAGCTATGCTCATTTCTTGATTACCCAAAACTCCAATCCATAAAGCTTATAGAATTCATCAGTTCAACCTCAAGGCTATCCTATAATCACAAACCACTCCACTTCAACCGTACAAAAAACATACAACACAGAATCTTATCCTGAACTTGCATAGTAAGTTTAGTCATAACTAGTACACAGATGTACGCATTTGATGTTGATCCTTGATTTCCACTAATGGGTAATGGGAATCCAATCAAATCTCTTGAATTGTCTACATTTTGCCTACATAACAGTCGTAATTGCATCCTACATATCCTTCACCCAGCTGCTAGTTCTCCAAAAATCACCATTGTTATCTCCCTATGGACCCTACTATGCCTTTTTGGCATCCTAAATAAGAATGGTTGGAGTACATTTCCACTAGTTTCTACATTCAAGCTTGACCTACTCATTTTGTTATTAGAAAAAAAAAAAACTAATTGAATGACACCTCATTAGTTAATAGAAAGCTATATAGAAAGTGAAAAGATAAAGGTTTTTGCATATATGACCTTTCAATTCACCATATTTCAATAAGTCCCCAAATCTTGTAAATTGCTTAGAAGTCTCCCAAATCACTAAAAGTTGAGTTATGAGTCCCCATGTATAACTTAAACCGACGAAGAATGAGAATATTCTGTTAAACTAAACTAAATGGAAGAGTTCTTTTGATACACTTGTACCACTTCCATCCCCTCCACATCCTTCTTTCTCCTCCCTATGCCTCCTGCAGTAAGCTTGCTTTTGCAAGCTGCAACAAGCGAGGGAGGAGGATAAGGGAGGAAGAGAGGGATAATGAAGAGTTCATCTGATAGGTTTAGAGCGGTAGAGAAATAGAGAAAGAAAAATGGAGTGGGTGTTGGGTGCAGGAAGGTAGAGGAGTTGATAGTCATGGATGTAGAATGTGTAAGGAGTGGGTGTTTGGGCGGAGGAATGAGGAGTTACTGGTCATAGATTTAGAATCGGGGAGGGAAAATGGAGCAGGTGTGAGATGGGTTGGGAGGAGGAGGGATTGGTGCTAACTGGAGGAAGAGAAGTAGTCAGTCTACTAGGGTTGGTAACAATTGTTTTTGTCTAACATGGAAGGAGGGCCCATAATTCAATTGTTAGAGATTAGTTAGGGAACTCCTAAACAATCAACAAGAAATGGTTAATTTAAGGGGCTTATATGCAAAGAATCAAAGACATTTCACTAGTCGTGAAATTGATAACTTTAGTGTTAATTCAATTTTTTGTGTATTAGCAGACGTGTCAGAGGAATCCTTTAAGCAGAAATCTTTAGTTTAGATAATAGATATTTAATTTATTTCAAGTTAAGGAGAATAGAGCAACACATACCACATAGTCCCATCCATGCTTCTCAGCAAATGCTTTTGCAGCCTCTTCACTGTCAAAACCAAGCCCCGCATCACCGACATTGGCATATGGATCCCCTGTGGAAGTCCAGCCCATCAATGGATTTTCCCACCTAGAGACGACAATCAGAAGTCCATAGACATAAGACTTTGTACAAAACATAATCATTGTAGCATATCAAGTACTATCTCCAAATATAGAAAAACAAACAGACAAAGAGAGGCGGTGTAAAACTGTAAACAAATGAAAGAATAGAAAGGATATAGACAAAATAATAACCTATTTCCATGGGCAATGAAGGATTAAACCAGCCAGAAAGACAGGATTAATGCTACAAGAACGACGAATATAAGACTATATACATAACAGAGTAATGTCCTAGTGCCTCATGGTCATTGGATGCATATCTGGACAAAACAAGCATACATGACCAGGAGAAGAGAGGTTAAAGAACTGTCCCTTGTGGAATTTAGACATCTATAAAGTATCAACTTCTCATTATTTTATTTTCTTTTTAAATAAATCCGTGCGAAGTAGTTACATACAAAGTCGAGAGAGAACTCTAGTTGAAGGGTGGATAACAGTAACAACACATATTTCATCATGCAGAAATCAATCAACAGTTAAGGGATTCAGTGAGCATCATAAGTAAAATGAACTACATGAAGAAAGAAACAAAAAATTAACTACGAGTACAAGTGTGTAGAGTTTGTTCACAACCAAGGCCCGTAATCTTGAAAACCACCTTACAATTTAAACAGTGGTATATAACAGGATTCTATAAGAGATTCATAGACCTACATGTAATCAATAAATGGAAATTTTGATGGAAAAAACTTATAGAACAAAGGCTTGGGGGGGAGGGGATCTAAATAATGTGGTAAGTTACATACTTCTGAGTAGACATAAAATTGATTTTCCACTTTCCAACTTTCCCAGAGCCTTGCTGACTTGCAGTCCGAGCTGGCGAATAGATAAGAACCTACAGGAAGAGAAAGATCCATCACGAAGATGGAGTGATGAGTATAATAAAAAAAAGAAAAACTACAGTTAAACAAAAGATATATATCAACTACTTGAAAACGCATCTTGACACACGCTGTACCGACCACGGAAGCACGCAAACTCAAAAAATAGTTCTCGTGTCCTAGTTACATAGTGTCCAACACGTCTCATACACAATACAAATCCATATCCAACATCCTCAGACTGGATAAGATGGATAAGACATATTAAAGGTCTGCATTGCGCTGACACGAATAACTCGACACGATATGGACACAGCAGCCCGGACGCTGCACCAGTTTTGGTGTGACCTAGTGTATTTTGGAAAGTGCGCAATGTTTCGAGTCTGACACGACACGACACGGCACAGAAACTGAATTTTCGAGTGTCTATACTTCCTAATATTTTCAATTTGGATAAAGATTGAAATTGGATAATCAGCAATTTTTATGGAAATTTATATTTAGGGATCAGAGGATTCCACAGAAAAACCTAGATATTGGGAGAAAGAAACCCTAGAATCGGGATCGATGGACAGAATAGAGAGAGAGAGAGAGAGGACCTTTCGGCTGAGGTGCTCCTGAGGGATGCCGGAGACAGTACCGATCTCGCCGGGATGCATCTCGACTAGAGCGTCGGAAGAGAGCGATCTCGTCTTCGTCGTGGTCTGAGAAATTAGGGAGGACCGAGAGAGGAGGAGTCGAGCTGCGGAGAAGAAGCTCCGGCGCTGGAGAGGAGCGGCGGCCATCCCTCTCTCGACGGAGATTAAGCTATGGAATGGAAGTGCTAGTTCTGGACTTTGGCTTCTCTCTTTCGGGAAAAGAAAATATTGGGTAAAAAATTTGACAGTCTTGATTTTAAATGAAGCCAAAATTTTGACACTTTTGGTTTTGGATAGGTACATAATTGTCAAAATTTTAACAATTTTATTGTTTTTAAAATATTTAAATTTTGACAGTACTAAATATGTACATAACTGTAAAAAATTGAGATAATTTATCAAATATTCTCATTTCAAATGTTGAAACTTATATACCTTAATATTTATTTTAACTAACAAATGCCCCAATTTTTAGTATATAATAGTAAAAAAAATTAAGATATACTCCCACTTTTAAAAAAAAAATCTTTTGTTTTACATAGAAGTTGGGGGCATTTGCTAGATAAAAAAAATAGTGGAGGTATATTCTAGTTTCAACATTTGGAACGAGAGTATTTGTTAAATTATCCCTATAAAGTTTGACAGACCTATGTGTCAAAAATATGTTGTCCCCTAATAATTCTTATAATGCCCTTAACATTTGTCATTTTTTAATTTTCATATGTGAATAGAAAATGTCTAGTGGGTTGTATCATATGTGGTAAATCTAGGGTATGTATAAGGGCACTTCAAAATTTACTCAGGGCTAGTCCGGATTGGGGCTAGCCCAGATTTTTTTTGTGTTTTACTCAGGACAGTCCATTTTTTTGATATAGGGCTGTCCCAAAGTGAAATCCCCCCAAACCCAAATTTTTTCTCTCATTTGTAAAAATTTTTCTCTCTTCCTAAACCCTAACTTGTCTCTTCTTCTTCTTATTCCCCTTCCCCTCCACCATTTCTCCATCCCCAAGCAAGAAGTTAATTTGAAAATTCCTAGAAATTTCTTCCACCCTAGAAATTTTCTCTTCTTCTTCCTCTTCTCTTCCAAATTTCATTCTCAAGAAGATCGATGGCACCCAAATTCTTTCTCTATTTGTTTCCAAAATCCTAGAAATTAAATTGAAAAATTCAAGCATCCATTACATTGTTTATTTCAATTGTCTGTAGCCCATTTGAATTAAACTACATTTGGAGTGAAAAATTACCCATTTAAATTAAACACAAGTATGCACGAACGAGAAAACTCTGCCTCGACCAGGACTGCCCAATTTTCTGGCAGTCCTACAAACTGAATGGACTGCCAGAAAACTGGGCAGTCCTAAGTCACAGCATGTGAAACAAAGGACTGCCCATTTTTCTGGCAGTCCTTAGGCCTCGTTTGGTTCGCGGAATCTCCCGATTGGTAAAGGAAAGTGATTACTTTCCTATGTTTGGGTGTCCAAGGAATTGAGGAGGAAAGGAAAGTGATTCCCAATGGAAGGGAAATTAGGGGGGAAAGTGATTCCATCCATCCAAGGAAGGAATCACTTTTCCACATTGAAGTATTCACTTTCCTTTCCAAATTCCTTGGCATTGCCAAACATCGGAAAGGAAAATCAATAGGAATTAAAGTTTTCCAAAGGAAAGGAAATGACAAGGAATTGATTTTCTTTCCCTTCTATTCCGCGAACCAAACGAGGCCTTACTGTATTCAGAACTGCCAGAAAACTGGACAGTCCTACATACAGTAAGGACTGCCAGAAAAATGGGCAGTCATTTGTTTCACATGCTGTGACCTAGGACTGTCCAATTTTCTGGCAGTCCATTCAGTTTGTAGGAATGTCAAAAAATTGGACAGTCCTTGTTTGCACCAGTTGAACAGCAATATTGAGGTTTCCTCCCATATTAGAGTTTGTATATTATGAGGAGCCTTTGGGTGCCATCGAAATTGGAAATGAGAAAAAAATTAAGGATAACAATATTAGGATTTCCACCAATATTAGTGTTTAACATTTTTGTTGTTGTTGTTGTTGTTCTTCTTCCTTTTCTTGTTGTTGTTGTTGTTGTTGTTGTTCTTCTTCTTCTTCTTCTTATTCTTCTTGGATGGGTTGAGGAAGAAGAGGGAAAAAATAGAAAAAGTGACTTTTATACCAAAGAGTGGGATAGTCCCTGATCAATTTCTTCAATAGCAAACTTGTAAATAATACAAAGTTTAAAATGGGTTAGCCCTGAGTAAAAATTGAAGTGCCTTTATAAACACCCTAAATCTATAACAAAAGTTATCTCCAATGCAAATATCTTTGTTTAAGCTTTTTTGCACATGGCAGAAAAATTTAATCACATATAATATATTTTTTGTATTTTTTAATGTCTATTAATAGACATCTTCTTCCACATTGTAAATCACTGTTTAGTCAGCAAAAAACTTAAAAGAATTTTGCATTTGAGAACACTTCGTTGAAAAATGTATATTTTTCTTGTACCAATTTTTATTTATACCACATTATTATTGGAGATTCACTTGTAGAGGGTTAAGATTTAGATTAATTTTGAGCAAACCGATTGAGGTTCATAAGAATTCGTGAAAAAAAAAATGATAAGTAATTCTTTTCCCTAAAAGTATAAATTATTATAAAACAAACTAGCATTTAACATCACAAGTGAATGAAGAAGTATCCTCTATCCATATAGAACATCAATTAGATTCGAAACTATTAATGAAAATGTTCAGTAATTATTTTTTATGGTAGTATAATCTTATTGAAAAAATAACAAAAAAAAAAAAATCAGCACCAAGAAGTGGCACAATGAATGAAGAAATATCATCTAACTAGATACAACCATCAGCGATATTAAAAACATGTTGGACAAGAATAGATGACTACATAATTGTAACTCCTAGAAAAATACCAAACTTTAAAAACCATGAATATGCTAACAAGCCTCTTTAACTCTTCGTAAACAATTCCAATGAAAGATTTTTTTTAAATTATAAAAGATGCATTTATCTCGATAATAATTGAACAAAATTTGACATCAAACGCCACACATAGCACCTCATCTTTCACTATATAATGAGGCTTCAAAACGGCTCAAAAGTGAGTCGTCTAAGTCGTTATTATATCACGGACTATTTTATTTAAAAAAAATTATATAAACAAATATTGAAAAAGTTTAAAATCTTAGAATACCTATCATCTTAACCACATAAAATGAAAAAAATATTTGATTATAATTGAATATTTAAAATAATATTTTTATTATACATTACTATACATGCAAAGCACGTACATATACTAATGTGTTATTAAAGCTTTGCATAAAGATGGATAAGGCGTCCGAGCTCTCTAGCCTAGTGGTATTAGAGCGGACACCCGGAGGGGCCGGCAAGGTTCGAGCCCCCCAATTGTGTGTGTAAGTGGGATTTCAAAAAAAAATAAAGATGGATAAGGCATTGTCATCTCACCTTTCGAAAACCCAACCATGAATTGTCCTACCGAGCTTCTCACAATATCTCCGAAACCAGGCATCCACATTTAACTTATAAATGCATCAAGAGCGCTTTTCATCGCATTTAACTGATCAAGTGGCCATGGGATTATGCTGTCAAATCGACCACCTTAAAAATCTAATCTAATCTATAGTTAAAAAAAAAAAAACACACATTAACGGTGTTTGGTATGCGAAATGTTATATAGTCGGAAATTCTATATTTCCGAAAATCAAATTTCAAGTAATTAAATTCCGTGAAAATATACATACCCATGTTTGGTGACTATATAAATATTTCCGAAAAAAAAAAGTTAATAAAAACGAAAAATAAAAGAAAAAACCCAAAAACGTAAAATGCAAAAAGAAAAAGAAAAGAAGAACGGAAAAAACAAAAAACAATCGAAAAAATAAAAAACGAAAAAAGATAAAAACGAAAAAAGCAAATGTAAAAAAGAAGAAATACCAATAAAAAATGAAAATACGAAAAATAAAAGAAGAAAAATAAAAGAAACGAAAAAACGATCAAAAAATAAAAATACGACAAAAAATGAAAAAAATGATCAAAAACGAAAAATAAGATGAAAACGATAAAATGATAAAAATGATCAAAAACGAAAAAAATGATCAAAAACGAAAAAAAGATGAAAACGATAAAATAATAAAAAATGATCAAAAACGAAAAAAAAATGAAAACAAGATAACAAAACGAAAAAAATCAAAAAATGATCAAAACAGACAAAAAGGGATAAAAACGAAAAAAATGACCAAACAATAAAAAAACGACGAAAACGAAAAAATACAAAAAATGAATTAAACTACCAAAAATGACAAAAAAGATTAAAAAAAAAGCTACAAAAACGACAAAGAAGACACAAAATGACAAAAAAGACCAAAAACAACAAAAAAAGACAAAAACCGACAAAACCGATAAAGAAGACCAAAAATAACAAAAATGAACAAAAACAACAAGAAAGATCAAACGATAAAAAAAAACGACCAAAATGACCAAAAGCTCAAAAACGAAAAAGGCGACAAAAGACAAAAAACAAGAAAAACGAGAAAAAAATGAAAAAAAGGACATAAAACGATCCAAAAAAAGAAAAAAAAAAACTGAAACAAATTTTTTTTGGACAAAATATACACACATTCCCAAGTGATAGGATTTCCATGTTTTACACATTCCCAAGTGATAGGATTTCCATGTTTTATGGATAAATTATTTATCCGGATATTCGTAATCCCCGGGAACAATTTTTTTTTATAGCCTAAACAAACATAGTAATTGATTCCCACCCAAAAATTTTCTGAAAATAAAAAAAAAATATCGTGTACCAAATGCCCCCTAATACTTTTATTATGGGCAACTATGATCTTAGAAAAAGTAGGAGAGTTATATGTCAGTCAATTGTTTCATAAATTCAGACCCAAAAAAAGTATCATCAAAACTCAAACTCCTTGATTATCACAGGATCCTTACATGGTAATCACTTACCTACAATAGATAAATGATGAGTCTCACATTATTATTTAAAAAAATAATCAAACTAACACAATAACTCATGGAACATTAATCCAAGAGGATTGCAATAAGGTGTTTAGCTACATGAAGCCCTCAACAAAGTGGCATTCTTCAACAAACCAGGATATGAAAAAGGAAGGAAAGTATATATAGAGGAGCCAGACGAAGCCAGCTTGAACGGAGCAGCTCTCATTTTTCATGGGCTATGCCTCTACGGCACCTGCAGTAGCCGCCTGGTCATGATCGGCTTCGAGCTGGCTGTAGTTTCCTTTCTCCTTGAAGAGTTGGATGTGGTGGTGCTTGCAGTAAAGCCTTCCTTCGTGTGCTATGAAGTTGGAAGGACTAATGGTGCATCCTCCATGGCAGCATTTGAAGCAGCCCCTATGATATGATGTTCCATTCACTGTCACCTGAAGAAAATTATATAGGCAGGCTCACATATTGCAATTAGCACAAAGAGTATGAATTATATATATGTGCTTCTAAATAAGCTTTCATGTATGATTTCTTGATATACGCAACATTAGAAAGTTTTAGAATATACACAATCTACAATTATCATGATTTCCTTTTGAACTTCCAGTTTTTAATTTCGCTTGTCATTATATTTCAGACATTGATCAATTTCAGGTTCATCGTTTAGATGATAACGGTACAACCAAATCTATTGCACTGAAGATATTCCTAAGATATGGTTCTGACCCTGTTATACTTTGATAGGTATTGCATGAGATGCCACAAATTCATATCATAGGAAATGTTATCATCGATTTTGTGCTCGACAGTCAGAAAAAGGCATGTGAAGGTTCTTACACTTTCGATCGGGTACACAGTCTTGTTGCATCCAAAACATTTATCTTTGGTTCCAACAAATGCACTTGATACCTTGTTGGTTACCTGAAAGTTTATATAGCTTATATGAGCATATTCTAGAACTAGTTCATAGATAACTAAAAATCAACAAATTAATAGTGTAAATATTCGATATAGGAATGGAAGAATTGTTGATTAAGCGTTTGAATACTGAAGAGTGATGTAAATTCGTGCAATTTAACATGTTTTCAATAACAAATAACATAAGGTATACGTAGATACCTCAGGGTCCACTGTTTTTTCTGGCTTGACAACTTTAGGGGTTCCTGAAAGGAAGAATGACATTCTGATGAGTTTAGGAATCTAAGGCATGCAATAGCAAATTGTTATCGAAAAGGAAAGGTCAAGATTGGTGCACCTTCGAAGCTCTTGTCGAGACTGCCTGTCCTCTTGAAGAGCTGATCAAAGTGAGGCCTGCAGTAGAGAACCCCCTCAAAAGAATTATAGTTTCCTAGCTGCAAGAGTCGACAACAAAATGATTCTTGTTATTGTTATCATGTAAGTAAAAACAAAAAAAAAACAAAAAAGGGCGTTCCTGAATAATGAGACAGGGAAATGCTATGCTTACAACCAAGTTTAGTTGTAAGCTTTACAACCGGCTACGTGGCATGCTTTGATTGGGGGAGAGGAGGAACCGGATGGGACCTGGTGGGACCATGTTAGGATGAGGGTGTGTGTGGGTTGTAAGAAAATGCTAAGTTTATGCCAATGAGACATTCTATGTGACACTATTATTTTGGACTTGACCCTTTCAGTTATTCACAATGTTTTAAAAACCGGACCGATGATCGAACCGAAATTTTTTGGTATAGGTCGGACCGGAGTTCAACCGGGGTTCAATTGGAGTTCAATAGACTTGGTTTGGTTTGGTTCAAATAGGTAAAATATATATATTTACTTATTGGTTTAGTTTGATTTGGTCATAAGTATGTTAGTTCGGTTTAATTTTACAACTATAAGGTCGGTTAAAACCAAATAAAGCATCAAATGGTCCAAATTTTACATGATAATTTATTTTGACTTTTTTTACAATGAAAAAATAACCAAAATTGGCCGGTTCAATTGTGAACCGGTTCGGCCGGTTCACCGGTTGAACCCGGTTTTGACAAAAAACCGACAGTTCTTTAAAAGATCCAGTTTTAGTCGAACCGGACCGATTTTTTGGCTTAAACCGGTTGGACCCGGTCCAACCGCCAGTCCGGTCCGATTTTTACAACATTGGTTATTCATGAATGTAATTTTCAACTTATGGCATAATTTTTAGCTAAAATTTGAACAAATACTCGTAGTAAATTAGAAATATAAGACGATTCACAAAATTTAATGAAGTTTGATCAACATCCAGCAATAGATCCAGACTGATAGATATTGAATGCACTATAATGTCAATGAGCAGGTGGCATTGGATTTGATATTGAAAAAATTCCATGAGAAATGTATATATACTTTGAGGGTCCCTTTGCAGTGGTGGCAACGGAAGCAGGCCTTGTGGTAGATTCTGTTGTCGGCCGTGAGTTTGTCCACCAAGTACACGGTCTTGTCGCAGGCCGTGCACTTCTGTTGGGTTCCAGCAAACGCCATTGCTCTCTCTCTCTCTCTCTCTCTCTCTCTCTCTCTCTCTCTCTCTAATGGGGGTGGAGAATGGAAAGAGAAAAGGGAGGGGGAGGGGGAAATGGTTGATGTAGATGGGAAGTTGTAGATAATTCCGGAGGACGGGAACAAATTACAATTATTAATAGATGTGTGTGTGTGATACCGAGCATAAAAAGGAAATTAAGGTGGGCAATCATAAATGTATGCGTTTTTTCGAGTTCAGTGGTTGTTATTAATAGTAATTATAATTTGGAATGTTCATTTACATGAGGATATTATTTTATCTTTGTCCCTTTCTAAATAGTGATACATGTCCATATTAACAATACTCATGTCTGAATTTAGGCCTCCTTTGGCTTGCAGAATCATATGATTGGAAAAGAAAAGTCATTACTTTTTTTTTTTTTTTTTATGTTTGGGTGCTAAATAAAGTTGTTAAGAAAATGAAAATGAGTTCCAATGGAACGAAAAAATGGTTTCATCACCAAGGCAATGATTCACTTTTCCATATTTAAGTATACAGTTTTTCTACTAATTCTTTTGGCATTTACAAACATCGGAAAAAAAAATCTGTAGAAATTGTAATTTTTCAAAGAAAATACAAGGAATTGTTCTTTCTTTTCCTTTCCGCGAACCAAACGAGGCCTTAGATTACAAGTGAGACGTTACTTTTCCTTTTAAAGAATCAAAAAATTTCAATATCACATGCCAATAATAAAGAAGTAAAATAGATAATCCTAAGTTTCAATCTCTCTTGACGCAACGTAAGCACTAAGCAATTCTCAGTATTAATATTTGATTTTTTTTTTTGTATTAAACTTTCGTTGTTTCATTGTCTATTCAATCTATTTTATTAATGTGCAAATACATGTCGTGTACAAGTACAACTTAGACTTGTACGACATCACGTCCAGTGACGATTTTGTGATCCTCCAAGATCGGGACGTAACACACCTCATCCACACTTAGCTATGAAAAATAGACTCACACAATTGTGATGTTGGGGTTTGATTCTAAGAAAGGTAAGCTTAGGAGTATTGTCTATCTCAATATGAGGTTCATTTATATTGAAAATATGACAAAAGATTGGACTGACATAGATGGTAATTAATATTGGTGTGGACTAGATGACCAATATTTGATTCCTATGTATAGCATAAATTTTTGACACTAAATTTTCTATAGCTCTTGTAAGGGTCATTCGGATCTAGACAATGGCAAGGCATGCCTAGTGCTTAGAGCATCTCCAACCCTATTGTGACTTTGGAGAAAAGTTAATGCCACATAGGAATGACAAAATTTTATTCAAAAGTTCTTCTCCAATGCAATTGTCAAGTCAATTGTGAAGCTTATGTGACAAAAATTAAAGAAGACATTGTGAAGTTGATTGTCTTGTTCTAGACAATGCACTTGACAATGTCTTCTCTTCCATGTCATCAATTATGAATAAAAAATATTAGAAAAAAGAAAGAATATGAGTAGTTGTCTTAAAAGTTGTCTTGGAAGTTGGAAAAAATACTTTTTATTATCTTTTCAATACTTTTGCATTGGAGAGAGTTTTTCTATCTCATTATCTTTTGAGCTATAATTTTGTCACATAAACAAGATATTGTCTTGTGGCTCATGCCACATAGGAGTCATCTAAGACTCACAATACTTAACAAGACAATATGGTTGGAGATGCTTTTAGCGTGTCACGTTATATCATGCGTTAGCGTATCGTGGATTCCACGTTCATGATTATATAGCATCGGGATATGAAATGATGGTGATTTCAAGGAGCTATATGGTCATAGGTTACACTTTTTTATCATTTTTAGTCTGATTACATTTTAAAATGGGTTGATTGTGCCATCATATCAGTCATTCTTTTGGTGTAGTTGACTACACTACTTATTACCTAATGAAACAATCTCATAACAACTTGTTTGATTCTTCTATATTATAGGATAAACTTTTTTTGATTTGAGTAGACTGGAAGAATTGAGATCCAAAAGTGTAACACCATTACAGACTCCATTGATCGGTGCGATATGTGCAGATAACATCAACCCGTAGTAGCAACACGACAAACACTATGCAACAACATATTTGTTGCATGCTAGACTTTATGGGTGAGCATTGTTCCATCTTCGACTAAGAATCGAACCTAAACAATTCCAAACTAATATATATATATATATATATATGGAAAGTTGGCTAGCACTCCCACTAAGATTCAGGAGACGGCTATCAGATATTACTCAGACTTATTTAATCAATCTGATTATCTAACGAATTTTTCTGAGTTAATATGCAAAAGAATAGTTACGCCTGCGGGCAATCGCACTCTCATGGGGCCGGTGACCATGGAAGAAGTGGAAGCAATTATTATGCGGGCTGATCCGAACAAGACTCCGGGTCCTGATGGTTTTGGAAGTAAATTTTATAAGGTACACTGGCAAGAATTGAAGGAACAGGTTCTTGAAGTTGTCCGAGATTTTTTCAATACGGGACGTCTTCTGCGTGAGCTCAACCACACCTTCCTCGTACTTATCCCGAAGAAAGAGGGAGCTTCCCTTCTTGCAGATTTTCGTCATATTTCATGTTACAATTACTTATATAAAGTGATTACTCACCTGATGTAAACGTATGGAAGGCATAATGCATGAGTTGATTTTGTCACCCCCAGTTTTTCAAATTAGGGGGTATTTTCGTCATTTTCAAGTTTTATAATATTTTAGAAATTTTATTTGATTTTATATGATTTTTAGGAATTTATTTGGGTTGGTTTGGATTTTATCCAATTCGGACCCAAATTGGAGACCCGGGTAGCCTGGACCCTAGTGGGACCCACATACTAGCTGGGCTTAGCCCATGTACCATCATAAATAGGCTAGAAATTATTAACCTAATTTCCATGACTTAATTAGTCATTTTAGAGGCTTAATTTGTATTTAGAATCAAACCGAAATCAAACCGAACCAATCCGATTCCAAAACGAACCAAACTAGGGTTAATGGGTTGTGGGCTATTGGATCCCAACCCAATAGCCCATGGGAAGTGGCCGGCCATGGCATAGTCCCCCCCCCTTTGTTACTTCTCCACAAAGTAACTTCTTCTTCCTCAAATTCTTTTCTTTTTCTCAAGTCTTCTTCCTCCAAGCAAGTTTTAGGTATGCCATTAAATCCCTAGTAAATCCTCTTTTCCATTCATGACTTTCACATTAAGTGTAGAGAATTCAATTCTCTACACTTTGCCCCTATTTTGTAGGTTTTCTCTAGAGTTTTGGTTAAGTGATTAATTAAGGGAGATTATATATATAGGTATATATATATATATATAAAGAGAGGAGAGGAGAGGAGTGAAGTAGGAGGAGAATAGGAGAAGAAGGAAGAGCAGCAGCAGCTGCAGGAGCTGCACTAGCAGCTGGCAGCAGCAGCTGCAGAGCAAGCAGCAGCAGCAGCCTGCATTAGCAGCAGCAGCTTAAGCAGCAGCAGCAGCTTAAGCAGTAGCAGTAGCAGTAGCATGGGCAGCAGGAGCTGCCACTGGCAGCTCCTCTTTCCCCCCCCTGTGACCCCCTTTCACACCATAAACCCCCCTAGTGTCGTATGTATATATGTATATATAGGTAGATATATATGTATATATATATGTAGGAATAGAAAAGAAAGTTAGTTAGGAAGAGGGAGAAAAGAGTTTAGAAATTAGAATGAGAACTAGAATAGAGTTGAGAAAGGTAATGAGAGAAATTAGAAAAGATCAAGAAGAAGAGAGTAGAAAAGAGGAGTATGAGGAGGAATTAGATTTAGGAAAATAAGGAGAAGAAGTTAAGAAGAAGAAGAACTAGAATAGAGGGTTAAAGAAGAGGTTGGGTGTGAGGCCAAAAAGAGGAGCTTTTGTTAGAAATCGAGTTAGAGGACGAAATTGAGCCCGGAGCATCGGATCGCGATGAAACTTGACATAGGCCTAGGTTACGTGATTTAGATTTTGCGGGTAAGCTCCCAGGTGGAAATCGGGGTCATAGGGCGCCGGTATTGCGCCGTGTCAGTGCGTATCTCGAAATCTTCGAGATATCTGCAACGGGCCGTAAGGTGGACTAGACGTCTACTTTACTTAGGTATTATGGTAGATAACGAACCTATAGGATAGTACCCTACTACCCTAGGGAGATCGGGTCAAAATAACTAGCGTAGGTAGGCTAACGGGGTTATCGCCGAGGGTAGAATTTTACCCTTAAAAATGGTAAAATAGGGATTTGGCCCACGGCCAAGATTCGAGTTTCCAAGTCCAAGATGGACTTGGATATGGGTTGTATAGGTTGGTAATGAGTAGGATTAGCTGTCTAAACCTAGTCTTGGACCCGGTTGACCATGGTTGACTTTTTGGACTAAAAGTCAACTATGGGTCAACACTTTACCCAATTTGGTCCCAAATTCCATCTAACTTGGACAGTTGACTAAAAGTCAACTATTAGTCACCAGTGACCTAGGGTTGACCTAGAGTTGACCTAGGGTTGACCAGAATTGACCCGTTGACCAAAAGTCAACGGTAAGCCAGTTTTTGACCTAGATTGATCCGGTTTAACTTCTAATGTTCTCCCATGACCAAGATTGACCCGACTAGACATGTCTTGACCTAGAATGACTAAATAGGATTTAATTTGATTTAACTTTGCTTTCTAAACTTAGTATTGATACGTCTTGTTCTCTATAGGTCCTCGAGACACTGCAGTTGATCCAGTCGACGTATTTTATCATCTTACAGGCGAGTACATTCTCTGATACTTATTCCCAATTTATGATAATTGTTATGATTCATGTACTTAGTGTTGATATGCTTATTCCCGACACATGGTTCTCACGGATTGGTATTCTTGGATTCCGACGAGAGATGTTTTCTCCTTCTTAGGTTGTGATATATTGTGTAAGCACCCTTGTAGCTCTTGCTCGATATATGGTCACTGATTCTAGAGAAGGCTAGCTACCTTCTCATTAGAATTCCGTGCAGTGACGTGTCCTGTTTGGATCCATTCTACCAGTTGGGGTAGGGAGAGTAGTAGCGTAGGCCTGTGATCAGATCCATCCCGCATTTCCGAACAGTGTGAGTCATATACCGCACATATGACTTGCCAGGCCGATTTTTGACAGGTACCCAAGCCGATCACAAGCCGAAACTACTACTCACACACATTGGATATATAGCTTACCTTGATTGTGTACATGCCATGATCCCGTTCTATTCTTCTTGTTCTAGCTCTAGCTTTACAGCTTACCATGCCATGATACATACATGTACACTCCATGTTTCATTGTATATGCTCTATTTACAGTCTTATAGCTTTTATTCTATCTTGAGATCTGTTATGAGATATATGTACTCGTTCCATCCTGACTGGACTGTTGATAAAATATTACAGATTTCGACGAGGGAGATTGCAGTACCTACTACGGTCCGGACGACGTAGTGGGCCTAGACTTGGTCCCGCAGGGCGTAGCTCCGTCTGACGAGACCATACCACTTGTATAGTTTAGAGTAGGTCTTTGTACTGGACTTAGTATCCAGTTACTTTTTGAGACTGTATTACTTTTGAGTCTGTATTATATTTGGACTGTATTTTAGAGACCGGACATTGTATATTATTTGTTTATGGACTTGACAGGTTATATTTTCTCGTCTTGTTGTCTTTATCTTTCAGTCTTTACTTTTCGTCTTAGAGTTGTGATTGAGCATTATATATATTCATTGCTTGTCCTCCGTTCGGAGTTGACTATATTCTCGACAGGTTTTGTTATATATATAAACTGTTGTCAGACTAGAAAATACACAGCGTTCCACGCCGTTTTTCCGGTGAGGGCTGGGCGTTGTCGCGTCACGTGCCCTTTTAGCGGGTGCGGGTCGTGACACGTTTAAGTGGTGGCCCACGCAGGTCCTGAAGTCGCAATTAGTGCGATGTCGTAGCGGCACTCGTCTTAGAGTGTTGACTACGAGCCTGTGTTACCCATAGGAAGTAGTAGGCTAAGAGTGCTCAATCACAGTAGGATCTTTCCTTGCTTATCTTGCTTACCGTCTTTGATATCGATTTACTGCTTTCTAGCTGTCCTCCTTTGATATTGCCTTCATGTGCCATATTGATATCTTTTTCTCAATTTGTCTCCAGGATATTGATGACTCATTCTCCTGGCGAGGAGCACGGGGAGACGGAGAGGTCTGCCACCTCTGGCGGACAGGCTCCGGTCACTTCCCCGGCTGATGGGACTTCTGTTGGGGCTCTTGGAGGTACTCCTCCAGCTACCTCTATGACCGTCCCTGGGGCCATTGCGGGTGCTCTTCCCGTAGTGCCAGGGGCTGCAGCAGGAGCTACCGGGGGTATTCTTCCTCCTCAGCAGGGGACTCCTCCGGTGATGATGGGAGCTATTCCTCCATTGCCTCCTCTGCCCACAGACATGGGGCAGATGCTCGCGTTCTTCCACCAGGTGCTTGAGTCCCAGCGGGCTCAGCACGAGGCTCAGTTGAGGCAGACAGAGGCCATGCGCCAGGGCATGGAGGATGCACACAGATTGGCTATGGCGGCAGTGGAGCGTCAGGCTCCACAGAGGGAGGTTCAGCAGCAGCAGCCGAAGATCGGGGATATCCAGGCTTTCAAGAAGCTTG
Source organism: Iris pallida (assembly GCA_029216955.1). NCBI lineage: Eukaryota > Viridiplantae > Streptophyta > Magnoliopsida > Asparagales > Iridaceae > Iris > Iris pallida. The sequence continues at coordinate 4,242,400 of JANAVB010033417.1, forward strand.
GTCCGAGGGATTTCAAGGGGACTGAGGGCATTATCTATGCTGATGACTGGCTCGAGGATATCGAGCGCCAGATGGGGGCCTGCCGCCTTGCAGCCGACCTGAGGGTCGAGGCGGTTGGGTTGCAGTTGTTAGATATTGCCCGGACATGGTTCCGGAATGAGCCGGCTCTTGCAGGAGAGGGCCATACTTGGGCCGAGTTCAGGGCCCTGTTCAGAGAGAAGTTCTTTTCCCCTACGGACAAGATTGGCTTGGTGCGGCAGTTCCAGAACCTGCAGCAGGGCAGCATGACCGTAGAGGAGTATGCGACGGAGTTCGGCCGGCTGAGCCGATACGCCGAGTACATGGTGAGTGACCCGGTGATCCGAGCGGAGCGTTTCCGGGAGGGGTTGGCATGGGATATCAAGATCCTGATCCCTTCCTTCTACGCGACATATGCGGAGGTCTACGCAGAGGCTCGGAAGGTGGAGAGGGAGTTGGGCTTGAAGCCGAAGAGGGATCGAGATGTGTTTTCTGGGGCCAGTAGCAGCACAGGGCCTGCTAAGCGCCCTCAGCTTCAGCACCAGTCGTTCCAGCATCACCAGCAGCAGGGGCAGGCCAGAGCGTCTGTCCAGAGGAGTCAGCAGCGTCCAGGGCAGGATGATCCACTGTGCCACTTCTGTAAGAAGCCCGGTCATCTCTTCGAGTTCTGTAGGAGGAGACTGGGGCTATGTCTCTTTTGTGGTGCCGCTGGGCATCAGATGCGGGAGTGTCCCAAGAACCCCCGTGTTACTGGAGCTGCTCAGAGGGCACCCGTTCAGAGGGCACCAGCTAGTGTGCCGGTAGTTCAGCAGAGAGGTCCGCTTCCGACTCAGCAGCAGCAGTTCGTTCAGCACCGCCAGCAGAGGGGTGGTCAGGGTAGAGCCTTTACTCTTGCAGCCGAGGAGGTGGAGCCTATTGCGGATGTTGTCGCAGGTTCTATTCTGCTCTATTCTTTTCCAGCTTTGGCCTTATTTGATTCTGGTGCTACGCACAGTTTTGTGTCTGTTTCTTTTGCTCTTAGGCACAATATTATTGCTGAATATCTGGGTAGGACTTGCAAGATTATGACTGGGAATGGCATCATCCTAGTCAATAATGTTTGCAAGGGGCGGAGAGTTTCTTTGAGAGGCCGGGAGCTGAGTGCGTGTCTGCTCGTAATGCCACTTCCGAGTTACGATGTGGTACTCGGCATGGATTGGTTGAGCACGCACCACGCTAGCATCGACTGCAGAGGGGACAAGATTCTGTTTAGGCCGCCGGAAGAGCCGGAGTATGAGTTCACCAGGGGTGCTGTGGAGCAGGGAGATGGTTTCTGCGGAGCGTTGTTGGCGGGGCCAGTGTTGCCACATCCACTCATTGCCGAGTTCTTGGATGTTTTTCCCGAGGAGCTGCCCGGGATGCCGCCAGATCGTGATATTGAGTTTTCTATAGATCTAGTGCCGGGTGCTGAGCCTATCTCCCAGCACGTCTTTAGAATCAACAACAGCGAGTTAGCAGAGCTGAAGAAGCAGGTCGACAAGCTGGAAGACAAGGGCTTTATTCGATCTAGTTCTTCACCTTGGGGCGCGCCAGTTCTTTTCGTCCCCAAGAAGGATGGTACGGTACGTCTGTGTATTGATTACAGGGCGCTCAATAACCTTACCATCAAGAACAAGTATCCTCTGCCGAGGATTGATGACTTGTTCGACCAGTTGAGCGGCGCGAGGGTGTTCTCAAAGATCGACTTGCGTACCGGGTACCATCAGCTGAAGGTGAAGCGGGATGACATTCCGAAGACTGCCTTTCGGACCCGCTATGGCCAGTATGAGTATACCGTCATGCCGTTTGGGTTGACCAACGCCCCGGCGGTATTTATGAACTTGATGAACAAGGTATTTCACCAGTACCTTGACAAGTTCGTGGTGGTCTTCATTGATGACATTCTCATCTACTCGAAGACACCAGAGGAGCACGAGGAGCACCTGAGGATTGTGTTGGACACTCTCAGGAGGGAGCAGCTGTATGGGAAGTTGTGCAAGTGCGAGTTTTTCTTGGATCGCGTGGAGTTCCTAGGCCATGTTGTCTCTGGCGAGGGGATTTCAGTGGATCCGAAGAAGATTTCTGCAGTGGAGTCCTGGTCGACGCCGAGCTCAGTAGCAGAGGTTCGGAGTTTTCTGGGTCTGGCAGGTTACTACCGAAGGTTCGTGCAGGACTTTTCCAGGATTGCCCAGCCGATGACCCGCCTTACCAGGAAGGACGAGGAGTTTGTTTGGTCCGATGAGTGCCAGGCCGCCTTCGAGGAGTTGAAGGCGAGGTTGACTACGGCTCCTATCTTGACGCTGCCATCTGGATCTGGTGGTTATACGATCTACAGTGATGCTTCAGGACGGGGTTTGGGTTGTGTGCTTCAACAGCACGGGAAGGTAATTGCCTATGCATCTAGGCAGTTACGTCCTCATGAGAGGAATTACCCTACCCACGATCTGGAGCTGGCAGCGGTCATCTTTGCTTTGAAGCTGTGGAAACACTATCTGTACGGAGAGCGAGTTGAGATCTATACAGATCACAAGAGCTTGAAGTACGTGTTTACCCAGAAGGAGCTGAATATGAGGCAGAGGCGATGGTTAGAGCTGATGAAGGATTTTGATATATCCTTGCAGTACCATCCGGGGAAGGCCAACGTGGTCGTGGATGCTTTGAGCAGGTACCCCGTGGCTATGTGTTTGACGATGGATCGTCACCTTCTGGCAGATCTGGAGAGCTTGGGCATAGAGGTGATAGTTCCTGGGTTCGAGGCGCAGATGTGGGGTCTGCAGGTGCAGTCGGAGCTGATGGACAGAGTCAGGGCAGCTCAGTTTGAGGATGAGGCTCTGAGGGTCATCAGAGAGCAGGTCCAGATAGGGCTGTTGGATGAGTTCTCTTTAGCAGGGGATGGGTCGTTGAGGCATGGTACCAGATTGTGCGTGCCGAGCGGAGGACTTCGGGAGGAGGTTCTTCAGGAGGCGCACCGTTCTCAGTACTCTATGCATCCCGGAGCCAACAAGATGTATAGAGACTTGAGACAGCATGTTTGGTGGTATGGCATGAAACGTGAGGTGGCTCAGTTTGTGTCGAGATGTTTAGTGTGCCAGCAGGTGAAGGCCGGGAGGCAGAGACCCGGTGGATTGCTCCAGCCACTCCCCATTCCTGAGTGGAAGTGGGAGCATATCACTATGGACTTTGTATCTGGGCTTCCGCGCTCTCCAGGAGGGAAGGATGCGATTTGAGTCATTGTTGATCGATTGACCAAATCAGCCCACTTTTTGCCTTTCAAAGTGGGTTTGTCGACGGAGAGGTTGGCCGAGATGTATGTGCGGCAGATAGTCCGATTACACGGGGTGCCAGTGAGTATAGTCTCGGATCGGGACAGCCGATTCACTTCCCACTTCTGGCGGAGTTTGCAGCTTAGCTTGGGCACATCGCTCAAGTTCAGTACAGCATATCACCCCCAGACAGACGGGTAGTCAGAGAGGACGATTCAGACCCTCGAGGATATGCTGCGCACTTGTGTCTTGGACTTCGGAGGATCTTGGGAGGACCACCTTCACTTGGTAGAGTTTGCTTACAACAACAGCTACCAAGCCAGTATAGAGATGTCACCTTTCGAGGCTCTATACGGACGGAGGTGCCGTACTCCTTTGTCTTGGGATGATGTCGGCGAGAGGGTTTTGCTTGGCCCTGAGATGGTGGTAGATGCTGCAGAGAAGGTCAGGGTTATCAGAGATAGACTTCGGGTGGCGCAGGATAGGCAGCGGCATTGGGCCGATAGCCACCGGAGGCCATTGGAGTTTGAGGTATAATTTAGATTTTTCTAGTATTTGAGTCTGATTGTGATTGTTTTAGATCAAGCTCTAAGTCTTGTGTTTTGTTCTTAGGTTGATGATCTTGTCTTTCTGCAGATTTCTCCGACGCGTGGCACGATTCGTTTTGGTGGCGGCGGGAAGCTTAGTCCACGATACATCGGACCATTCCGTATCCTGGGCAGGGTCGGTGCAGTGGCTTACCGACTGGAGTTACCGCCTGCACTAGAGGGAGTGCACAGTGTGTTCCACGTGTCGCAGCTGAGACAGTACGTGGCAGATCCCAGTCACGTCTTAGACCACTCAGAGATCGTAGTGGGACCGACACTCAGCTACCCAGAGAAGCCGGTCGAGATCTTGGACCGAAGAGAGAAGGTGCTCCGGAACCAGGTCATTCCCTTGGTTCGAGTTGCATGGAGACACCACTCTCCAGGTGAGTCCACCTGGAAGAGGGAGGACGACATGCGGGAGCGATTCCCATATCTCTTCGAGCCTTGAGATAAAATTCTTTCTTTTTCTTTCCTTGTTCTGTTCATGATTGCAGTGTTAGCCCTCATTCAATTTCGAGGACGAAATTTTTTAAGGAGGATAGATTTGTCACCCCCAGTTTTTCAAATTAGGGGGTATTTTTGTCATTTTCAAGTTTTATAATATTTTAGGAATTTTATTTGATTTTATATGATTTTTAGGAATTTATTTGGGTTGGTTTGGATTTTATCCAATTCGGACCCAAATTGGAGACCCGGGTAGCCTGGACCCTAGTGGGACCCACATACTAGCTGGGCTTAGCCCATGTACCATCATAAATAGGCTAGAAATTATTAACCTAATTTCCATGACTTAATTAGTCATTTTAGAGGCTTAATTTGTATTTAGAATCAAACCGAAATCAAACCGAACCAACCCGATTCCAAAACGAACCAAACTAGGGTTAATGGGTTGTGGGCTATTGGATCCCAACCCAATAGCCCATGGGAAGTGGCCGGCCATGGCATAGTCCCCCCCCCCCCCCCCCCCTTTGTTACTTCTCCACAAAGTAACTTCTTCTTCCTCAAATTCTTTTCTTTTTCTCAAGTCTTCTTCCTCCAAGCAAGTTTTAGGTATGCCATTAAATCCCTAGTAAATCCTCTTTTCCATTCATGACTTTCACATTAAGTGTAGAGAATTCAATTCTCTACACTTTGCCCCTATTTTGTAGGTTTTCTCTAGAGTTTTGGTTAAGTGATTAATTAAGGGAGATTATATATATAGGTATATATATATATATATAAAGAGAGGAGAGGAGAGGAGTGAAGTAGGAGGAGAATAGGAGAAGAAGGAAGAGCAGCAGCAGCTGCAGGAGCTGCACTAGCAGCTGGCAGCAGCAGCTGCAGAGCAAGCAGCAGCAGCAGCGAGCATTAGCAGCAGCAGCTTAAGCAGCAGCAGCAGCTTAAGCAGTAGCAGTAGCATGGGCAGCAGGAGCTGCCACTGGCAGCTCCTCTTTCCCCCCCCTGTGACCCCCTTTCACACCATAAACCCCCCTAGTGTCGTATGTATATATGTATATATAGGTAGATATATATGTATATATATATGTAGGAATAGAAAAGAAAGTTAGTTAGGAAGAGGGAGAAAAGAGTTTAGAAATTAGAATGAGAAGTAGAATAGAGTTGAGAAAGGTAATGAGAGAAATTAGAAAAGATCAAGAAGAAGAGAGTAGAAAAGAGGAGTATGAGGAGGAATTAGATTTAGGAAAATAAGGAGAAGTTAAGAAGAAGAAGAACTAGAATAGAGGGTTAAAGAAGAGGTTGGGTGCGAGGCCAAAAAGAGGAGCTTTTGTTAGAAATCGAGTTAGAGGGCGAAATTGAGCCCGGAGCATCGGATCGCGATGAAACTTGACATAGGCCTAGGTTACGTGATTTAGATTTTGCGGGTAAGCTCCCAGGTGGAAATCGGGGTCATAGGGCGCCGGTATTGCGCCGTGTCAGTGCGTATCTCGAAATCTTCGAGATATCTGCAACGGGCCGTAAGGTGGACTAGACGTCTACTTTACTTAGGTATTATGGTAGATAACGAACCTATAGGATAGTACCCTACTACCCTAGGGAGATCGGGTCAAAATAACTAGCGTAGGTAGGCTAACGGGGTTATCGCCGAGGGTAGAATTTTATCCTTAAAAAGGGTAAAATAGGGATTTGGTCCACGGCCAAGATTCGAGTTTCCAAGTCCAAGATGGATTTGGATATGGGTTGTATAGGTTGGTAATGAGTAGGATTAGCTGTCTAAACCTAGTCTTGGACCCGGTTGACCACGGTTGACTTTTTGGACTAAAAGTCAACTATGGGTCAACACTTTACCCAATTTGGTCCCAAATTCCATCTAACTTGGACAGTTGACTAAAAGTCAACTATTAGTCACCAGTGACCTAGGGTTGACCTAGAGTTGACCTAGGGTTGACCAGAATTGACCCGTTGACCAAAAGTCAACGGTAAGCCAGTTTTTGACCTAGATTGATCCGGTTTAACTTCTAATGTTCTCCCATGACCAAGATTGACCCGACTAGACATGTCTTGACCTAGAATGACTAAATAGGATTTAATTTGATTTAACTTTGCTTCCTAAACTTAGTATTGATACGTCTTGTTCTCTATAGGTCCTCGAGACACTGCAGTTGATCCAGTCGACGTATTTTATCATCTTACAGGCGAGTACATTCTCTGATACTTATTCCCAATTTATGATAACTGTTATGATTCATGTACTTAGTATTGATATGCTTATTCCCGACACATGGTTCTCACGGATTAGTATTCTTGGATCCCGACGAGAGATGTTTTCTCCTTCTTAGGTTGGGATATATTGTGCAAGCACCCTTGTAGCTCTTGCTCGATATATGGTCACTGATTCTAGAGAAGGCTAGCTACCTTCTCATTAGAATCCCGTGCAGTGACGTGTCCTGTTTGGATCCATTCTACCAGTTGGAGTAGGGGGAGTAGTAGCGTAGGCCTGTGATCAGATCCATCCCGCATTCCCGAACAGTGTGAGTCATATACCGTACATATGACTTGCCAGGCCGATTCTTGACAGGTACCCAAGCCGATCACAAGCCGAAACTACTACTCACACACATTGGATATATAGCTTACCTTGATTGTGTACATGCCATGATCCCGTTCTATTCTTCTTGTTCTAGCTCTAGCTTTACAGCTTACCATGCCATGATACATACATGTACACTCCATGATTCATTGTATATGCTCTATTTACAGTCTTATAGCTTTTATTCTATCTTGAGATCTGTTATGAGATATATGTACTCGTTCTATCCTGACTGGACTGTTGATAAAATATTACAGATTTCGACGAGGGAGATTGCAGTACCTACTACGGTCCGGACGACGTAGTGGGCCTAGACTTGGTCCCGCAGGGCGTAGCTCCGCCTGACGAGACCATACCACTTGTATAGTTTAGAGTAGGTCTTTGTACTGGACTTAGTATCCAGTTACTTTTTGAGACTGTATTACTTTTGAGTCTGTATTATATTTGGACTGTATTTTAGAGACCGGACATTGTATATTATTTGTTTCTGGACTTGACAGGTTATATTTTCTCGTCTTGTTGTCTTTATCTTTCAGTCTTTACTTTTCGTCTTAGAGTTGTGATTGAGCATTATATATATTCATTGCTTGTCCTCCGTTCGGAGTTGACTATATTCTCGACAGGTTTTGTTATATATATAAACTGTTGTCAGACTAGAAAATACACAGCGTTCCATGCCGTTTTTTCGGTGAGGGCTGGGCGTTGTCGCGTCACGTGCCCTTTTAGCGGGTGCGGGTCGTGACAGATTTCCCCTAATCAAGCTGCTTTCATTAAAGGGAGGGACATTGCGGAGAATAATCTACTAGCGCATGAGCTCATTCGGGATTTCAACAAGGTGGGCTGCAACAAATCTTGCTCAAAACTAGATTTACGGAAGGCATATGACACGATAAATCGAGATTTTATATGTCAAATTATGCTGGAGATGGGATTCGAGAAGAAGTGGGTTGATCGGGTTCGTGAATGCATTACGACTCCGACGTTCTCCGTCCTCCTGGATGGCCAACCGTATGGTTTTATCAAGAGTAACAGGGGTATTCGTCAAGGTGACCCCCTCTCCCCATATCTATTCTCTATAGTTATGGAGTATTTTTCTTGTTTGATGGACTCTGCAGTGATTAGAAAGAAGATTACTCCGATTTTCAAACATATCAAGCCTCATATTTCGCATCTTATTTACGCGGACGATCTATTAGTGTTTATGATCCCTACTTGGAGAGGAATTCAGGAGATGTCAGATATTTTGGAGACTTTTGGAAAATTAACAGGGCTTCGCCTGAATCATGACAAAAGTACAATCTACGTCAACTCTCATTGTGATAGACAGGTTGAAAGAGCAGCAGCTTTGGGTGTTGAGCGGGGTAGCCTTCCAGTCAAATATCTCGGGGTTCCGTTGTCGGTTAATTATGCTCGGGACACGGAGTGTCAGACTCTTGTAGAATATACACAACGAAGGGTTGAAGGATGGCACGCAAGGAGTTTAGCGTTCGCCGGTCGCATCGAACTTGTTCGCTCGGTCATCACTTCTATTATCCGATTCTGGCTTCAAGCTATTATGCTACCTATGGCGACTATCAGACAGATAGAGAAAACCTGTGCCAATTTTATCTGGCGTGGGGGGATGCACGGGATTAGTTGGGAGACGTTATGTCGCCCAACAGAGGAAGGGGGAGTTGGCTTGTATAATTTTCGGAACCTCCGAGACGTGGCAGGATCCAAACTGACATGGAAATTATTGACGTCCAATTCTATCTGGACGACATGGATGAGAAGCCGCTACACCAAAGGGTCCAATTTCTGGTGTCAGACTGCAAATAGTAACGACTCGATCGTGTTCAAAAGGGCCTGCCATTATCGGAAGTCCCTGCGTACATTGCTTCATCGGGTTATAAAGGATGGAACTGAGACCATGCTGTGGCAGGAGCCATGGTTCTCAGATCAACCGTTGGGTGAGCGGCACGGCGGCCTCGTGCGGGGATGGACGCACAAACAGGACCGGGTTAGTTGTATTGTGAGACAGGGGGCATGGAATCCGGCAGTGAATATCTACACGCGGAGGTTCAGCGACGAAATCCTAGCAGTTCGCATTGATCCTGAAATCAAAAAGGATGAGTGGATATGGAACGAATCGAAGGAAGTGCACTTCAGTTATTCAGCTGCTTACAACCTCTATCGATCACATCATCCTACATGGGATTGGAAGGATCTCGTATGGATGAAGGGGTCCGCTCGGAAATTCCAGCTTTGCCTTTACAAGTTGTGTTTGGGAAGATTATTAACACTTGACAGACTCGTCAGGTTCGGAGTGAGAGTAGACACCCATGGTTGCGTTTTATGTGGACAAGGGCAGGAGAATTTAAATCATCTCTTCTTTGATTGTCCGTTTTCGTGGTACATTTGGTCGGTTCAGAGTCAGAAGATACAGATTGATTCGGGAAGAAATCGAAGTTGGAGGATTATTGCTGAACTGATCAGGACAGAGAAGAGAAAGGGCTACGGCTGGTATAGAGAAGCGCGTCTCCGGCTGACTGCTGCGGTCTGGCACATTTGGAGGAAAAGAAATCGTAGAATTTCGAAGGGTTGGTGACCCCGAATATAAGTATCATAAAAAGTGTAGAGTTTGATGTAGAAACATTGGGATAACTTCCCATTACTGATGGTGTGAGAGGAGGTGGGGTGTAATATTTTCTGCTCTTTTGAATAAAATTACCATTATTCAAAAATAATATATATATATATATGGGAAGGGATATTGTACCAAACTTATTGCATCAATTGTTGCACCAAACAATCTCAACCACATATTTATTTCTATCATGTGGTTATAAAGCATTCCATAAAGTTGTTGCCACGTCAGCATGCTTTATAACCACATGATTGAAATAAATGTGTGGTTGAGATTGTTTGGTGCAATAATTGATGCAATAAGTTTGGTGCAATATTCCTCCCCTATGTGTATATATATATATATATATATATATATATATATATATATATATATATATATATATATATATATATATATATATATATATATATATATATATATATATGCCACACGCGCGCGCACACACACACACACACACATATATATATAAAGGGAAGATTTATGAAATGCCCAAAAACTAAAAAAGTTTTATGTAAAATCCACCGTTAAAAAAACTTTCATCGCGTGCCCAGAATTAGAGAAACTTATCCAAAGCGGGTTCCAAATGACCCTTTTGTCCTTCCTTTTAATTTATTGGAAACACCCACAAAACTGCTCTTAAAAAAACGTTTCAATACTCCATCTTCTTCCATACGCTGCTCACTTTCGAATCTAGGTTTTCTCCTCAAAAATCTTCAAAAACTCGTCGAAAAATTTCGGAAAGACCGGGACGAACGACAAAAGTGCTAAAACGGAGGTCCAAACATCATTTTTTTGCGAATCTAAAATTTTGGAAGGCCGTCTAACGGTGAGACTGTTACTTTCAGTCTCCTCGACGATACGCTCATTTTGCGACAAACGGGACCTCGTTTCGACCTCCCAGTCAAAAGTTATGGCCCTCCAAAGTTTCAGCTAACCATAAAATGCAGGAGAATGGCATTCTCCGTCTTAATTTACACGGAGAATGACCATTCTCCGTCTTAATTAGGACGGAGAATGACATTCTCCGTCTTAATTTACACGGAGAATGGTCATTCCAGTGTTAAAACGCAGGAGAATGACCATTCTCCGTGTTAGAAACACGGAGAATGCCATTCTCCGTGTTAAATGAAACGGAGAATGTCATTCTCCGTGTTAAATAAAACGGAGAATTGCATTCTCCGTCCTAATTAAGACGGAGAATGGCCATTCTCCGTGCTAAATTAAACGGAGAATGACCATTCTCCGTCTTAATTAGGACGGAGAATGCCATTCTCCGTGTAATTTATCACGGAGAATGGTCATTCTAGTGTTAAAACGCAGGAGAATGACCATTCTCCGTGTTAGAAACACGGAGAATGCCATTCTCCGTGTTAATTAGGACGGAGAATGCCATTCTCCGTCTTAAATAAAACGGAGAATGCCATTCTCCGTCCTAATTAAGACGGAGAATGACATTCTCGGTCCTAATTAAGACGGAAACGGAAAATGTCATTCTCCGTGTTAATTAGGACGGAGAATGGCATTCTCCGTCTTAAATAAAACGGAGAATGGCATTCTCCGTCCTAATTAAGACGGAGAATGCCATTCTCCGTCCTAATTAACACGGAGAATGGTCATTTCCAGTGTTAAAACGTGTAATTTAGTTTTTTCAGGAATAAAGAGTTTCGTTCTTCTTTCAAAGCGATGATAATTCTTATGGAAAAGAAGAAGAAAGATCTTCTCTCCACAATTGAAGATCTGAGTTCAAATGTCTCCACGATGAAGATGATGATGATGGTGATGATGATGACGAGCGATGATCTGAGTTCGACTGAAGAAAAACACACCGAACTACGAACGATCTTTGCGATCTCTGCTGAATATGAGAGCAATGGAATTCAGATTTCCCGTGAAGAAGAAGAAGACGAAAATCGCAATCCAGATCTGAGTTTTTTGAATTCAAATACATATAGATGACCAATTCGCGCGGAGGGGTAGTTTCGGTATTATAAAAATAGCAGTTTCTAGCGGGTGGCATCTAAAAGGGAATCTTGGAATATTTAACGTGAAAATACTTAATTCTGGGTATTTCATAAAACTTATCCAGCGGGTGGGCATTTCATAAAAGCCCATCCCGAAATTGGGTTTCTCAGCGGGTGGGCGCGCACACACATATATATATAAAAGATTATAAGATTGCTTTGAAAAGCCGCTAATGTTTGGCTTTTTAAAAGTAATACCAAACTCCAACCTTAGAATAGTGTGTACAGAGAGACCTTGTATTGTGGGATTCCTTAATGCTAATATTTGGTGTCCCTAGAGGTGTAGTTCGTTACCGAAAGATCTCGTGAGAATGGACATCTCTCGGTTGCTTGTCGGTCTGGAGTATTTCTTTTTTTTTTTTCGTAATGGCTGGCGACAAATAAATATGGACATAGACGTTTGAGGTATTAACCACAATTGTTTTACGAATATGCTTGTGGATATTCGCATCCGTGTCCGTGGGTGCAACTTAGCTCGCTAGTCAACACAACAGGACTAGTTAACTTCCTGTGATCCACTCTTCTTATAGCGTTCTATAGAATAGGACTTTTAGTCTGAGTCAGTCGGTCTTCTTTGTAGACACATTTCTATTCAATTGTTTCCGATGCTACATTGTTAAACCAACCAAGCAAGCAAGCAAGCAAGCAAACAATGTTGTGTGGAACAAGAAGTTTCTCCGACGTCGACGAGGGTTCTCGCGGTCCCTCGTCGAGGCCGAGGCCGAGGCTGTCGAAGCTGAAGCAGAGCTTGTCACTAGACAGAGGGAAGAAGCAATTCAGCAACAAGATTAATCCATACTCCTCCGAAGGGCTCGATAAGTTCGAGAAGCTCCTCGCCGAGCTCGCAGAGAAGAAGAAGCAAGTCCTGCTGAGGAAAGGTTACAACGACGACGGCGGCGGCGACGACTCGGTTAGATTCAGATACAACTCCGACACCGGGGATTGGGTTCCGACCATCGTCAAGAAGCCTGCAGAGACGAAGAAGAAGAAGGTCCGAGTGCCCAAGGAAAAGGAAGTCGTCAAGCAACATGTAGGTAACGAAGTAGTGATCAACAAGAGGTCACGTTGGAATGCTCATTCTCACTGTTGGTTGATTGCTCTGCTGCTGCTGCTGCTGCTGCTGCTGCTGCTGTCATGCTTCATGTTTGGAAGAGCATTTGTTGTATGTTCGGCTACTATAGTTTGGTACTTGGTGCCAAATTGGAATTTGAAGAGATTGAGTACTGATCCCAAGTGGCTTGGTAGGAATTATTTGAGGGTTAATGCACCTGCTTATTCTTCTTCCATGAATTAATGTCAAGAAAAAATCGGAGTTCGTGTACAAGAATTACTTGCATCATCGGAAAAATAACTGGTGGCCTTGTTTCTCTCTCTTTCTTGTGTCCAAAATTGTAATTATGTTTGTGTCGCGTCCGCGGACTCTTTTATCTTGTGTCCTACAAGTCTTCCAATTAGATTTATCAATGATTCAATGAAATTATATGATGGAGTCAATGGAGGAGGGTCGATGATAATTTTTGAACCAAGCCTTCTGTGACTAGTCTTTGTCGTTCATTTTGACCAAGCCTTCTGACGCAGGATCTGGCTTATCCTATTTTATTAGATTTATTGAACCTATTTTTGGGTCAACATTCATAAAGGACCACAATAATACATTTATTCTAAAGTTGGCCTTATGTTTATAGTTTGTACTAACTATGACCATCTAATTAAATTTGTTGAAGCATAATTGAGTTTTACCGAAATGCAAAAACTACCAAATTATTTTATTTTTCTCGAATTTTATCCTAGTCGGCGATAACTTGGTCAAAACTAGCTAGCACTATGGATCTTGAGCCATCGGTTGGTCGGCCATGGACGGTCCACCTTGGTCGAGTGCCAGCTATGGTTGACCCATGTGGTCATTCATCAGCTTTGACTGAGCACGATTGTCGAACGCCATCCACGACTGACAATTTTCTAGGAGGGTAGCAAGCTCATGCAACAGAAGTTATGGTCATAAGAGTTAAGTTATAATCTTTTTTAAAAAAAATTCTAAGTAGAGTTCCAACAAATTTAACTAAGATGTCTGTCTTCTCCCATACAAACTAAAAATAGAAAGACCAATTTTAGAATTAAGTGTTATTGGGTCCGTATAGATTTTACTAAAAATTTTAGGCTCAAATGTTATTTTCCATAGATTTATTTATTAGGACTTAAGTTAGATTTTTTTTCCCATAAATAATTATGTACTAAGAAGTGTAAAAAAAAAAGTTTGATGAGCGATAATTTTTCTGTACTTAATATAGTTATCGAAAATATAATAATGTAGCATACTATTTCGCTAACATGAATATCATCTAGGAATGTCTTGGCTTTATTGAAACATAACAAGAGTTAGCTTCTCTTCCTTCGTAGCTAAAAAAGAAAAAGAAGAAAAATCTTCCCACTTGCTTTCAGAAATCATTTCCTGATTTTGAAGTAGTTTTTTAAATTCGTACTATAACGTGTTATAAAAATAATAAAATATTTGCTTTACCTAATATAAAAGATTTAAGGGACTAAAATAGAAAAACTCGCAATGAACTGAATGAAGTGTAATTAGAAAATAAATAAATAAAATTTTGAGGAGCCTATTAATTTCCAATTCCAGCAAGAACTAGGCTTTGTCCCCGATGGCTCTGTGCTCGTGCTTCGGTCCCTCCAAGGCGGAGCGGAGGGAGGCCGACCGGATCGAGTCCGAAGACGCCCGCTCCCGAGCCGCCGAGGCTGCTCAAAGGAGGCACGAAACCCTAATCTCCCCATTTCCCCCAATCTATCAAATTTCCCGATTCCTCCAAGGACCGTTCTGAAAGAAAAAAAAAGTTTCTTTTTGCAGGCAGGAACAGTTTGACAAGTCGGCGGCGGGGAGGGCGGCGCGTGCGCAGATGGCCGCGGCGGCGAAGCAATCGACTGTCTCCAGCAAAGGAGAACCCGTTCTCAAGGTGACGATTGTTATTTTTTTATCATCAGATGAATAGAGAGGGAAAGATTCCAACTTTCTGAAGAAATTTGGGTTTTTTTTCCTCTGTGGTTCAGTGGCAAATGGGGTGATCGTTAGCTGATGTTTGGATTTGGCCATAATTTGTAAGTATTTTAAGTTTTATTTTTTTAAATTTTTACATTTCAATATTTGCTTCTGATGAACAATGGGAAATGATGATTGTGTTGTATACTGTGTTGTATGACACTAACAGTCTACACAGACTAGACAAATGTATATGAACACTATGAAGCAGACAATGCACTGATATTTTGAGTGTGATGCTTTCTAGGTTGTATATAGATAGAGTTTGATTGGAGTAACAGTAATATCTAATCTTATTGATAATTTATATTTAATTGAAGATCGTGTAGCTGTTGTGATTGGACATTGCAATCAAACTCTCCTCTGCCAAATATGCCAGCAACTATCTATCATGGAAGTCCGGCTCTTGTTAAGGCCTAGACCTAGTTTGGATCATAGTTTGAGGGACAAACATTTATTTGATCAAACACTCATTTATGGAACGATCATTGGACCAAAAACTGAACCAAAAACGTTTCAGAAACAGCCATTTGAGTCTCCAAATGTATGGGCTTGTTTGGCCCGGACGAAAAAATGTAGCTATCCAAACGACCAGTCTGTTGCGTTTGCGTTCCAAATGGAGGCCAAGTGGTTTAACCCTAAATCTACGGATCCTTGTGTGTAGAAATGTTCACACTAGCTAGTTGTTACTTATTCTACACCTTTCTACCACCCAATCTTTCCTCCATTAGTGATTAATATTAATCCCTTAACGTCAATCAGCGGCTGTACTATAGGCTTTTTGGTTTAACCCTAGAGTTCACAGCCTTTTGTTCCTTTGGTCAGTGTGTTTTTGTGTTGCTCTGGCATTGTTTATTTATTGAAATTGTTTGTTTGTTCTGGATAATGATTATAATTTCTTGGAACCAAATATTTGATAATGGAATTTGAATTGTCTGAACTATGCCCTATCTTGCTGAAAAGTAAAATTATCGCAAGCTTACTTTATCTAATCTTGGACTATCAACCTGGCATCAACAAGAGATTCTTGGTCAAGTAAACTATGACACATGAACAAGTGAACTATGACACATGAACAAGAGAGGGTTTTTCAATAAATCACAATGACTATTTGTTGCGTAGGGAAATCTACCATATATTTTAGAGAAATTATCAGTAAATCAGATTGCAGCCAAATTGGAAACCTACTTGAATTTAAGATCATACAACCAAGGAACGACACTTAACAATCTCCTAAACAGTTACACTATCTTGATATCGGAAGGGTGCGGAGATGAGTCGGATCATATCTCGGTGATGAAATTCTTCCAATAGATAATTTAAATCAGTTGTATTTTATTACTAGTATATTTGCTTGTCTTGGGGCATAGTATTATTATTATTATTATTTATCTATTTCAGTTGTCTGGAGTATTTTAAGGATTTTCTTCATTTTTATTTCCTTTTTTTTCCTTTTTGGATCATATAGAAAATATGACAGTTTTATACAAAATCCATATTAAAAGAAAATTAACGGGCAAAGTAGGATCCTTTGTTAACTCAAGGTTAGGTTATTTTAGGCATTTCAGAAGTCGTCGTTTGAGTTGGGTTTGAGTCATTTCTTTTTTGTTTCTGTATAATACCTATCATGTAATTAACTTTTAGTTTTTGAAGAGAAATATATACTGTCATTCATATTCCTCTCATTGTTGATTGTTAGTTTTATAAAATCATTTTCATAGCTTTTGGGAGATCATTGCTTATGTCTTCACCAATACCTTTCAAAAAAGTATTAAAATGTTGACAACTTTACTCATGATTTAACTTTCTTTTGAGTGGTATGCCAAAGCATACTTAACTGAAATTTTGAGTTTGTTATACATGCACTGTTCCTTTTTAGGCCTCAGTTTTATACCAAATTATGGAGTTAACTGAGTATCTCTTCGATAGTATCAGAACAAAATTATAGGAAGCAAAATTTGAATTTATTTATTGCCAAAGTGGATATGTTGCTAAATTAGGTTCCATCTTATAATCATCTGATGATTTCAATATTCAATTTATATACTTCTCGAAACTGATCAATTGACAGGTCACAAGTAGCCATGCGCTAACCACTATCTTTTCTTATCCTTTGATAAAAAGGAGTGTACCTGTGTTGCAAGGATATACACATGAGCAGAGTAACAGGCAACTGGTCCACTATACCGATTTGTTCTTGTCTTTTAGTTAGTATTGACCTACACGGTTATGACACTGATATTGGACTGTCCTCTGCAACTTAGTTTCCTTTGGCTCCTGCTCCCCCTCCCCCCTCAAACCAAAACCCACCAACACACTTTTGGGCCACAGGGTTCAGTTCTCTAAGCTCTAACACATGTTTTGAGATAACCGCCTTACACATGCTTGACTGCAGTCTGGTATTATATGGATATTCTCTTTTCTCCTCTCTAGTTTTTTGAAGTAAAAAAGCTTCCACTTGCACGTCTTATTGATTGTACTGGAAGGTTTTCATTTAACATATCTTGTCTGGTTGGGCTCTGGCTTCAGGTGATCCTGAGTTAAGAGTACTACCCAGTCTTCTCAGGAAAAAAAGAACATCTTGTTGTGACATATCTTTTAAAGGCTTTAGTTTCTGCACCAAATGTTCTTGTATGTTATAGTTAGCTGTATTATGAACAAAGAAAGCCGTTATCCCCATTTTTTGGGGGCCAACTGTTTGAATCTTTTCTTCCACGTATTATGAATTATCAAATAAATATTTATTCATTGCTTTATTGAAAGCACCACCCTCTACCATCACATGGGTTGTCACGGTTTAAAACTGTAATGTGTCCATCACTTTGATGTGACTTTCTGGAATTTATTTATTGTTGTTAAATTCCCAGCCACTTGGCACCAAAAGTCTAGAGTATTGGTGAGGGTTGAGGGTTATTATTAATTTATTGACACGCTCGTAATCAAATGCTGATTTTTGTGGACCGAATATATATATATATATATATATATATATATATATATATATATATATATATATATATATATATGATTTAGGTCCAGCGGGGTCAAAATCGAATAGTAATTTTTCAATCCAAAAAAATATATATAAATGCAAAGAAAACTAATAGCAGAAATTAGTTACAAAATATTTCGATCACAAAGACACATTAAAATAGTTGCATTACATCATAAGTCATAACTGACAATAATTGTTTACAATAATCCCCTACGAGGCTTCATATTTTGAAAATGTTGGAAGATGTCCTCCGTTTCAACTTTTACGAAAATATCTTGCTCAGTGTATGTCACCAAACAATCATTCATAAATTCATCTCCCATTCGGTTACGAAGTGTACTCTTGATAACCTTCATCGCCGAAAATGCTCTTTCAACAGTTGTCGTTGTAACGGGCAAGACCAGAGCCAACTTTAAAAGCAAGTACACCAATGGATATAATTCATTCTTCCTTTGGTCAACTAATTTTTTAGCAAGCTCACCAATCCCCTTCAAACGAAAGAGGTCTTCATCATAACGAACATCCTCTATAAAGTTCTCAAGTTAATCACCAAGTGCCCTAAACTCCATTGGTAAAAAAATCAGACGGATAGAACTTAGCAAATTGAAGCAACTTTTTCTTATCAAAAGTCCTAAATGAATCATATGGATCAAGACATGCCATACACAAAAGCAACTCTGTACTCGCCTCAGAAAAGCGATTATTCAACTCTTGAAGTTGTAAATCTATCACCGTATAGAACAACTCAACACGGTAGAAATGGAGGTTTGTCATCTCTTCAATATTGCGACGTGATCTTCCCCGAAGTACAAACAAGCCTTCCATATTTGAAATTTCAATCTCATGCTTATTACAAAAAGAAGACACAACCCCCAACAATCGATCCCATCCGTCATCTCTCATCCTTTGTAGTCGTCGCTTGGCCGCTTTATCTTGTGACATGGCATTGACAATATTTTGATCTTTTTTCTGTAACGCTTGGGACAAGTCATTTGTAATTCCCAAAATTTCTTTCATCAAGAGTAATTTGAAGGCAAACTCAAAACATTGCATGGCAATGGCATCCAACAAATCAGTTGCTTTACCTCTATGGTTATCATCTGAACCATCTTCTTCAATAACCTCAAGCACGTCTATAACCGAGGAAAACAAGTCAATCAAACTCAAAAGTGTACCATAGTGCGAACCCCAACGTGTGTCACCGGCCCGTTTTAATGTTGATTCTTGATTCAAACCTCTCCCCGTCTCTCTTTCACCACTATGAATTTCTTCAATAATATTTCAAACTGTTTCTCCCGAAGAATATCTCGACGTTTGCACGAGGCTCCAACAATATTTGACAAAATTGCAACTTGATTAAAGATTGAGGCGATTCTCTTATGTTTTTTTGAAACGGCTACAAGTGTCAATTGCAGTTGATGAGCAAAGCAATGAATATAGAAAGCAGAATTGTTCTCCTTTAAAATCAAGCTTTTGAGACCATTGAACTCCGCACGCATATTGCTAGCACCATCATAGTCTTGTCCTCGTAGACTTGCTATACTCAAGCCATGCTTGGAAAAAAAAGAATCAATGGTTGTCTTTAGTGTCAATGCGGAAGTCTCCCTAACATGTACAATGCCAATAAAGCGTTCAACCACACAACCATGTTTGTCCACATAACGTAAAGCCACCGCCATTTGTTCTTTGACTGAGATATCCCGTGATTCATCAACTAAACTTGAGAAAAAATTATGTCCAATCTCTTGGAGAATAGCCTTCGTGGTCATAAATGAAGCCGCATTGATAATTTCTTTTTAAATTTCAGGAGAACTCATTCTATGGTTGCCAGGAGCATTTTCAAAGACAACTCGGTCGACATTGTCATTGTGTTCTGCAAGAAAGTGAAGAAGTTCAAGAAAGTTGTCCCGATTTGAAGATCCTTCAGTTTTATTATGTCCACGGAAAGCCAATCCTTGGCGTAAAAGATATTTAAGGCAATCAAAAGTTGCAGTCAAACGAGTACGATAATCTATTTTGGCTTGATCTGATTGATTGGACAAACACACTTCTATGTGCTGCTTTTGGTTCATTAAATCATCACAAGCTCCTTCAACCTTTCTTTTATTTTTTCAATTTGTAAACCCTCACCAACAAACGAATCACCACCTGCCTGGGCTCCTTGCATCGGTTTAAACAAATAACAACATAAACAAAAGGCAGCATCCTTTTCTATACTGTACTCCAACCACCTCTTAAATTCACTAAACTATAGAGGATTAAATCTCCTTTTAGTACCGGAAAATGTTCTATGAGAAAATTCGTGATTTTTAGGTTGACATGGTCCCTTCTGAAGGTATGCTCGGCGAACAATCTCTATCACTTTAGGATCACGATACTTATAAATATTTTTTCTAAATGCAGGATCTGATGGAAGCTCATCTAAATTAACTGTGTGGCCTTGTGTTTGAACTTGTTGTACTTGAGGTTGCACATCATTAGACCTTGAATTCTTAATATATTGAACATTGGGATCAGAAGAAGAACCTTCTTGAGCTCTCGATCTTTTTAGAAGATACTTTTCCATTCTGTTTAAAAATATAGTAAAATAGACTCGATAAATTTAAACAAATAGAACAAAATTAATTAGGCATGAATAATGAATCAATTTATTCCATGTAAGAGAAAATGAAGTTTTTGGCAAAATCAATTAGGGCATGAAATAGTTGGGAGCCATCTAATTTAGGGCATGAATGAATTAGGAACCATCTAATTTATGACATGAATCAAATAAGAAACATCTAATTTAGGATATAAATCAATTAAAAAATATTTTAAAAAAATTAGGGCATAAATTAATTAAATATATTACCTGAAACTAAGAGGAAGGGAGCCACGGATAGAGCCGGAAGAGCCACCACGGAAGAGAGAGGAGAAGGCTAAGTGCGGGAGACCGTTTGTTGATTTTTTATTTTTATTTTTGAAAATCCAGCGCCGCACAGAGCCAAGAGAATGGGAGAGGGACAAAGAAGCTGCTGTTGTGGTTTGCTCCTTATTCTTTCTTTTTGGCTCACATGCATGATGCACCCGTGGCCCACAAATGAGATTGGCTGCTGCTTCTTTGTTTTTTGGCTCACATAGTTAATGATTCACCTGCTGGCCCACACCAAGTCTTCAATTGTGCTAACATAAAAAAAATCCTCAATTTTTTTTTCTTTCCAGCGGGGTCACATGACCCCGCTGGCCCCCCTCTCCCTCCGCCAATGTATATATATATATATATATATATATATATATATATATATATATATAATGCGTGTCCGATAATTCGAACATGGGTTGCTTTGGTACCATGTTAAAATTCCTGCCACTTGCACCAAAACTCTCCAGAGTACCATAAGGTTTGAGGGTTAATATTAATATTATTCAACAATTGTAAAGTTAATGCAACTTCTTCTAAATCACTACCTAAAGGACACATTAGCAAATTCAAGGGAGTGCTGGCAAATTGGAAACGTCTTTAGGAGCCACAAATATGTTTTTCTTCGCATATCACAGATTGCAAGATGCTGGGTTAGCAAACCTGAATGTCTTTACTATTAGTTTACGTACTTCCGGGCTCACTTCCATACCAGGCCACAACAGGAAATGGTCAAACATGCATAAAAGCGAAGTTTGGGCGCATCGATTTCGGGTGTAGTCCATGAGCAATTTCATGCTTCAAATTCTATGAACTAATCTAGACTAAAAAAGAATACCTCAAATCAGAATAGAAGCAAGCGGGTCAAAGGTGATTGTTTAATTTCTTATTGGATACTTTTCCCTGTTAAATATTAATGAATTCAGAGTTTCTTGATTAAAATAGTTGATTTTTACTTGCAACCAAGCCTCTCTTGTAGTCATTTATAAGCTTTTTTTTTCTAGGAAATCATTTATAAGGTTTTGCCACCATGCCCACCAATGAAGTGTCTGCAAGTACTTGCAAGATTCTTTTAGTTTACCAACGTTCTTGTGGCTTCAAATAGCGCAAATGGAACCGTTTTTTTGGCAGCGCTTTTAACCACTTGAAGGGGAACGACAAGTGAAGTTCCAAACATGTCCCTTTTCAATTAAAGTGCAGCAAAGTAGCCTTGTTATAAGAATCAAACGGAAAACACGCAACATTGGGCTGCAAGTATGACAACCTAAATCATGTAGGAAATGGACACTACTGCCGTCATGCAAGCTTCCTAGCCTTGCAGGTTTTCATTTAGCTCTGGCAGGTTTAAGAGTAAATAAAGGTCTGCAGGTAGTACGTGTATCAAAGGATAATAAGTTATAGGGTTATTTACACTAACCTCCCCTATGTTTTCGGTTTATTAAACGGATCTCCCTTACTTTGAAAATAATTACACGGACCTCCCCTCCCTTTATGTTGTAAGGGTGGTTAGTGTAATAATCCTTTGCATAAAACATAGGGAGGTCCGTGTAATAAACATAAAACATAGGAGAGGTTAGTGTAATTATTTTCATAATAAGGGAGGTCCATTTAATAAACTGAAAACATGGTAGAGGTTAGTGTAAATTAACCCTAAGTTATATTGGTAGAAAGATATGTTAAGCTAGTTCTCATTGTACAGTATTGAGTATATCAAGGATCATTCGAGTTTTCTTAATAGGATTTTGGTTCTTCACACAAATGTCTCATTGTACAGTATAGCATATATCAAGGATCATTCGAGTTTTCTTAACAGGACGGTGGTGCTTCACACAAATTATACAAATGTGCTCATTGTACTGTATAGAGTATATCAAGGATCATTCGAGTTTTCTTAACAGTATGGTGGTGTTTCACACAAATTATGCAAATGTGGAAGTTGCACAATCCCATACACCTTATAAACTGTTAGACAACATAAAACAAACTGCAATATTTTCTTCCATTGTATTTGTGATACACTAGATTAACAAGTGTAGCAATATCACCATGGAACATAATTTTGCTAGGAAATCCTATGGCTGGTAGCCTAGAGAATGTCCCCAGAGTAGGTAAGCTATGGAATATAGCTGGCTTCTTGGTGTGACAATCATTTGCTTGATCTAGACGTTGAAGCAATTTGTTTTCCATGTCTGAATACTTCAGAAATTGAGTTTAATTTGGGATTTATAACTTTAAAACCAATCTCTTACCCTTGTCTTCAATTTTCTTAGGCTCGCCAACTGGAATTTACAAATTACAGCAGCGTCAGGGGAATTAGTGCAGACAATAACATGGAGCTTCCAGTTTTTTTATAAAATTAAAATTGTTCTCTTTTTTTTCGTGCAGGAGGCAAATAATACATGTTTAACTTGTCGGCAGTGTTGATAGAATGCATCCCTTTGTGAGCAACAATTCCATCTTGTAAATGCCCTATAAATATTGAAGAGGATACGAATTTGCCCTGATTTGAACACCACGTTATGTTTGAGATTGAAAGTTTGTTGATGCTTTTTGTTGTAAAATTTACGCGGTAACGGCTTGAGGAGGATGTCTGGATGCCCAAACATCCTGGCGCAATGTTCCAGTCCTTTGAACCCAAAAAAATCCCATTCTTTCTTATAAGGGTCTTGTTTCCTTTCTTCTGAGTCTTAGATTCCCTGCAACCTTGGAAATATGGCTACAAAAAGCTGTATCTTCATGTGGCAGTAAAAATTGTTTTCCAGATTTATAATGTATTGTATTTCCTCTTTTACTGATGACAAAATGTGACTAGACATTTTGTAGATGATCAGACGACGCACGACCGTCATCGAAAATGTAGATGATAAAGTTTTTCTCTTCCTTTAAAGAGCTTCAAACCCAATCCAGTTGAGTGCTTGAAAAATAGAGGGCAGATCTCCAATTTTACCTAATGTCACAAAAAGAGAACGAACGTATGGATATGAAGTCGTCTTATAATTTTTTGCGATTTTTTGACTTTCATTCCACTTACTAATATGAATTTGTACTTACATCCCACTTTTTAATTTTATTTGACTTACATCCCACTTTTTGTCACAAAAAATATTTTTCGTGACAAAACGAATATTTTTCGTGACAAAATAAATACTTTTCGTGACAAAAAGTGGGATGTAAGTCTAAAAAATTTAAAAAGTGGGATGTAAGTACAAATTCATATTAACAAGTGGGATGAAAGTCAAAAATTTCCTAATTTTTTTTTCCTTATTTTTTGGTCTCCCTTCATTGTGTTTGTTAGTGAACCACCAGGTGTGAAAATGTTTTGTGTTTACCCATTTTCTTTTATCCATGAAAATATTTTGGTTTTTATCCATTTTCTTTCAACAAGAAACAACTTTAATACTTTACAATCTTTTTTTTTTTTTTAATTTATAAATTATTCGTTAGAGTAAATAACCTTTGAGGGTAAGCCTAGTATGTGTGATGTACTTGTAAACATAACAAAAGCCTTTCCCTCCCCCACCAATTCAACTCTGTTAAATGATCATAATAGTGTCCGAGCATCTCCAACCCTATTGTCTTGTTTTGTGTTGTGATTTTCATGTGGCATGAGACAGAAGACAATGTCTTTCCTATGTGGCAAGATAATATTCACACAAGACGATGAGGTAAAAAAATGTTCTCCGATGCAAAAGTATTGATAAGACAATAAAATGTATTTTTTACAACTTCCAAGACAACTCCTCCACTTCTTCATTTTTTTTATAAATATTTCTATTCATAATTGATGATGTGGAGATAAAGTCATTGTGAAGTGCATTGTCTAGATCTAGACAACCAACTTTATATTGTGCTTGCCATGTCATTGCCATGTCAACTTCATAATATATTCTACATTTGCAATGGAGAAATATTTTTATAGGGTTGGAGATGCTCTCAGGGCACATGTAGCAAAGACAACGTTCAACCAAACTTATTCAACTTGCTTTTAAAATATTGGCATTAAGAAAATGAAAGATTACGCCACAATATTTTAGAACGTTATTGGTACTATATTTATTATTATTTTTCTCGTATCTCCTGCCATAATTAGATTTTTAGTTTCATAATATTTATATATATATTTAATACTATTTTTAAAAACATATACAATGACAATTATATTTTGTCGGTCAGAAAATATCATTTTCTTTTGTCACACATAAACCATTAGATATATCTTTTATCTTTAATCCTGGCTCTTATTTATCATTCTCTCTTTTGTCGCCAAGGATTACCATGTTTTAATATATAGACGTTTTATGATATAGTTGTATTATTTTTTAAATAGCATACTCCAAAATTTTATTTGACAAAATAGTGTAGTCAAAATTTTATTTAACAAACACTTTAGTGAATGTTATCATTATGTTTTGTTGGTGTTTTATTCTATGTGTTGTGTGTGTTCACAACATTCTATTGTTAAAAGATAGTCCCACATCGGAAAATCACACCAATATGTATCTCTATATATTACTTATGAAGGAATAGAGAGATGCACATGGGTTGAGGCCCAATGGAGGGTGCCATGTGCGGGAATTTTACATAGAGGTGAGAATAAGAAACCAACTTTTGGCCAAAATGAAAATAGATTGGAGCTAAGCCCCGAAACTCGGGCTCGGGCTCGGGCTTTTGAGGCTTAATGTGGCTTTTTGATGGCACTTTGCACTTAGCACGACAGCTCGTCGCTAGGCGCATTGTGCGCTTTAGTTGAGCAGGCTTTCTTCTTCTTCTGTTGCCTTCGAGAATACCGTCGCTTCTCTTTAAAAGTTATACGGTTCTGTTGCCTTCGAGAATACCGTCGCTTCTCTTTAGAAGTAATACGGTTCTGTTGTCTTCGAGAAATATTACGAAATCTTTTTAGATTCCCGTAATACAACATCACCTTCTTTAAGGTGTTGTTGCTGGAAACATTGTCTTTACAATAGTTTCTGAATTCGTGGTTTTCCATCGATTGTTCGCCAAGGGACTAACAATCTCAAAGCTATATCGAAAAGATGGATAACTCACGTGCATCGCTCGTCAATACCGACTTTAACAAGTTGGAGAAATTCGACGGCGAACATTTCCAAATCTGGAAACGGAAAGTTACCTTAAACATTCAACTCGTGGAAGTTGATCACGTGCTGAATGAGGAAGAACCGATCGTTCCAACAACCGGAACCGCAGAAGTTATTGCAGCTGCTAAGTCCAAGCAGGCAAAATGGATTAGAGAAAACAGTATCTGTAAACTGTTGATTCTCAATAGCATGGAAGACTCTCTGGCAGAGTCCTATTCCAAGAAGAATTCTGCCAAAGAGATTTGGGACTCCTTAGGGAAATTATATGAAGATGACGAGAATCGGTCCAAGATCTTCTTGGTTGAAAGATACCACAAGTGGACCTTCGAAGATGAGAAGGCTATGCTGCCCCAAATAAAAGAGTTTCTGAAGCTGCGCCAAAAATTGGATGACGAGAAGATGCCTCTTGTCGACAAGTTTGTCGTTGGAGGAATCGTCTCTAAACTTCCTGCGGGTTGGAGCAACTTCTATGCAAGGATGCACCGCAAGAAGCTGGACATATGTATGGAAGATCTCCTGCAAGAGATCCATGTTGAGGACGAGATGCGCTCTCAACAGAAGATGGATTCTCTGTCCAAACAACTGGCGAAAGCAAATCTGGTCCAAACCAGAGAGTACAAGGGGAAGCAGGCGGCTTCTCCTCATAAGAAGAAGAAGGACTTCACTAATCTGAAAGTGAAGAGTCCTTCATTCAAGAATCAGAAGTCCAAGTCCCATGTGACTTGTTACAAATGTGGCAAGAAGGGCCACTACAAAAGTGACTGCAAGGAACCAGAAAAAGGTGAGCCTAGTAAGGTTTCTTTGGTTACTAATCTGGTTGCAATGATAGCGCAGGTTGCAAATGTGGGGGTTGACTCGGACTGGTGGATAGACACTGGTGCTACATGTCATGTCTGCTCAGACAAGGAATGGTTCGACTCATATGAGCCAACTTCCGAGAAAGTCATAATGGCAAACCAGGCACAAGCTGAAGTACTGGGGATCGGGACGGTGGAGCTGAAACTCACATCGGGGAACACTCTGACGCTTCAAGGAGTGAAGCATGTTCCTGTAATTACTAAGAACCTGATCTCTGGGAGCCTGCTTTGTAACGCAGGCTTGAGGATGGACATCAATGCTGGCCAGATGGTGATGTCCAAGAAGGGTACATTCTTCGGAAAAGCTTTCCAGACTGAAGGAATGTACAAAATTCAGCTTGTTGTAACCCAGAAAAATGATATTAATGCTATTTCTACTTTGAACTATTCTTTTGAGTTGTGGCATAATAGGCTAGGACATGTTCATTGTAAAAGAATTAACAAAATGTCTAGCCTAGGACTTATCTCCAAGTGTGGGGGTAAGGTAGAGAAATGTGAAGTGTGTGCTCAGACGAAGATCACAAGGAAATCCTTTCACAGGGTCCATCGAAGCACAGATCTTCTGGAGTTGGTTCACTCAGATATATGTGATTTCAAGCAATTCTCTACAAAAGCCGGGATGAAGTATTTTATTACTTTCATCGATGACTTCTCAAAGTATGCTTTTGTCTACCTGCTCAAGTCTAAAGACGAAGCATTCGAGAAGTTCAAGGAGTTCAGGGCCGAGGCTGAACGGCAAACTGGACAACAACTCAAAAGGCTAAGGAGTGATCGAGGCGGAGAGTATCGGTCTCATGATTTCTCATCATTCTGTAAAGAATATGGAATCATAAATGAGACGACGGCTCCGTACTCTCCTCAATCCAACGGAGTAGCAGAAAGGAAGAACAGAACGTTGACAGAGATGATGAACTCTATGCTGTTGACTGCGGGTCTTCCAAAGAGCTTCTGGGGAGAAGCTGCATTAACGGCTACTTTCATTCGCAATAGAGTACCGTATGCAACTTCGGACATAACACCTCATGAACTCTGGTTCAAAGTCAGACCTAACTTGAATGTCATTCGAGTGTGGGGGTG
This sequence comes from Iris pallida, assembly GCA_029216955.1. Lineage (NCBI taxonomy): Eukaryota > Viridiplantae > Streptophyta > Magnoliopsida > Asparagales > Iridaceae > Iris > Iris pallida. Next base: position 4,269,934 of record JANAVB010033417.1, read on the forward strand.
TCTGGCTTACGTGAAGCTCCCAGATCTGAAGATTCAGAAGCTGGGGACTAGGACCACTAAGGCTATCTTCTTGGGTTATGCCGAGAAGAGTGATGCTCGGAGATTCCTTGATATAGAATCAAATCACATCATTGAATCTCGCGATGCTGAATATTTTGAAGACAAGTTTGCAAGGCACAAAAATATTGTTCTCGCGAATCTTCCGGAGAATGATGAGAGTGCAAAGCAGACAGAAGTCCTTAAAGAACCAGTAGTCCAAGAAGAAGCTATTGTCGAAGAGACACCAGTTGAACCAGAACTCGCTGAGCCGTCAACTAAGCGAGTAAGGAGGCCGAAAGACTTCGGAGATGACTTCGTCACTTATCATGTGGAAGCAGATCCGCTTACCTATGATGAAGCGATGAAGACCAGAGATGTTGTATTCTGGAAGGAGGCGATAGACAATGAGATTGACTCAATCACCTCCAATAATACATGGGTGTTAGTTGACCTGCCAGAAGGAGCAAGACCCATCGGATGCAAATGGATCTTCAAGAAGAAGATGAAAGCAGATGGAACCATCGACAAATTCTAGGCCAGGCTAGTGGCCAAAGGGTTTGCTCAGAAACAGGGGATCGACTATTTTGACACTTATGCTCCAGTAGCTCGGATGACAACCATCAGATTGTTAATTGCTCTAGCAGCAATACACAAGCTGGTGATACATCAGATGGATGTGAAAACGGTATTCCTTAATGGCGAGCTGACCGAAGAGATCTACATGCAACAACCAGAAGGTTTTGTCGTCAGAGGTCTGGAAGACAAAGTCTGCAAGTTGATGAAGTCTCTGTATGGTTTGAAACAAGCTCCCAAAATGTGGCATGAGAAGTTTGACAAGGTGATAAGGTCAAATGGCTACAGGGTCAGTGAAACAGACAAGTGTGTCTATACGAAGTTTACTGACGGAAGAGGAGTAATCGTTTGTCTTTACGTGGACGACATGCTAATCCTAGGTACGGATTTAAGCTGCGTCACAGAGACAAAGAAATTCCTCTCGACCAAGTTCAGTATGAAGGACTTGGGGGATGCCGACGTAATCTTAGGGCTCAAAATCATCCGGACAGGTACTGGAATAGCGCTGTCACAATCTTATTATATTGAGAAGATGCTCACTCGCTACGGGTATCAAGATCTTCCTATAATTGATACACCGTACCGGAGTGATCAGAAGCTGGAGCCAAATTCGAGGGAAAGCGTCAGGCAGTTGGAGTACGCTAGCGTCATCGGAAGCTTGATGTACGCTACTACTGCCACAAGGCCTGACATAGCTTTTGCGGTGGGAATGCTGAGTCGGTTCACTAGCAACCTAGACGTTGAACACTGGAATGTTGTGAAGCGTGTTATGAGATATCTTAAAAAGACTCAGACATTTGCACTATACTACAGCGGAGATCCGTCAGTAGTGGAAGGCTTCAGTGATGCTAGCTGGTGTTCAGAGGTGGAGAGCGAGTATTCTACAGGTGGATTCATATTCGCCTTGGGCGGAGCTGCTATATCGTGGAAATCGAAGAAGCAGACAATGTTATCTCGCTCCTCCATGGAATCTGAATTCTTTGTATTGGATGCTGCTGCAGATGAAGCAGAGTGGCTTCGGGAGCTCATGTATGATCTTCCAGTGGTTGGAGCTCAGATACCGGCAATCCCGATATACTGTGACAACCAGGCGGCAGCAGTAGTAGCATCAAATGAACTCTTTAACGGGAAGAAGAGGACTGTGCGGTTAAAGCACAGAGCAGTGAACGATCTCATCAAACGAGGCGTCATTGCAGTGATCGATGTTCGGAGTCAGGAGAACCTGGCGGATCCGTTCACGAAAGGCCTCAAACGACAGCTGGTCGAGGACACAGCAAGGAAGATGGGTTTGAAGGCATTCTAATATTGTGTCATTATAATCCTATCAATAAATTTTATGTTATTGGTTCAAAGAAAAATCTACCAGATATCTAATTTTTTGATTCAAGGGAGGACTATTGACTGGAAAAATATTAGTTAACAGTGGGTACTTGTTCTGCGAAACATGGAAGGGTTTCGGACCCAGAACCACTGTTGTCTACTATGAATTTTCTACGGAAAATTGATCCTGTGGGAAGGATGGCATAATGCCTTAATGAGTTCTCAGACTGAGTGAAGGTCTGTTATGCTTTACAGGAAGCATGGTAGCACAGCACTACAAGGAGTGTGACTACATGCTATGTGTGGCGGTGACTCCACCATGAGGTTCTCGAAAGAGGTAAATCCTCGGCTATGTTAGCCAAGTCACAGCGGCGTAGCACCGCAAATAGGCAGTTGGCCTAATGCTGTATATTGAATTAAAGAGGGATGTAGTCAGCACTACAAAGAGGAGGTGTTCCTCATGTTACGGGTGGCACGACACCACAATGAGGTAAACCCGGCTAGGGATAAAACCTCGGCCTTGCAAGCCATGTCGTAGCGGCGTAACACCGCACAAAAGCGTAAGGCTTCATGCTGGGTAGTTTGGCACTACAAAGGGGCTAGACCTCATGCTACGGGTAGTATGACACTACGATGAGGTTCCCGGTGATTCGGGGTAAGGTCCTCGGCTTAAGGCCATGTCATAGCGGCGTAGCACCGCAAAGGAAGCGTTGGACGCTTCATGCCATGTCTCTTTAATAAAGAACTCACCTATAATATATGGACAGAAAAATAGGCCGTTTCTTGAGGGTAAATTTGTAGACGCCCAAAATACATACATTGAAATCCAAGCTGGCACAAGGCCTTTAATGTGCAGCCAGAAGCACAGATAACTACATTATGTGAGTGGAAAAAAATTACAGTTGTGGTACAGAATTCAAGGCGTAGTCCATTCTTGTATCATACTGTTGTTCAACCCATGCGGGAAGATTCAAGTCGTCAGCGACATCTATCCTAATGCATAATGGACAGTTATTATGTGGAACGCTTAACTCATATATATAGAGATATGTGGGGGATTGTTGGTGTTTTATTCTATGTGTTGTGTGTGTTCACAACATTATATTGTTAAAAGATAGTCCCACATCGGAAAATCACACCAATATGTATCTCTATATTACTTATGAAGGAATAGAGAGATGCACATGGGTTGAGGCCCAATGGAGGGTGCCATGTGGGGGAATTTTACATAGAGGTGAGAATAAGAAACCAACTTTAGGCCAAAATGAAAATAGATTGGAGCTAAGCCCCGAAGGGGCTTAGCGACTCGGACTCGGACTCGGACTCGGACTCGGGCTCGGGCTCGGGCTCGGGCTCGGGCTCGGACTTGGGCTTGGGCTTGGGCTAATGGGCTTTTGAGGCTTAATGTGGCTTTTTGATGGCACTTTGCACTTAGCATGACAGCTCGTCGCTAGGCGCATTGTGCGCTTTAGTTGCGCTCGTGCGCGAGCCTCTGCGTGGCGTACGGGGCGTACTGAGCGTACTGAGCGTACGGGTCGTACGGGTCGAACGGGTCGAGCGGGTCGAGTGGGCCGTTCAAATTATGTAACGTCCGCGGGTCTTGTGGGCTCAGATCCGGAAATGGCTCAGATCCAGAAAATCCGGATCTGGCATTAAACCAGGGCGTGCGTTCAGAATTTGAAAAGCCCATCTCGTGCCTATAATATCAGAAGCATCTCCTCTCTCTAAGGTGACAGAAAATAATCAGAGAATTTTCAGAGAGAGAGAAGTGCTGCTGCTATTCCGAGGAGTCGTCGACATTTTTGGCCAGCGTTCTAAAGTTCTCTTCGAACTTGCTGGTTCCTGGAGGCTTGTCCGTAAGGCGGATATAGCTTTGAGCGCCGGTGATCTTTCACCCCAGCAGGCTTTCTTCTTCTTCTGTTGCCTTCGAGAATACCGTCGCTTCTCTTTAGAAGTTATACGGTTCTGTTGCCTTCGAGAATACCGTCGCTTCTCTTTAGAAGTAATACGGTTCTGTTGCCTTCGAGAAATATTACGAAATCTTTTTAGATTCCCGTAATACAACATCACCTTCTTTAAGGTGTTGTTGCTGAAAATATTGTCTTTACAATAGTTTCTGAATTCGTGGTTTTCCATCGATTGTTCGCCAAGGGACTAACATGTTTATAGTTTAAATTAGTGAACCCCTAATAAACCAAAAACCCAACTGAATTGTTCTTATTTGTTTTTTCTGGATAGGAAATGATTATCATTTCCCTCCTCCAGAGATTTTGATTCTCATCTTTTTTCTTGTATATTTTGTCTGACTTAAAATTCAACTTAAAGATAATCAATTATGAGATAAAATTTATCTAGTTGAACTTAATCTACTAATTCAAAATTAATATAAATTTAGATTTTGATCTAATATTTAAATTTTAATCTATTATTTCAAATTTTCATCCCCTTAAAATGAGCTTGTTCTTCTTATAATCGTAATATAAACATACATAGGAAAGTTGGGCCCAAAAATCTTGCAAAGCGACTCTTACTTGTGAAACTTGACTAAGTACTTATGCTACGTTAAGTTTATTGACATTAAGATTATGAGTTTATGACTACACTAGCGTTGACTCGAATTTTATTGATTTAGTTGTATTTAATTTTTAAATGTTTTCCGGATCTGTTCTCAATCCGATCGAAACCCGACCCATTAACAGAATCCAACCCCTTGTTAGCAATCACCCGAATAAAACTCGTATTATACGCGAATTTTTCCGTATCTTTCATAAACGTATAATACTTGCGTACTTTTGACAGATCCAAATCAGTACATAAATTTTAAGCATGTGAAGTTTTAAACATGTTCTGTATAAATTATTGACAAATTTGGTACAATAAAACCTGTTTAATTAACCAAATTTGACAACATATTTAAGAATGTAAAGTTTCTAACCTCAATATTTTTATTTTTCGAACATTTGACCGAATTTTTGAACGTATTTTATTTACACTGAGCCGATTTATACTCGTTATTTTGCCGTCCCGAATTTTTTCCGTTTGCCGAATTGCTATCTTACCCAGTAGCATCCACCGTTGGATGCCATCAAATCCTGACCGTCAAAAAGACCATAAAATGCAAACTGCCACTAGGCTTTACTCTCCTGTTCTCCACTCTCCCTCACTCTCGCCGCCAAACCCTAACCCTAGAAAAATAGACTCGGAACCCTAGAAAATTTAGAACACCACCACCATGGCCGTCGGGAAGAACAAAAGGATATCCAAGGGAAAGAAGGGAGGGAAGAAGAAGACGTGAGCTTTCTTCTCACCACCACCCGTTCATTTCGTACGATTTTATTGTGATTTGTAGTTTGACTGTGTGTGATTTATTTTTATTTCCAGAGTCGATCCTTTCTCCAAGAAGGACTGGTATGACATTAAGGCCCCGTCGATCTTCAACATCAGGAACTGCGGCAAAACCCTAGTTTCGAGGACCCAGGGAACCAAGGTGAGCGCTTCGGAGATCATTTGATCTTTTATTTCGCTTATATCTATGCAGGAATTTCAAAAGTTTGTAATTTTATCAAATTGTTTGTAGCAAACTAGTGTTGTTTATTTTCTGTATTAAATTCACCAAAATTCTTAGGAATTACATGGATGTAGCTTTAATTTATGCCTGCTGGATGCTATATGTTGTGATGTGTTCTATATGCTGTTTAGTTTTGAAAGAAGATCTTGATATCTTTAGTTTAGACAGATCTATGTCGAACAGAACTATCATAGCACAGCGATAAATGTGCACGGGAATGGCACCTTCCTAGGACATTTTTTAGTCTGTCGTGTCAAGTTCGTGTCCGACATGGACAACACAACCATTATGAGATGTGTGTGGTTCCTATATAGACATCAACAACACGCATCAGGAGGGGAAAAGAAGTGCTCGGGATTTTCTCACTTTTCTTTTATATTTTCTTTCCTAACCAAAAATGCCTTTTTCCCCCTTTCACTGCTATAGCATCAAGCAAACAGGGTCTAATCTATTTTGTGTTTAGTCCTTCAGTGGAAAAAGTTGGGTTTATCAGATTTTCTTTTATGAGTTAATGCCCTGAGGCCCCTGACCACTTATTGTCTATATAGTGGGTAAACATATAGCAGTTTGAAGGAATTGCAGTATGTGTAAAAAAGAGGAATTGCAGTATGTGTAAAAAAGAGGAATTGCAGTATGTGTAAAAAAGAGGAAAGGTTGCCTAGACCACTTATTCTCATTTGATGTTCTTGCCCAATTACAGTTGATGTTTCTTGCCCAATTATCAGAAGATTATAAGATTAGCAGAATCATGATATATACGTTTGAAGGAATTGCAGAATGTGTAAAGAAGAGGAAAGGTTGCCTAGACCACTTATTCTTGCCCAATTATCAGAAGATTATAAGATTAGCAGAATCATGATATATACTGTTTGAAGGAATTGCAGAATGTGTAAAAAAGAGGAAAGGTTGCCTAGACCACTTATTGTCATTTGATGTTTCTTGCCCAATTGCAGAATGTGTAAAAAAGAGGAAAGGTTGCCTAGACCACTTATTGTCATTTGATGTTTCTTGCCCAATTATCAGAAGATTAGCAGAATCATGATATATACTGTTTGAAGGAATTGCAGAATGTGTAAAGAAGAGGAAAGGTTGCCTAGACCACTTATTGTCATTTGATGTTTCTTGCCCAATTATCAGAAGATTAGCAGAATCATGATATATACTGTTTGAAGGAATTGCAGAATGTGTAAAAAAGAGGAAAGTTTACCTAGACCACTTATTGACATTTGATACGTTCGAATGAATTGCAGAATGTGTAAAAAAGAGGAAAGGTTGCCTAGACCACTTACTGTCGTTTGATATTTCTTGCCCAATTATCAAAAGATTAGCAGAATCATGATATATACGTTCATTTTTTGGTCGTATTTCTATCTCAATTTGAGCTGAGAATATGCCTAACACTTGCCTTTCGACTCCAAACCACCTTAGCAAATTTCATGTTTTGCTTCTTTTATATGCATTTCTATATTTGCTTTAGACGTCAAATGGCTTTGCATACTCTATGAGGTCTTCTTATTGTTTATTGTGGTCTTGTTTTGATTTTCTTTTGGTCTCTCTCCTATTGTAATTTGGTACATGGTTTATTTACATTACCCCCTTGTATTAATTTGAACTTTGTAGAACATTCATGCCCACACCAACTGCATGATGGTTTGTGAAGTAACTTGAACCTTGATCTAATGTTCTTATTTTTTGCATTATACTCCCTATCTATGGGTTATATTGGGCAAGTGATACAATGAGAAAAATCTGTTGCATGACCTGCATAGCTATTGAGTTATATATAATGGAAGTTTATCCACTTAAATGTATGTTTTTTTTTCTTCTACATACATTTCAACGGTCATTATAAAAATGCATTTGAAATAGAAATTTGGGGTGGCTGTTCATGAACTGCTCAGCTCAAAACAAACAAATTCTATTGTCTTCACAATCTCGAGAACAAGCTTATATTTGCTATCCACTTATCATCATATGGCACTTTTCTTGCATTCAGCATGAACTGCATTGATGGAGGCTAGCATAATTTTCATAGTTTTTCTTAAATGTTTGGAGTATTTATTAGCTCATCTTTTTAGTTGTGTAATTTTTTTTTTCCAGTAGATACTCCAGTTAGGAGTGATGCTATGTTAGTTAAAGATCTACTAGGACTATGGCTCTTTAGCAAACATGGATTAATAAGAAGGATATGCTTTTTCTTAATGTTACATGGAATCGAAGAGAGATTGAAATGATTGACCAAAAAAGAGGAAAAGAGTTTGTTGTTATATATATATATATATATATATATATATATATATATATATATATTGTTTTTGTTAGTTTGTTTAATTGCTAAGCACTAGTTTTGCAGGCTTATTACACGTGTGTGCACACAATTTTAACTGTTGCCAAGTTTTTCTTAGCGAAGTCTGTCATCTTGTACAACATTGTTTTCTACTGAATTTTTGTAGTAAGATGAGTTCAAGCCATGCTTGATTGAGTTGGATATTCTAACTTCTATTTATCTTAGAAATGTAGCTTGATATTTATTATTTATGAACATAAAATTTGTCCTGCCTATTTGCCTATCCAACCTACCTGGGTGAAGACTGCAAAATATTAAGGTGACCAGCTAGAACGAAATCTGTTGTAGTGTTTAACGAAAATTCTAATATTATCAGTTAACATGTGTTGCTATAAAAATTGGCATCATCAGTTGAATAATTACACATTTGGTAATCTAACTATTTACTTTCGTGTGAGCAGATTTTTAAAAACTTGACATTCCACATTTGTACAATTATTTAACAATCCAAGTATAACTGCAGTCTTCAGTAGAAGCATAGCTTAAATAAAATCTAAGTTTGGACTTGAGATTGCTTGACGAGGTTCTCAATCATATATCAACCGAGCTTGACAGACATGTCTAGGCCACTCCAAGCTTTGACCGTCTATACGAGCTTGAATCATGAGTTATGCAGTTCAAGCCATACCTGAAATTCTACAGACGCATGATTGGCTCTGCGTTATTACATATATGTCATCTTGTCTTGTTTTTTTTGTTTTTGTTTTTTGGGGCTAAATTGTTGATATTGTTCTCCTGTTAATGTTCCTATTTCAGATCAAATGGATGCTATTTGCTTACTGTTAGCTAAATTGTGACATTCAAACTCTACTTTCTTCCCTCAGATTGCGTCTGAAGGTCTCAAACACAGGGTGTTTGAAGTCTCACTAGCTGATCTCCAGAATGATGAAGATCAAGCTTACAGAAAGATCAGGCTCCGTGCAGAGGATGTACAAGGAAAGAATGTCCTCACTAACTTTTGGGTATGTAGTTAACAAGATGTGATCTGATTTTCATGTTCTTTTTTCAAATTGTTGGACTCAATTTATTTTGTTTTGTCCAGGGGATGGACTTCACCACTGACAAGCTTAGGTCTCTGGTCAGAAAGTGGCAGACACTTATTGAGGCACATGTCGATGTGAAGACAACTGATAATTACAGCCTAAGGATGTTCTGTATTGCCTTCACAAAGAGACGGCCAAATCAGGTCAAGCGAACTTGCTATGCCCAGTCTAGCCAGATCAGACAGGTAAGTTCATACACACTATTGCCAGAACTCTTTAAGATTGCCCTTTGACAAGACTTATTCAATCCAACTTACCTTGCCTTTTTCAGATACGCCGCAAGATGAGCGAGATTATGGTCAATCAAGCTTCGTCCTGTGACTTGAAGGATTTGGTGCTGAAGTTCATACCTGAGGTCATAGGAAAAGAGATCGAAAAGGCCACATCAAGCATTTACCCTCTTCAGAATGTCTTCATCCGGAAGGTCAAGATATTGAAATCCCCAAAGTTTGATTTGGGGAAGTTGATGGAAGTAAGTATCGTTTCTTATTTTAAGTTGTTTTTATTATATAGGTTTAAGTTCATTTCATGTGCACATTTGTGGGATTTTCTGTTTGAAGTGTATGGAATTTGGTCTGGTGTATGGATTTGAGCCACACTTTCCTTTTGGTTAGCTAAATGTGGGAGGAAGAAGTAGTCTTGCAAATAATTGCTTCCACTTCCTACAAAAAAGTGGGTTGGAACTTGTTAATTCTATTTAGTCCTATTAATTAGTATTTTCTTCATGGTCTCTCCATAGATATCATCACTTGCTAATATTATAATACCATTTTTCACTCTTAACACTTCCATCCATATTTGTAAACCAAACACAATCTGGAAGAAAGTGGGGGCAAGAAAGAAAGTTCATGTACTTTTTACAGGGCCTCTATGGCAAATGGAAAGTAGGTGGGACACTAGGAAAGGAAAGTAGAGCTAGTTTGGTTGGCTGTAATACCATTTTTGGTAATATTATAATACCATAGATATCATCACTTACTAATATTATAATACCATTTTTCACTCTTAACACTTCCATTCATATTTGGTAAACCAAACACAATCTGGAAGAAAGTGGGGGCAAGAAAGAAAGTTCATGTACTTTTTACAGGGCCTCTTTGGTATATGGAAAGTAGGTGGGAAACTAGGAAAGGAAAGTAGAGCTAGTTTGGTTGGCTGTAATTGGAATTTCCATGCAGGATTTCCTGCTGCAAGTCGAGCTGCACCCAAAATGTATGCAACAATTTTTACAGGATTTGATGTTTATATATTGCAGCTTTTGTTGCATTAATGGCTCTATCTACTGCCAACAATCATTGTAATTTTTGTAAATACTTTCAACAAATGTTAATACTACATTTGCATTTACAACCAACCGGACAACCTTATTTGGTTTGGAAACTAGTTCAGGAAAGTTGTGTAGGACCCACCACCAAAATGTGAATTTTGAAGTACTAGTGACTAGTTTCGATCCAAATAAATAGAAACTCATGGAAAGTTGTGAGAAGAAATAATGCTTATATTTTGTTACTCTTTATTTTTCATAAGCTCACACCCTCTTTTTACCCCTCCCCCCTATGTTAATTGTTTTTTTTATTATTACCATGTCATAATTAGCTACAAGTTTCTATCCTATAGTATCTACCCAACATGAGCAAACGCCATTTTAAGTTGGAAACACAGTTACCCTAGCTTTGTAGAAACAATTTGAATGGTTCCTAATTTCCATTTGCCAAACCGTGCATTGTGTAAAAAGGTTCATGTACACTTTCAGAACTAGAAGAATTCTTCTACTCTTCCACTCACATTGAGGATCGGGAGAGAGTTTGATTGCATCAAAAGTCTATTGCATGACCTTTTGTAATTTATTGATTTGATTTGCATTGTAGGTTCATGGTGACTATAGCAAGGAGGATGTTGGTGTCAAGTTAGATAGGCCTGCTGAGGACACTCCTGTTGAAGGGGAAACTGAAGTTGTAGGAGCATAATATATGGGCATTGTCTGAGTTTTGACTAGTAATGCAGTTTTACTTTCCCTGAGAATAGATGTCTTTGACATATCATTATGGCATAAACTAGCAACTGTTTCTTGATTTTGTTATTTTTATTATCCTTTGGAGTCTGCTGGGAACATTTATGGGCATTGTCTAAGTTTTGACTAGTAATGCAGTTTTACTTTCCCGGAAAATAGATGTCTTCGACATATCATTATGGCATAAACTAGCAACTGTTTCTTAATTTTGTTATTTTTATTATCATTTGGAGTCTGCTGGGAACATTTATGGGCATTGTCTGAGTTTTGACTAGTAATGCAGTTTTACTTTCCTGGAAAATAGATGTCTTCGACATATTATTATGGCATAAACTAGCAACTGTTTCTTGATTTTGTTATTTTTATTATCCTTGGAGTTTGCTGGGAACATTTTGGATATTAGTTGAATCTGTTGCTAGGTTGTTTCTTAATATATGTTTGCAATTGAAGAAGATATTGATAGTGTCAAAAAGAGTCCTTTTTTGTTCACCCACAAATGCCATGGTGGTGTTTGTTCACCTCAATCATATGGAGACATCTGCCAAATAAAACCACTTTAAGAGTGGTTTTGTACACTCTAAAATAGGTTTGTGGTTTTATTTGTCATGTCTTTGTGTGATTGGAGGGTGAACAAACACCATGGTATTAGTGGGTGAACAAAAATGGACTCGTGTCAAAAATGTTTTTGTTTAGCTGTTTCTTGGTGTAGTTGGCTTTGATATGCAGCCACAATAAAATATCCATAGCTGCACAATTGTTCATATTTTAATGCAGATTCATGCATATTCCTTATTGTATGGAATTGTAATCTGCTGAAATCCAAATCTCTAGGTTGCTTTCACCTATGGATAAAATGTTGTCGACACCAACAGAATTATGCCAACAAGTACAACTTATCGAACTTCAGACTAGGGCTGATTTGTAGATACAAATGGTACGTACTTCTAGCATGGCACGTCTCCTGAGTAATAAAATAGGCAATAGAAATAAAGTTCCTAGAACTGCAATTTAAGTAAGTACACTTCTAATAAGATGTCTCTCTTAAAGGAAGACCTCTCCTGCTACTGGTAGTTTGAAGCAGAAATCCTCTATAGTGCTTGTAATTGAATAAAAGTTCCTAGAATTGAAAGTATGACATGTTTGGTAGAGACGTGTCGTAAATATTATGTTAGGTCGGACAATTGTGGTAGTTTGGGATGGTCTCTCATTCCTTCCCTTGGTAAAGTGTCAGAGAGAGAGATTCAATTGTCTATTGCAAAATTTTATCATCTGAACTATGCAGACTTTTTATAGTCTTTGAAAAATTTGGATGGCGCTCTTGCTTGCATGAGCTTAAATTGTAAACCATTAGTAGGCCTATTTATCTGTCAATTGACCATCTAAGTTTTATGATATTGTCCTTTCGTGCACATAACTATCTTGACTAAAAATTTGACACTAACACAGAGTTGACGACATGGGATAGTCGTACAAGTCAATTGATGTAATTTCATCACACAAAAAATTGATGGAATTTCACTGTAGGGTAACCAACATCCGTACTTTCCCTCGGGACTTGTTTGGTAAATGGATTTGGATTTGGATTTGGAAATCGAAAATTCAAATCCAAATCCAAATCATGGATTTCAAAATCCAAGTCCAAATCCAACTCCAACCAAACATAGGATTTGGATTTATGATTAATAACTAAATTATAGTCATGATCAATAATTAAGCTATTAATTAATTATGATTAATTATAGTTATTATTAATTATAAAATTAATAATTAACGATTAATAATTAATAGTTAACGATTAGTTATTATTAGTTATAAAATTAATAACTAACAATTAGTTAATTTTTAAATAAATAATAATAATTAACGATTAATAATTAATAATTAGAAATTATAATTAACAATTAATAATTAATGATTAGTAATTATAAAATTAATAATTAACGATTAGTTAATTTTTAAATAAATAATGATTAATAATTAATAATTATAATTAATAATTAATAATTAATGATTAATAATTATAAATTATAATTTAAGATTAGCAATTAATAATTAATAATTAATCATTTTTAATAATTAACGATTAATATATTTTAAATAAATAACGATTATTATAATTATAAAATTAATAATTAACGATTAAGAATTAATAATTAACGATTAGTTAATTTTTAAATAAATTTTAGTTAGTTTTTAATTAACTGTAAATTAAATATTTTAAAAATAATAATTATAAATTAATATAATGATGATTAGTAAATTAATAATTAAATTATCATAAAATATGATTCTAATCGTGATTAAAATATTATTAATTAAGATTATAATAAAATAGTTATTAATAAATTATTAATTAATATTATAATAATACTGATAGATTATTAATTATGATCATAATTGGATATTAATTAAGATTATGGTTATGATTAATAAATTTATTATAATTATGATTAATAAAGTAATAAATTATTAATTAAAATTATTATAAATTATTAATTAATAAAATTATTAATTAATAAATTATTAACTTAGAATATAATTATGATAACTAACTATTAGTTAATTTTTTTTATTAATTAACTAATTTTTAACGATATTATTAAAGAATAAATATTTTAACAAAATTATTAAAGAATAACTAATTTTTAATTTACTAATTTTTAACAAAATGATTAAAGAATAAATATTTTAACAAAATTATTAAAGAATAACTAATTTTTTCCTCCCAAATCCAACCAAATCCAAGTTGTGGATTTTGTCATACTTTCCATATCCAAATCTATCTCCAACCAAACATATGATTGCATGGATTTCTCTCCAAATCTATAAAAATATAAATTCCACCTCCAAATACGGTTTACCAAACGGGCCCTCAGTGGGTTTCTCAGAAGAATTGCAAATTAAAATCCTAGCTCCTAAATAATATGGTTTGCGCATTATTAGAATAATTACATTCTCCTTCAAGCTTATATATAAAAGGCATAGTACAATGGCAACAAAAGTATTGATTGTAGCGCAACTAATGTCTAGTTTTTCATTATTTTGATAGACAAGGATTGGTGCATTATTATGTTCCCGTGGTTACCCATCTATATACAAGATCTCCGGCATGGTCAATCCAGATCTACATGTACATTAAAGAAAAGAAAAATCGAACAAAAATAACAAATAAAGATGAGTTGCGAAAGGTGTAATGCATCGACTTTGCACTTTGATTTCACTCCAGTTCATCCCCCATTGATAAGAGTGCAACACTGCAAATTGAAGTCATGATCGATAATCCTCTGCTTTACATTATTCTCAAATGTCTCAACGAACCTGGGCCACCAATTAATTTTTTTTATCAGATTACATACAATTTCCTCTTACATACACTTCTTGGCTTCAGAACAAGAGAAAAGAGCTTATAACTGCCGAAGCTTGTATTATCTTCAAAACGAGAGGGATCTACTTAAAGTTCATCAAGTTATTTTCAAGACTTCATGTTAAACTTGTTGAAATTATACCAACGGAACCAGCTCAATTCAAATGAAGTTTACAACAGGAGATGATTCCTTGAGGTCATAGGCTGCTTGCAAACAATCTGCAGCCTGCTGCAGTGACCCCTCCATTTTGTGTATGAGCCCAAGGTTCAACCAAGCCTCGTGATTGTTTGGGTCCAGCCTCAGAGCATTCGTCAGTAAACTCCTCCCCACTGGCAGTGACGCCCCTCCGAGGGTCCTCAGAACCGACGCCGTCGACACCATACTCGGAACGTAGTCGGGGTCGATCGAGAGCGACATGAAAAATGCTGACAGAGCCTCCTTGTGTAGTGACTGCGCTCCCAACACTTCTCCTGCATACATATAGGAAGTGTTTTAAGGGTCTGCTTGGTAATGGTGTTTTTATCGGTTCTGGGGTGTTTTTCAACCGAGCGTTTATGAAAACCTCTGCTTGTTGATTTTTTTGAGACACTGGTTTCCGGCTCAAAAATCTTCCAAATCCGGTGTAATGTAATTTTGGGTGGCTTTATAAACAGCCAAATTGGTGGGTTTTGAGGAGTTCTATTATTTTATTCCATTTATATTCTCACAAAAAAATATATAATTATACTGGTTTAAAAGCATGGATTAGACTGGTTTAAAAGCCGCTACTTAAAAACCGCTACTTAAAAACCACCCAAAATGGAACCCCTCATAACCACTCATAACTGATACTCTAAAAACACCTCATAACCGCTACCCCTACAATTGCCAAGCAGACCCTATAGATTTGTAACCTATCGATCATGGAAGGTTGATCACATATAACACTAATCAAACACACTTCAACAGAACATACCTGCTTCATGCCAACACTTGGGAGAGAAATATTTAACAGATTTAGCTTTCTCCAAGCAAACGTTTGAATCCCGCCATAACCCAAGTTTGGCATATATTCGTGCCAAATCAGTCCATACATCCAGTTCTATTTGCGCAGATTGCTTTACCTGTAAAAAAGAAAGAAAGAAAGATATGAGGGACACAGAACAAGTTTCCATCATCGTGTTTGCGCTTATAGGCGTGTGAGTGAGTGATAGACACCTCCGAAGCACTCCCCAACTTCCGAAACTCCTTTTGTGCTTGCATAGTAGAAAGCAAAACCCTATAGGTCTCTATGGCATTCCTGGGCTGCTCTTGTGCAACCTGAAGTTGTGCTTTCAGTTTCAGTACTTCCAACTGGTCCATGTTCCCAGTTTCACCTATAGCGAGATCGGCTACAGCTTCGGCTTCTTCTAACTTCTGCTCTGCTGACACCACAAGAGCTAGTAGTCTCCAACCATCGAAAGAGCTTCCACACATCATATCCACATACTTGGCTGCGTTCTCTCTGGCAGCGTTAAGGTTTCGTTGCGAAGCAAGCTCCATTCCTAGGCTGTATATAACCTCAGGCTCGTCTTTTTCTAGGATAGCAGCATTCTGTAAGGCCTTCACGGCTTCTTTTCGCAGACTTTGTCTTTGTGAATCAGAGGTGGCCATTCTAGCACAGCTTCCGTAGCAAACACCTAGCAACCGGCTAACTAGACCCGTAAAATGGTTTTCCTGATCCTCGGAACTTTTTATTGCCCTTTGAGCAAAGTTAACCCCTTCTGAAGCAAGCAACTTATTGTTGGAACATAACTTTGATCCTAACAGAATAGAAGGAAGATGCCATTCGCGTCTGGTCTCTGACCGACCCAAAGCCTTCCTCAAGAGGTTCATCGCGACATCATCTTTCCCTGCAGCACTGTAGCACAGAGCAAGGCTGTACCATCGGTCGACTCTGTTACTGATACCAGGCAACATTTGTTCCAGGTGATACGCCAAGAATTCAAACTGACCCGATAACGAGAGTGCAAAACTGAGATGATCCATGATCTCGGGATCCCAACTAATTTCTTGAAACGCTACCTTTCCCATGAGAATGAACAGCAGGAAAATCGCTTCCTCTAAATTAGTTTTAGGGGCCGCAGAGCCCCATATCTGTTGCAGTTGCAGAGGTAGGGGTACTTCGACGCCACCATAAAGTAGAACCCCTGCTAAATCTTTCTGAATGTTGGAACTAGTTATAGGGTCTAGATTCCAAGGTTTGATGAGAGCTCGGCGATACGCAGAAATGGCTTCCTCGAGAAATCCAGCTGCTTTCCAGAGTTTGGGATGCAACTCGAGTGCTTTGTGCAATATCTCCTTCAGCTTGCTGCCATCTTCAACAACTTGAGGCATGCCATGGGGCCATGCAGACTCAACAATATCCAGTATTGTTTTACATTCCATTGCAGCATCTGTTATACGATGGATGTTAATTGTCAGTAATATGGTCATTGTTGCAGATCTCATGATAAATGCATTCTAGGTGTCCAACCATTGGTTAGATGTAACAATATGTTTGATAAGGATTTCTCTGCTTTGCAAAAAAACTAATCGAATAAATGTAGTATGCATACTTGATGAGATTACTTGGAAATGGATTAAGAGAGTAGGAGACAGTAAATGTGAAAAGGGGGTAGGTTAAATGCTATGTTTCACTAAGAGCTCCCTAGGTTTTGTCATACTTTTCCATGCTGATAAATGTGTTCTGGTTCTTCTTAAAGTTCAGCCTTGCAAGATATATGTTGTTTTTTGTTTGGATATATGTTCCATAAATACCGATACGAGTGTGTAGGAACATGAGCTAACATACATATAGGTTCGGCTTGACATGATCTGGTAAATGCCTTCTAGCATAATTCCTACTTGTTTGATAATTTCTCCAGTACTGTCCTCTCTTCAAATAGTGAGGTACAAGTGGGCTTTCCTCATAAACAGAAAACTTATTGAATAAGTTGCAATGTAGCAACAAGATGCTCTAAGCTCGTTGATTTGTGTGTTTGTTCTCTCTCCCCACATACATGTCTAACATCTCTTGCCTTTCATGTCATCTCGTGAGTACAAATTTCCATCAAGTGTGTGGAGTGAAAGCACGATACCTTTAAATCCTTGATAGTTTGGATCTTAGGCAGCTGTTAGGAGAAGCTGTTGGGCTCCTATTGATCTTTATATTAGTTAGGCAATTTTCACTTGGTCTTCATCTTGGGTTTATATAAAAATAGGATCATACGAGAGGGTGTGCAGTTGGTTGTCCAGTCTACTTCCTGCATCCTCTGTTTCTTTTTGCATGGGCACTAATCGAGAACCGTGTGCACCCTATTGGTAACAACAACAACAACAAGACCTTTGTCCTAAATCTTTTGGGTCGGCTGTTTGAATCCTCCTTTCATTCAGTTCACATAAGGGCCATGTCTCAGGAACATTAAAAACCAAATCCTTCTTCAAAGATTCATTCCATGTTCGCATAGGCCTACTCCTAGTCCTAGGGTCTCATTTACTATCTTAGTGCTCCTCCTTACATGAGCATCTATTGGTCTCATTACACATGTCCAAACCACCTAAGACAATTTCTCTCGTCTTATCCCCAATTAGCGTCACCTCTAACTTCTCATGAATATATGCTCTTTTCTTATCCTATCTTTAAAGCTTTGTCACTCATCCATCTTAGTATTATCATTTCGGCTACACTGTTTTTTTTACATGTTTAATATTTTGTTTAATATTTTCTCAATTATTATTAAGACCTTTCCTCCTCTTTTCTACTATTTTTCATTTCCTCTCTCAAAATCCTGAAGTTATATGGTTGAATCTTCCATATGATATCGGAAGCCTTCTTCAAAATGAGTTCAGATATCCTTTTCTCCCCCCTACCATTTTGTGCAATCATCCTCTTCACCTAGTTCTGCTGTTGCCTCCCTTATTTTATTACTGCCATACCCTAACTTTCAGGTATTATATAAATGCTTGACTAAAATCATTTCTTACCAAGACATATATCATGAAACATGATGAGCAAAACTATCACCGGTGGTCTAGAATGACCCTTCTTTCGTTCACTGGTCACGAGAAGAAGAGTAAGGTCAATGGTTATATGATGGTGTCTCCTCAACTTCAGAGGACTCAAGACTAAAATAGAAGTTCCTGTTGCCACACAGATATTATGTTTTTTTTTTTTTTTTTGCTAAAGACGCAGATATGATGTTGCTCACATCTATCAGGTAAAGAAAGAGGTGGACAATATTCGACATGAGGCAATTTCTGTTGCTACATATTATGTGACTTTACAGAGACTATGAGCCCTTGATCATTATCTAGGGCATTGTTTGGTAATCTATGTTCCATGAATACGGAAAAATGGTGTGCATATCTGTATCGTGTCAGTTCTTGTATCCATATTCGTGTTGGTGCAGGATGCAGAAGCAAGTTAGACAAACAATAATCTGGTAATGACGAGAATAACAAAGCACAAATCGCACGAACAGAGAAAACACAAAGAACACACAATATACGTGGTTCGGTCAAAATCGGCCTACTCCACAGGACAAGGGAAGAAAACTTTATTGAATCATTATACAAAAGAGACCTTACAGAGAATTACAAGCAACTATTGCAAATAGCAATCCCCTCTTCTTCTCTCTCGATGATTCCCTCAATGCATCTCTAGCAAACCCTAGAAATCCTCTTTAGCTACCTAGCAATTGTTGCCTTCGAACCCTTTTCTTTTTTACTTAGAGGAGATTGTAATAACTCCCAATAGCTTAGCCTAAAATTATGGAGCAATCCCGATCATCGAAAACAGAGCTTTAAATCTGACCCGCACATAAATCTGTGTAGAATCCAACCGGCAGTATGCTTAAAACTCCAAAAAGCCCACAAAAATGTTCTAGATGTTTTAAGCACCTGTAAGTATATCGTCGGCATACCGCCGGTATGCCACTAGGCTCATATTGCTCTAAAAGTGACTGCTTTCAATTCCTTAGCGAGATCCTCAAAATCTTCGACAGTCGCTCACGTCTTCTCCTAATGAAGACCAGCCATATATATCCAACAATCCGTGTCTGTATTCATGCAGTATGGGCAAGTAATATTGTATCTATTTGAAAATGTTCTATCTTGTATGTGGGTCTTGTCTACATGTCCGTATTCGTGCAACATATTTGGTCTTGATTGGATGCATGAGTGATGAGGTAAGTACCTCAAGCAAGCCGAGTAGGACTGCATATTTAGTAACTTGCTTTAGAAGTCCTATGCCCACAAAAAAAGTAATGATTATATCTATAGTTGAAGCATGAGGTAAATAATTGAAGGGTACATCATCAGTAGCCACATATATACAGCATCCGGGGTTTTTGGGAAGAATTTGACCATTGATTGGGAGGTAAAGTGATCAGGATAAGTTTCTCAAGCAAACTGGAGGTCAAACGTTCAAATTCCTTCCTGGTCATAATCCGAACTTAAAGGCGCTAACGTCGTGGCTCCCTAGCTTCCATGTATTGCCAAATTAATGAAGCAAATACAAAATGTTCACTAGAAGAAGGAGATGGACAGTTGACAATGACTGATCAGCTTGTTATCTAGACAATTCAGCATCAGTTGTTCCCTGAAAAGAAAAATTAAATAAAATTGGAAAGAAACATTCTGAACAGGATAGAAGGAGACATATTTGAGCCCCAGCACCAGAGACGGAGCCAGGATTGAGGGTCTGCTTGGATTGAGGGGGAAAAAATAAGCAGAGTTAAGTGGGGTTAAATGAGGGGGAGTTAAGTGAGGGGGAGTAGAGTCAATACATAGAACCTTGTTTGAAATGGAGAGAGAGTTAAGTGGGGGGTGTTTAATAACTCTTGTTTGGATTGGAGGTTTTGAGTGAGAGGATGATTAATAAAAATATGATAGTTACCAAAATAACCTTATTACATATGTCATAAAATTAAATTTGATTGAAATTTTAATTATAACTTGTCAAAATAACTTCACAAGTTAAGAAGGTACGGATTAACATGTTGAGAACAAGAAAAAATGAAGAAAAATATATAATATTTTATAAAACAAATAAGGGATATTTATGACTTTTTAAACAAAACCCCTCAATTACCCTCATTAACCCTCCGATTTTGGGGGTTAAAAAAATGGACAGAAATAAACCCTCACTTAACCCTCTATAACCCTCCCTCTTAAACCCTCACCCTCAAACCACGCATGGTTTTATTTCCTCCTCACTTAATTTCCCCTCACTTAACTCTCTTAACCCTCAATCCAAGCAGACCATGAGTGATAAGTGGGCCAAGAACATAGGCACAAATAAAAAATTGTGTGTGTGTGTGTGAGCGCGCAAGCCTTATTGTAGCTCGTCCCTGGCTAGCACTGCAGAATCCTGGACATAAAATGGGATGGCGTTGAACTGTTGGAGTAAATATCCTTACTTGAAGCCATCCTTTGCAAATAATCACAGATTTATTATAAACTTCCAACCAAAGTACATTTGACATATAGACAGCAATGTCTTCAACTTTGGAATGGTCTACTAAAATTGTATAAAAAGAACCTAAACGAGTCCAGCGATCCAGAAGTTGTTCTATATTCAAATGATGCAAGAAAGTTCAAGCAGGTTAGGGGTTGCGACGGATGAGTAACTAGTAAATATGGACGAAGGAGGCAGGCGTATATAATAGACAGTTGAAATGTGACAAAACCTTTAATGCGACCAAGCCCCTCCAGTGACTTTGTCTTGAGCAATATCGCTTCTAGCAACAGCATCACCGAATGCATCGACATTACGGCTGCTGACGAGTTTCCCCCTTTCGATCGGGGTTTTCTTGCACGAGTTCTCTCCGCAACGGCCTTAACCATTCTCGGCTTCAGAACGTGGATGTCGATCCCCTGAAACACTTGTAATGCCGCATCAAAATTACCTCTCTGATACTCCAAGCGTCCCAGTAGAGCCCGTGCTTCCTGTCCCAAGAACAATTATGAATTATGAATTAGTTCAAGTCCAAGAGTGAGAGAAAAGAAGAAGAAGAAGAAGAAGAAGAAGAAGAAGCACCTCGTAATTCAAGGAAAGAGTCTCCTTCAGTGTCGACTCGACGTCGTCTACTTGGCTGTCGTCGGCCATTCTTGACTCCCCGTCTCCGATCCTAGAAGAGAGGCCGCTGACGGAGTAGTCCCTCGTGGCAAGGGAATCGGGAGACTGGGGCATCTCGTCGAAATGGCGCTGCTCGCCGGAGCAAGCACACAGCATGGCCATTGATTTCTTGTCAACCTCTTCTTCACCAATTCCACTCAAATTGAAATGTGTCAAGAACTTGAAACTTTTGTTTTCTTTTTGTGACTAAACTTGACACAATCTGGTCTTGTTATAGCACAAAAAAGGAACAATTGAGCCATTTACAATGTCACACAACCCAACCATGATAGTAATTTCCATGGATCCAACCCAATATTAAAATAGCATAAAACTTGAAGAAAATGGAGATCAAGTTATTACATCCATATCTAATAAATAAGGGTATGGAAGTACTGTGACCTGCTTTTTTGAACATGTCATGAACTTGATCACAAGGAAAAGAAAGCCCATGTGGTTAATCAAGTCATGTTTAATTTGGCAAGAGAGACAAAAATGCAACACAGCACTAGTAGCCCAGAACTGGAAAAGAGAGAAGAAAAGAACAGGTGAGAGTGAAAGGAGGAAAAGACCAAACTCTTTTTTGTGAATGTCAGCAGCAGCAGCAGCAGCAGCAGAAGGAGAAGCCAGAAGGAAGGAAGACAGAGGGGTTGATGATGGTGGAGAGAAATCGATGACAGCAGAGCAGAAGGACGGAGCAAACAACACAACTGAGCAAGCACAGTTTACTTTGGATTCTGAACAACAAGAGAGAGAAAGTGATTGCTTACTTAAAAGCTTTGGTCTTAAATAAAATGTGTACTAATATTTTTTAATGGAAGTGTGGTATGGTACATGAAGAAATTGTTTGGAAACTCATTCAAAAATCAAAGTTTGGTTTGACGTTAGTAGGCTCCTCTGTCGGAGTGTGATGAGTGACGTGTGCTTGCATATGTTTTGGTTTCTCCAAATTGATTTTCTTTATATATATATATATATATATATATATATATATATATATATATACGAAATTTTTTACTCAGAGCATTAAAAATTTATAAAATTATATGTAGAGCACAATGTTTCTAAAAATAGCATACGGAGCATGAAAACGCTCATCCGAAGGACGTTTTTATTTAAATATGAATTTATATTAACGTCCGTTTAACGAGTAGACGGAAAAGAGAATTAAGGAAAAAAAAATTTTAAAAAGAAAAACGCCCATCCGAAGGGCGTTTTGTATCATTATTTAATTATTTTTGTCTGATCTGTTATTCCCCGCGGCAGGAAAATAAAAAAAATTATTTAAAAAAATAAAACGCCCATCAGAAGGGCGTCTTCCTCTGTCGTTCTGAGCTATCATTTCCCTCGTTTTTCGCTGTCATTTTCCTCGTTTTCCTGCCCTCGTTTTCCGCGCCGACGAAAAAATAATAATAAGCGAAACGCCCATCAGAAGGGCGTTTCCTGCTGTCTCCACATGCCTGCGTCCGCCTGCCACGCGCCTGCGCCCGCTGCCTGCGCCGCTGCCACGCGCCTGCGCCCCCCTGCCACGCGCCTGCGCCCGCTTTGCTGCCACGCGCCTGCGCCCGCTGCTTCGCTGCATGCATGCGCTGCATCCGCTGCTACGCCTCGGCTGCTGCGTCCGGTCTTCCTGGCACGCCTCGACTGCCGCATTTGTTGCAGCTTTGAAAGCTTGGTTGGAGCTTAGCAGCATTGTTGCAGCTTTGGTTGCAGCTTTATTTGGATTTTGAAGATTGTGTTGGAACTTTGGAGACCGGATTGGAGCTGCTTTAGCAGCATTGTTGAGTGAATAAAAGGAGAACAACAGAAATGAGTTTTGCATAAGAAGAGGAAGGAGGAGAAGCAAACGAAAGAAGCAAGAGCAGAAACAAATCAAGAAAAAATACTCGTTAACTGGTAATAATACTTCTATCTTGTTCCTTATTTTATAAGTAGATAATAATTATAGAACTTAATAAAATTGTAACGATTATTACAGATGGCTACTCAAAATGATGGAAAAATATCCGGTGGTCCGACAACTCCAGTCATTAAACTTGAACGAGAATCGCACGTTTCTAAACTAGTTTTTTCGGGAGAGGTAAACTAAATTGTAGGTAATTAAATTTCTGCTTGTTAATTTTATTAAATTGTACTAATAATGTGTATATATATATTACAGCGCTATGATTATCCTGAAGTTAAATTACGTGAGCATGGTGAGTGGCGAGGATCATGGGAGTTGTCTGCAGCCCAAAAGGCCCTGGTAGCGTCGTTCGGTTTTGACTCTATTGACGCTATACGTATTAAACGCCATGACAGGGACCTGATATTGAGCCTAGTTGAACGATGGTGGCTAACACGCAACACATTTCAGCTACCTTTTGGCGAGATGACCATCACTTT
The DNA here is from genome assembly GCA_029216955.1 of Iris pallida. Taxonomy (NCBI): domain Eukaryota; kingdom Viridiplantae; phylum Streptophyta; class Magnoliopsida; order Asparagales; family Iridaceae; genus Iris; species Iris pallida. The sequence goes on from JANAVB010033417.1 coordinate 4,293,702, forward strand.
AGCTGACACAGCACAGATTCTAGGGTTACCTATCGAGGGTTATCCTATATACTTTCACGAGAGGCTTGAGGTTTCTAATATCATTAGGTCATACCTCGGTGTGGAGCCACCATCTGATATAGGAGGTCGGAGCACTGTTAGACTAACTTGGCTTCGGTCTACTTTCATGCATCTTGATCGCATCGGCGATACGACAGTTGTTGTCGATGATTCACGAGTAATTTTGTACCCGCATCGGTGCATTATGATGAGTCGTTGACTCGAAGAGTTTGCGTTGACCCGATGAGGTATCGATATGAATCGATGCAAGTGTTACGTTGGCCAAAGGTAAGCTTTGAGTCGGTTGGAATCTATGAATCGAATCGATGCAAAGGATAAGTTCCGTTGAGCAAGTGCTAATGTTGGTTGATCTGGTGTGCAGGCTATGCCTTTATGCTGGATTACGGATCGTAGTATGGGCGCGATAGGCCAAATCACCCAAGTAGTTCAAAGGAATGGCTAAGTCCGGGAGTTAGCTATGCGATCGAGTTATGAAAGCGAGACGCTTTAATCGACGAGACGGCGAGGCGTATCGGCTTAAGGTGGGCGGGTTCTTGACTCTCTCTCCCTATTCCTTCACGTCTAATAAAATGTATTATGGTATGCGTAAGATGTTATCGAGTTAGCGAGCGTGGCTCGGCGACGGATTACGGGTCTAGGTATGCGTTGAACACTAAGGTAGAACATTGAACAATCAAAAAATTGAAGCGATGTGCATCAAGTGTACGAGTCGCGGTAGGGCAATGATGGTAGAACATTGAAGACGATATTGAGATGTGCATCATGTGCATGGCTCCGAGAACATTGAACACTAGGCATAGAACATTGAATACGGTGCTGAGCGTGCCTTCGGGCACTTATGTTACGAAAAGACTAAGTAGTACGGAATTATGCTATGAGAATAACTTACGAATGGTACGCGTTGAATACGAGTATGAGATGACTAAGCCGTTGGGCGTCATGCATCAATATGGATGTGTTGGGGCATAACGCCGACGGAGCTCCCCATATGAATGGTGGATTATGTTATGGCACGGGAAACCGTTTATGGCACGGAAAACCATTTATGGATCGAGACTATGTTTATGCAACGGAGGATTTGGTTGGATTGTTATGTGTTTGCTATGGCGCGTATTGCATGGTCAATGGACTCGGATGGCCCGTGCACAGGTACGGCTTCCCTCGAACGGTTACGTCGGGACGCCGGGACCGTTCGGCCTAGAAGGGAATTATTTGTGGTATTTATGGTGCACAACATTCGGACGGATTGCGACCGTCCAGTGCTGTGATAAGCTATGATATCCGTAAGTTTGTGATCCTTCGGATACTGGACTAGCAACCCGTATCGAAGCGATTGTAGGCTTACACATAAGAGATGCCAAGTCCATTACGGTGCGAAACACCGTGACCTTCATATAGATAGGGCCGGTGGGCTGAGATGAGAGTTGGGTGCAGGCGCAGGGCCTGCGACCCCTATGCATTGTCTAAGTTTATGATTGGCATGTTGCGTGAAATATATGTTTTCATACGTAAGTTCTAACCGGTGCAAGCTAAGGAAAATGGGACGAAGATGAGCACGATCACTATGTTTATATTCATATTATGTCTAACTGTATCTGCCGCAGGGACACGGTATGGGACACATTTATGATATGGTGTTATGCATGATTATTGCTATGAAATCGATCCTAAGGCTAAATAGAAAGATCATAAATTAAGATGCATGTTCCACTAAATGATTTAGTGTTTGGTTTGGGTGCGAGCGGGTCTTGATCAGTGCAAAGCGAGGACGAAAGCACTAATCCCCTACTAGTTTATGTGCAGGCTCAGGTTATGATCGGCTCGGGGCGGAGCTTGGCTTGGACGTGCCGAGGCATGGAGTCCTTGGCGTTCAAGAGAAGCTTCCGCATAGGCATTCGGACTTGCGACATGGAGATGTTCGGCCGAAGACTACTTGGTGGCTATAAAGAGGCATAATGTATGGAGCAATGTAATCCTTTGTGAGCTAGAGAGATCATGAGCGCTGTAGCCAATTGGCATTTTATGTTGGGCTATTCAGAGCCTTTGTAACCTTCAGTTCATAATCAATAAAAAGAGATTCTTATGTATTCTTGTTTTCTTCCGCTGCTTATGTTATCAAATTGAGATAGTTCTATGTGAACCTGTTATCTTGTCTTGCACGAGCGCAACTCCAGGCTCGTGCGGCTGTCACGCCCCAGAACCAGAAAACTGGAGAGCAGGGGCAGACGTAGCCAGCTACGCAATCCCAAAGTACGTTAATACTTTAAAATCACGTATAAGCTGTCAAGACATGGGGGTTACTCTACAAGCCATCAGTCAATCCTATGGTTTAACAATCCTAGGTATCTCAATCACAGGCAATTATACAGAGCAAAGAACACGATCATCATACATACACTAGTAAGGCGTCCCGAACCATATATACATGAATGATCATGAAGCCAGTATCACAGAACTGATGACTAGCTAGAGTATTAGTCGTACATGATAAGGACTAGCTATAGTCTAGAATACACATATCATGTTTATGCCCGCAGGCTACAATATCAAGGAAAATACAAAAACACGAGCTAAACACGTGCTCGGGGCTAAACGTTACAAGAGGAAAATTTACATATCAGTGGGAGAATGAAGAAGAAACCCACTGAGGCACTCTGGTGCTCAGGCTGGTCACCGTCGAGTAGATGGTGCGGTAGATCCTTCGGGCTCTTCTATTAGAACCTGGCCATGCAAAACCAGTGGGGTCAGACCCCAAATAGCAAGTACCACAAAGGAGGCCGAACTATGAACTAAAACCAGCAATCATTAGCAATCAACAAGCAAATAAGTAAAGAAGGATCGGGATTTGTGCAGTACCAATGCACTCGTTCCGATCATAGGGAGACAGTAAGTCACTATTGACATAAAGTAAACTGGAGAACATGTTAAATAAATAAACTAGAACAGTTAGGAACTGGATCTGGACAAGACTTAGACTGGAAAGGTGATATACGATGGGATAACCATGGGACTATTCAGATAACCAGGTTACAACCCGTAAACCAAACAAGGACCGGGGTTGTAACCCTTCGTCTGAAGGAAACTTGGCTTCTCCCACCATTTATCGGCAAGATAAATATAAGAAATCAGGACATATAACAATCTTGTACAGAATCAAGACAAGAATGGACTGGCAAACCCCATCCAACATTTCACGGCCAAGCAAGAATTACGGCTTGATACTTTAACTAACTAGGGTTATCACAAACCTAATTACTAACAAGATACAATGAGGTACGCCTACGGCCACAAGCCCTGCAGACTATCCAGGTTATCCAGACGCAAGGTTCAAGCTTAGAGTTATTATGCCTTGTTAGGTGACTTGGATGCAACACATGACAGTGTGTATAGTAATCGTTTCATGTAGTGTCCCACATAACAGTGAGCTGGAAATGTGCCCTACTCGTCGGCAGGCTACAAGTCCATCAAGGAAGGCGCCCAGATAACATGATTGCTTGTAGCCGGAATACCTCTCTATATGCTCTACTTGATCAATCTAGTCATTAACCTAGTCAGATTCGGTATGAATCCCTGACCGTGGTAACCAGGGATACATGTCCTAGACATGATGCGAGACAAGACTGGTTGCTTATACAAGCATATTCAATACAATCACCCACGGTGTCAAGAATTCACTTAGCATGTCAGGTTAGCCGTCGCAACAGCGTATCAAGGTTATCATGTCGGGTTGCTTATCAAGATTACTTATCAAGGCAAGGGTGCGTCACAACGGACCACCATCAAGAATTATCATGTCGGGTTACTTATCAAGATTACTTATCAAGGCAAGGGTGCGTCACAACGGACCACCATCAAGAATTATCATGTCAAATTACTTGTCAAGAGTGCACCACGGCGGGTCACTAATCATGCAATTCCATCACTAAGTCTTGTTCCGATTAACATTCATAAATAATGCCATGATCACATCGGGTTCATGTCGAGTTTACATCAAAAGGCGTAAGGATATAAAATGAGTGCAAAAATCATAAAAAGGGGAATATGGGGACATAATACGCCCAAGGGGGGAGCAAAGGGTACTATGGCCAACAAGTGGCATTAGCCAAGTTACGCCAGGGTAAGTAGGGTCAGGTCCAGTTGCGCCTAGACATCAGGTTGCGCCTGAGTCAGACTGCGCTCAAGTCAGGCTACGCTCAAGTCAGGCTGCGCTCAAGTCAGGTTGCGCTCAAGTCAGGCTACGCTCAAGTCAGGCTACGCTCAAGTCAGGCTACGCTCAATTCAGGCTACACTCAAGTCAGGCTGCACTCAAGTCAGGCTACGCTCAAGTCAGGCTGCGCTCAAGTCAGGCTGCGCTCAAGTCAGGCTACGCTCAAGTCAGGCTACGCTCAAGTCAGGCTGCGCTCAAGTCAGGCTGCACTCAAGTCAGGCTACGCTCAAGTCAGGCTGCGCTCAAGTCAGGCTATGCTCAAGTCAGGCTGCGCTCAAGTCAGGCTGCGCTCAAGTCAGGCTACGCTCAAGTCAGGCTACGCTCAAGTCAGGCTGCGCTCAAGTCAGGCTACGCTCAAGTCAGGCTACGCTCAAGTCAGCGTATGCAAGACATACGCCTCCAAAAGACAGCGTATGTACTCCATACGACTCCTCATCAAGGCAGCATATGAAGTCCATACGACTCCTTGTCAAGGCAGCGTATGCAAGACATACGTCACCAAAAGGCAGCGTATGAGTCAGACTGCACTGCGCTAAAGAGCGCGCGCAACTCAGTGGCGCAAGCTAAAAAGCTCGCGCACACTGCTCACTGTCTTCTCCAAATCAGCAAGAACTCCATGGTTTGAACCAAAAGCTTCAAAAGTCCATAACTTGGTCAAAACAAGTCCAAATCCAACTTTTCAAAGGTCAAAATTGGGTAGAATAAAATTCTCTACAATATGGAACCATCAAAACTTGAAAACAAAGAAGTTTGATAGATCAAAACCCATAAAAACCGAAAATACCATAAAGCTATATCTACAACAATCCACTCGGTAAAACCGAAAACTCCAAGTTCTAAACATGCTTAAAATTATGCAAGGAAGGAGATGGAACAAACAAAAATAAATTTGTTCAAGGTTCGGCAAGGTGTACTTGTCTCTCTCAATGGCTAGGGTTTGGTGGAAAAGAAATGAATGAGGGTGAATGAGGAGGGAAAGAGAAAAGTGGCTTATATAATAAGCTCAAGTGATCTCCACCATTCATTCCTCTCCATTTCAATCTAAACCATACACCTCATCTCATAAAGAACCAAACTAAACCAAACCAAGTCAAGGTGGAACCGAACCAAATAAAACCAAATCCAAGTTAAACCAAGTCATGAAAATCCTACACTTAAGAAAATTTTAAAATATCACGCAAACCGATAATACGAAATACGGCTCAAATAAACACGTATCCGTATAAAATACCGATACAGTGAGACGGGTCTCACAGCGGCATCACGCCCCAGCGAGAACGATGATTCGGGTAAAATCTAGCGAGGACGAGCGATTTCTCGGATCGGGGCGTGACAGATATCCCGTAACATAATAACAAAAGCTGATCAGTATTTCGGAAATCTCGTGAATCAGTACATCTATTTTCAAATAGAGGGTACTAGCCCAAGAGAGGCTCAGAAATCTCGGAAATCAATGCATCTATTTTGACAGTAACATTAAATAGATAGTTTTAGCCCAAGGGAGGCTCAGAATTCACAGCCTGATCCCAGGTTAACGGAATTGTTTACGAAAAATATTTAGAGGATTATTCAGAGTATTGTTCTTAAAACTGCATTGCATTAAATTCCATTCTTTACTCCAGAAACATCTCTGCCTATTTTAAGTAGGCAGCTTTCCTGTTTGCTCAAGGGAAGCAAATCCTACAAAAAGCTCAAGGAAAGCTCGGAAATCTTACTATTCATGGAGTAGGACGATGGTTACATTCTTTGATTTACTAAGCAAATATATATATATATATATATATATATATATATATATATATATATATATATATATATATATATATATATATATATATATATAGTAGTGCAAGTTGGCATATCCCTGTCTTTTCTCAAAAGAAAACTATATATTTCTTTATTTTGTTTAACTTTCACCGTTCTTGGCCGAGGACTTGCTTGTCGTTTTCTAAACGACCTAGTATTTGTTCACTGGGTGAAGAAGAAGAAGACGCCTCCGCCGAAGTACCGTCGCACTACAACGATGAGTAAATTGTCCGAACTACCTACAGTTATGACCAGCACTATCGTAGTAATCTTGTAAATTACTTTTGTAATAAACTTGTAAAAGCATTGTTGGAAAAGTTCTCTGTATAATAGCTACACTATATTTAATACCATGTAAACTCCTTGTATTTTTCATTCTGCTGATGACTACGGGCGATAATCGCGATTTCGGCGCGTAGCCTGGGATCCGGATGTGTTTATGACGTCACCATTCCACTCGAAAAGTGGGACGTGACATATCTAGACAGCCATGACCATATAGCGAGGTGGGATGCACTTTCTTATACGTAGCTGGCTATGTCTGCCCCTGCTCTCCAGTATTCTGGTTCTGGGACGTGACATGGTTTAAGTGGACTTTTTATCATAATTTTTTTTCAAAAGTTATTATGTTTATTAATTAAAATTCTTCATTAAATTAACATGAATATTTTAATAATTACGTATAAAAATAATAAGAATAAAAATATATTGTTTGTTCTCTTCAAATAATAAAATTTGAGTGGCATCCTACTTTTTTTATGCTTATTTAAGGTGCACCCCACAAGTTTACATGAATGTATGACACCCCCCACTTTTGACGGTTTTCGTCCAAAACGAACGGTCAACCCCTTTGACTAATTTTTTGGACAAAAATACCCTCGTCTCCTTTTGTGTGTCCCCCCTTTCTGTCACACGTGGCTGCCCCCCGACTTGCTCGGCCCCCGGCCATCACTACCACCACCACCATCATCACCATCATCATCATCACCACCACCATCAACCATCACCACCGAATCTAGGTCAAACAAAATAAGGAGAAGATGGTCGAGAGATGAGACGAGACCTCCCGAGGATACCATGGACCATGACGACGAGATGATCGGCGGAGGAGGACGAGGCCGAATCGGAACTCCAGACGTCAACACCGCCATTGCCCGATCCTTCGGAGCGGACTCCGCCTCCTCGTTCCTGCCCCTTACAACCTGGAGGTGCCGACCTACAGCTTCTTGGAAGAGAACAAGTTAATGATTGGTTGAATTTAAATACTCTATTAGCATATATGCCATTTATATTTTGACCACCTCCCGCTGGAATGTTATGTCTGCCGGAGATTTCTTGCACATGATGAAACCATGGAAATAATCTTATAACCCTTTTAAAATTTAGTTTTTTTTTGGGTGGAAATTGTGTATTCTCGACCTTCATCTACTTTACGCAGACGGAGTCCGCTCAGAAGGATCGGGCAATGGCGGTGTTGACGTCTGGAGTTCCGATTCGGCCTCGTCCTCCTCCGCCGATCATCTCGTCGTCATGGTCCATGGCATTCTCGGGAGGTCTCGTCTCGTCTCGTCTCTCGACCATCTTCTCCTTATTTTGTTTGACCTAGATTCGGTGGTGATGTACTACCAAAATAAGTCAAATCAGCGACGTATTTAGCGACTCCGTGAAATTTCATCGCTAATGTTTGGGGTTTTAGCGACGTTAATAAAAGACGTCGCTGTTTGTCGCCAACAGCGACTAATAGCGACGTCTAGTGTCTACATTTTGTTAAATGGGGTAGTGCGTCGCAAGTTCGACGGTACTCGTCGCTGATATAGCGACGTTTCGCGACGCATTTTAAGTTACGTCGCTATTTATTATATATCAGCGACGTTTAGCGACGTCCTATGCGGACGTCGCTAAACGTTTCATATAGCCAGCGAGGGTTTCCATTTCGATCATTTCACAAATTTCCCCCCCCAAATTTGGGCGCGCTCCTCCTCCGCGACGCTCCTCCGGCGATTTCCCTCCTCCTCCGCGGCGCTCCTCCGGCGATCTCCCTCCTCCTTCCTCAGGTAGCTCCTCCTTCTCCTCCTCCTCCTTCCTCTGGTAGCACCTCCCCAGTTTCTCCTCGTCTTCTAGCTCCCTCTCTCTCGCTTCTAGTTCGTGTCCACGAGAGCGTGGACTCGCTGCGGGGACACGAGACTGACAGTGGACTCGTTGCGGGGGACACGAAAGCGTGGACTCGCTTCTAGTTCGTGTGACACCTATTTTGTTGGTTTGGACACGTCGTGTCCCACTGTGTGGATACGAGATTCATAGTGTGACACCTATATACTGAAAAATCTCATTTTTTGGGCATATCAACTGTCAATTTGATGTCCACGAGAGCGTGGACTCGCTGCGGGGGACACGAGACTGACAGTGGACTCGTTACGGGGGACACGAGAACGTGGACTCGCTTCTAGTTCGTGTGACACCTATTTTGTTGGTTTGGACACGTCGTGTCCCACTGTGTGGACACGAGATTCACAGTGTGACACCTATATACTGAAAAATCTCATTTTTTTGGGCATATCAACTGTCAATTTGATATTTTTGGTGGATTCGAATTCTAATTTAGGGTTCGAGCCCTATTTACTGATACTGGAAGTTTTTTTGGGCATTTTCAGGGTTTTGAAATGATGAATAAATTGACTAATAATTATTATCGAGCCCTATAAAATTTCAGCTATGTCACGAAGGATGGATATACTAATCCTGTGAATGAGTTTTCTCCTAAGTATTCTCGACAGTTGAGTATGATTTAGCTCACAGACATTACTAAAATATGGAATAATTAGACTTTCTGTTCAATACCATATTTTAAATCCTAAATCTACGGTATGACATCGTGATCAGGACATAGTCCCTGCAGCCATTCGACTGGCGAGGCAGAAAACTATGTAGCCGTAGATAAAGTTGACTGTCCTCCGACCCTCATCCCTCGGCAATGATGATACGACAACCTATCACTATATCTTATATATATAGTAGTAGATGACGTCTTAGTATTACATTATGTGAGTTCATCTTGATTCTGTTACATTCTTCAGATACTACATACGATAAGAACATATACTATACCATATGTACAGAACATAGATGATTCACACTAATGTATGCTAGAATGAATTTTAGGGTTGTGTTCTGAGCCATCCGTTCTGCTACTTGGCAAAAAATTGAATTTATTGTACTTTATCTGCTTTCAAAAATATACTCAAATTACATGATGGTTCCTTTAGTTAGCTTGCTTATGTTACAATTATATTAGCTTGCTTACCAGATGGCACCCATGACCCGAGGAGCGGCACGTCGTTTGAGGGAAACAGTGAATGCTGAGGTGGCTCCTCCTACAGTTAAGGAGGAAGTGGCACCGGTTGCTAGTGAGACCGGGAGTTCTATTCATCCAGCACCGGTAGCTAGTGAGACCGAGAGGACTCTTCATGCAATCCTTGCAATGGACGACAGCTCTCCTCGCACCAAAAATCTTACTTTTTCGAGGTGGTTGCGTGAACGTATCACTGAGCGTTTGCGTGAGCAGCGTGGTTCTCATTAGCTATTAGTACTTATTTGTATTGGACTATTTGTATTGGGTTATTTTTGTATTAGACTATTTGTATTGGACTACATATATGAATTAGTACTATGTCAAGCTCTAGATTATATTGGACTACGACATGGTGATCAGGATATAGTCCCTGCAGCCATTCGACTGGCGAGGCAAAAACTATGTATCCATAGATAAAGTCGACTGACCTCCGACCCTCATCCCTCAGCAATGATGATACGACAACCCAACCGGAGAGGATAATCTGAGAGATCCATCTGAGAGGGACGTATACTCTCAGAGATCACCTTTACAAGAATTATATCAGTAGTGGGATCGAGTGTTGGAGGAGATATTATCAAAGTATACGTCATACTCAGATGGGTCTCTCACCGTTACTAATTTTTCCTGACAGCATGGAAAATGTGCTCCGTCCACAGATTCTTGCTCCGAGCCAAAACTTTGTCCCGGAGCTCAAGTGGACATCTTTGGTGTAGAGCTCGAGTGAGAGGTTCCTGACAGCATGGAGGCCTCCTTTGTTAAAGTATCCGTGCTCATCCCACATTGGTTGTGGGACGAGCACGGAAACTTTAACAAAGGAGACCACCTTGCTGTCAGGAATCTCTCACTCGATCTCTACACCAAGGATGTCCACTTGAGCTCCGGGACAGTTTTGGCTCGGAGCAAGAATCTGTGGACGGAGCACATCCACCATGCTGTCAGGAAAAAATAGTAACGGTGAGAGACCCATCTGAGTAGGACGTATACTTTGATAATATCTCCTCCAACACTCGATCCCACTACTGATATAATTCTTGTAAAGGTGATCTCTCAGAATATACGTCCCTCTCAGATGGATCTCTCAGAGTATCCTCTCCGGTTGGGTTGTGTTCTGAGCCATCCGTTCTCACAGAGGGTCCTATATTGGATTCTATATTTTGTATTTTGGTTTCTGTATTTTGTATTTTGGTTTCTGTATTTTGTATTTTGGTTTCTGTATTTTGTATTTTGGTTTCTGTATTTTGGCTCCAGCTCCATTTACATTAATCTACGGTACGACATGGTGATCAGGACATAGTCCCTGCAGCCATTCGACTGGCGAGGCAGAAACTATGTAGTCGTAGATAAAGTTGACTGTCCTCCGACCCTCATCCCTCGGCAATGATGATACGACAACCTATCAGAATCCTCGACTCTCTTTCGCTTCTTGGATATTGACCCAGCTTACAATCTCTCATTTCCCTCCGGGTCTACTCTACTCCCAATCTCTTCCTCTTTTATACACGGATCTACAGAATCAATACCATCCAAGGAAGGCAAAACTGAATCAGCATTGTCTTCCGGATCGTCCTCATCAAGGCATAACGGGCTGCTCAGCGTGCCCAGCTTCTTCAACTTCTCGCTGGCTGCAGAGTCGAAATGGGAACGGGTCCTCTTTGTCGGCCCGGAGCTCTGACTCGCACTCGTCGCCGCGCTACTGGTTTCCTCTCCTCCTCTGACGTGGGTCATAAGAAAAGAAATTTTGTACCTCTTCTTCACATAAACATCATTGCCGTCTTGTACTCGAGCCTCCTCGTCTGTGATGCTATCCGACTTCTCGGTGCCTACATTGTCACTCGAATCTCCCGTTCAACTCGTATCGTCCTCTTCTTCACCTGTCTTTTCGCTCCCTGTCTTGCAATCATCTGCTATCACCGCCGACTCATTCGACTCCTTCTCCGATGACTCCGAAAAGTTGGATAGCGTCACAGACGAGGAGGCTAGGCTCGAGTACAAGGCGGCAATGATGTTTATGTGAAGAAGAGGTACGAAATTTCTTCTCTTATGACCCGCGTCAGAGGAGGAGAGAAAACCGGTAGTGCGGCCACGAGTGTGAGTCAGAGCTCCGGGCCGGCAAAGAGGACCCGTTCCCATTTCGACTCTGCAGCCAGCGAGAAGTTGAAGAAGCTGGGCACGTTGAGCAGCCCGTTATGCCTTGATGAGGACGATCCGGAAGACAATGCTGATTCAGTTTTGCCTTCTTCTCTCCTCCACCATGGCTATGGACCCATCTGCTCCTCCCTACTTCCATTCTTCTTATTTGACTCTCTCAGGCACATATGATATCCAGCTCAAGTGTAGAGTCGGAGGAGAAGAAGTGGACAGGAAGAGGAGGGGAAGCAGCACAGCCGGCGGCATGACCCGGAGGAAGTACATAGGTTTTCTTCAACATACGTAGGAGAACTATAAGGATATATCTTTTCACAATATGTCATCTTGCCAAAGACCCTTAATGTGACAACCATGTTACCGCGGTGTCGGAAGACTAATATGTCATAATTTTCTAAGCCGTGTATTTTTACATAATCCTTCCAACTCTTTCCTCCTATGTCGTAATCTTGCATTATTACATAGAACTGAAATCCGGTTGGAGGATTATGTCAAAACACATGACTTATAAAATTATGACATGTTAGTTTTTCGACACCGTGGTAACATGGTTGTCACATTAAGGGTCTTTGACAAGGTGATATGTTGTGAAAAGATATATCCTTATAGTTCTCCTACGTATGTTGAAGAAAACCTCTGTACTTCCTCCGGGTCATGCCGCCGGCTGTGCTGCTTCCCCCTCCTCTTCATGTCCACTTCTTCTCCTCCGACTCTACACTTGAGCTGGATATCATATGTGGCTGAGAGAGTCAAATAAGAAGAAGGGAAGTAGGGAGGAGCAGATAGGTTCAGAGCCATGGTGGAGGAGAGGAGAAGGAAAATACTTGATCAGAACTTGAGGTGAAAAAGTTATGACGTTGATAGCGTGAGGGAGAGAGAGGGTGGAAAAGATCTTCTCCTCCGACTCTACACTTGAGGTGGATATAATATTTTGGTTTCTGTATTTTGGCTCCAGCTCCATTTGCATTAATCTACGGTACGACATGGTGATCAGGACATAGTCCCTGCAGCCATTCGACTGGCGAGGCAGAAACTATATAGCCGTAGATAAAGTTGACTGTCCTCCGACTTCGGCAATGATGATACGACAACCTATCACTATATCTTATATAGTAGTAGATGACGTCTTAGTATTACATTATGTGAGTTCATCTTGATTCTGTTACATTCTTCAGATACTACATACGATAAGAACATACACTACACCATATGTACAGAACATAGATGATTCACACTAATGTATGCTAGAATGAATTTTGGGTTGTGTTCTGAGCCATTCCTTCCCATACTTGGCAGTTAAGTTGTGGACCATTATGTTGGACATTGTTGTTACAAATTTTTATATATCTGTGTTGATTGATGAGATTGTGTTTCAAACGTGTTCGTGATTGTGTGTATCTGTATTGTTTGATACTGTGTTCGTGATACACACCGTTGTTGCTGTAACAAATGGTGTGGGGGATGCTGCAAATGCTGCAGGAAATGCTGCAAATGCTGTAATTTTTTTTATTTTTTTTAATATTAGCGACGTTCAGCGACGATTACCGACGGTCAGCGACGAAAGAAACGTCGCTAATTACGTCGCTAACTGTAAGTAAAATCGTCGCTGATCGTCGGTAAACGTCGGTAATGTAGCGGCGTAGAAAAGTCGCAGAACGTCGCCATATCGCTCTCATGCCAGGTCAACATCGATGCGAGACAGAGTCGCTCAACGTCGCTAGTTTACGTCGGTATATTATGACGTTTTATGTCGCTGGCAGTCGCTATATTAGCGACGTGGACACGTCGCTAAAGCTCGTCGCAATAGCGACGTATGGCGACGTTTTCTTGTTTAGCGGCTAGGTTAATTCCGACTACTTGAAAACGTCGCTAATGACGTCGCTAATAGTAATTAGCGACGTATTTTTCCTTTTTAGCGACGTCTTTACGCGTCGTTGAATTGACATATTTTAGTAGTGATGGTGGTGGTGGTGGTGGCCGGGGCGGGGGGGGGGGGGTGGGTGGGTACGGCGAGGTCGGGGAGGGGGGCCGAGCACGGCGGGAGGAGACGGATAGTTGACACAGGGAAGAGGACAATAGACAAGGGGTATTTTCGTCCAAAAAAATTGGTCAAAGGGGTTGACCGTTCGTTTTGGACGAAAACCGTCAAAAGTGGGAGATGTTATACATTCATGTAAACTTGTAGGGTGCATCTTAAATAAACGTAAAAAAAATAGGGTGCCACTCAAATTTTCTCTAATATAAAATACGTACAAGTCACGTTTGTTTAACATAGGAGGATCCGATGAGGGGTTTGGGTGGAAAAAATTGGAAGAGTAGCAATCTGTATGACAATTGTACACTTTAATTTATATAGCATATTCTTTTCATTAATTGATATTGACATTCAATTTATAATTCGCATGGTTTTACAATTCAGTAGATTTAGGTTCACATTGAAATTGCTCATCATGGTTGTTTCTTTTTTTTGTACTCTTGATAAACAATCTAAAGATAATAATAGCTAATTCAAATTAAATTGCAAAGGTGATCCAAATTTAGGAGAATTTATTAAAGTAGTAAAATATTCTTTTCCCCCAAAAACTAACTCTGTTGATGTTTTCTACCAACAAACAACAATTTCAAAGTGGATCCTTCTAAATTTGACATAAAAGTATCCTTCTGAATTAGTTTTCTCATCAACAGAATTAGTTTTTGAAAGAAAAAAAAATAAAGTTACTTTTTCTCACTCGATGGACAACTTTTTTTTTTTTTTTTTTTTTTTTTTTTTTTACAACTAAAAAAGAGCTGGGGTCAATAATAGTAAATTCAGGCAGCTTTTGACTTTTGTGGATTTTGCGCACGGAGCTCGAGGCGGGAAAAGCTAAGCTAACTAGATGCCACTGTTTGACAAACAGTCCCCGTGATCTGCGCAAAATTACGATCCTACCATCCCTACCGACCCGACCGCTATTATATTCCTCCAATTAGGGGTGAGCATCGGTTCGGTTCGGTTCAAACCGAACCGAATATGTGAAAACCGAAATAACCGTAAATCGTATTTCTCAAAACCGAAAACCGAACCGTTTTTATAAAAACCGAACAAAATCGAACCGAATTAATTCGATTCGGTCTTCGGTCGGTTCGGTTTTATGGGCCAATGTGCATGGCCTTCAAGTTTTTAGCAAAATGAGCCTATTTAAATAACAATTTTTAAAAAATATATGACATTATTGTATTTATGAATTGTTATATTACATAGAGTGAAAGATATTAGTATATATAGATTGATGGTAGATAGAGAGAGTACTCAAAGAAGCACCGACATAGAATAGAAGAAGAGAGTGCGCTCAGTTAGGGGTTAATAAATATTAGTATATGTATATTGTGGGTAGTTTGATAAATTACTAAATCTAAATCGGTTTTCGGTTCGGTTCGGTTTTTCGAATGAAGAACCGAAAACCGAACCATTATTTCAAATTTTCAAAATTTTAAACCGTAAACCGAACCGATAACCGAAAAACCGAACTGTTTGTCATATTTCGGTTCGGTTCGGTTCGGTTCGATTTTCGGTTTTTCAATCGTTATATGCTCACCCCTACCTCCAATTGGCCCACCAACATGGACCGGATAGACCAGACCAGACCAGACCAAACCGAAGGAATCTGGCTGGGTTCATAGAAGCAGCCCGTCAACTGGACACAGAGCCATGTGAACAACAATGTGTCTGTCCAAAAACAAATATTTACAGGAAATAGTGTGATGATGACTGACACAAGCAGATCACCGGAAATGGAATACTTTTTAATATGTTGGTAGGAATTAGAAAAAAGAGAGGCTCACTGGATGGTCTCCATCATCTTGATCAAGCTGTGTCTAGTTGGACGCAATCAAGTTATATCCCAACTTTTCTCTCGTTTATCTGTCCAAACAACAAATTTAAGGTGTTAGCATAATAGGGACTTGAGAAAAGAAATTTATTTATTTCATGTATGTGTTTGGATGCGGAGCATGAAATAATAAAAAAGGGAGAAAAAATAATTCCTCCCATCCCCCACCAATGTTTCAAAAAACAATTTAAATTTATTTTATGTGTTTGGATACGGAGCATGAAATAATAAAAAGGGGCGAAAAAATAATTCCTCCCATCCTCCACCAATGTTTCAAAAAAAAATTTACTTCATGTGTTTGGATACGGAGCATGGGATAATAAAAATACTCTATAAATAAAAAAATAGGAAAAAAATGATCTCTCTCATCCACACTCAATGATTCACTTGCCTTTTTTTTTTTGCATTTATTAGAAAATTTTATGTATTATGGCTATATTCTTGACATTTTCAAACACCGATTTTTTTTTTCTTGGGCATAAATTAGAATGTTTCATGCAGAAAGAATAAATAATTAATTTACCTTACTTTTCTTTCCGCAAACCAAACAAGGCCTAATAGGTTATCAATTAATAATGGAAAAATTTATGAAATGCCCAAAAACTAAAAAAGTTTCAAGAAAAATCCACCGCTAAAAAAACTTTTATCGCGTGCCCAGAATTAGAGAAACTTATCCAAAGCGGGTTCTGAATGACCCTTTTGCCCTTCCTTTTAATTTATTGAAAACACTCACAAAACTGCTCTTAAAAAAAACGTTTCGATACTTCATCTTCTTCTATACGCTGCTCAGTTTTGAATCTAGGTTTTCTCCTCAAAAATCTTCAAAAACTCGTCAGAAAATTTCGGAAAGATCGAGACAAACGGCAAAAGTGCTAAAACGGATGTCCAAACATCATTTTTTTGCGATTCTAAAATTTCGGAAGGCCGTCTAACAGAGAAGCTATTAATCTCAGGCTCCTCGATGATACGCTCATTTTGCGACAAACGGGACCTCATTTCGACCTCCCAGTCAAAAGTTATGGCCCTCCAAAGTTTCAACTGACCATAAAATGCAGGAGAATGGGCATTCTCCGTGTTAGAATACGAAGAATGTTAATTTCGCATGAGGGTGGTCATTCTCCGTGTTTGTAACACGGAGAATGACATTCTCCGTCTTAGTTTACACGGAGAATGGCCATTCTCCGTGCTAAATTATACGGAGAATGGCCATTCTCCTAATTTACACGGAGAATGGCCAATCTCCGTCCAATTTAGCACGGAGAAAGAACATTCCAGTATTAAAACGTAGGAGAATGACCATTCTCCGTGTTAGAAACACGTATAATGCCATTCTCCGTGTTAAATAAAACGAAGAATACCATTCTCCGTGTTAAATAAAACGGAGAATGATATTCTCCGTGTTTCTAACACGGAGAATGGTCATTCCAGTGTTAAAACGCAGGAGAATGACCATTCTCCGTGTTAGAAACACGGAGAATGCCATTCTCCATGTTAAATAAAACGGAGAATGTCATTCTCCGTGTTAAATAAAACGGAGAATGGCCATTCTTCGTGTAATTTGGCACGGAGAATGGTCATTCCAGTGTTAAAACGCAGGAGAATAACCATTCTTCGTGTAAATTAACACGGAGAATGGCATTCTCCGTGTTAATTTACACGGAGAATGACATTCTCCGTGTTAATTTACACGGAGAATGGTTATTCTCAGTATTAATGATCATTCTCCGTATAAATTACACGGAGAATGGCCATTCTCCGTGCTAAATTACACGGAGAATGGTCATTCAAATATTAAAACACAGGAGAATGGCCATTCTCCGTGTTAGAAACACAGAGAATGCCATTCTCCTTGTTAAATAAAACGGAGAATGGCCATTCTCCGTGTAATTTGGCACGGAGAATGGTCATTCCAGTGTTAAAACGCAGGAGAATAACCATTCTCCGTGTAAATTAACACGGAGAATGGCATTCTTCGTGTTAAATAAAACGGAGAATGCCATTCTCCGTGTTAATTTACACGGAGAATGACATTCTTCGTGTTAATTTACACGAAGAATGGTTATTCTCAGTATTAATGACCATTCTCCGTATAATTTAGTACGGAGAATGGCATTCTCCGTTCTAAATTACACGGAGAATGGCCATTTTCCGTGCTAAATTACACGGAGAATAGCATTCTCCGTGTTAATTTACACGAAGAATGATCATTCAAATATTAAAACACAGGAGAATGGCCATTCTCCGTGTTAGAAATACGGAGAATGCCATTCTCCGTGTTAGAAATACGGAGAATGCCATTCTCCGTGTTAGTAACACGGAAAATGACATTCAACACGGAGAATGGCATTCTCCTTGTTAAAATGCAGGAGAATGACTATTCTTCGTAAGATATCGACGGAGAACAGTTGACAGAAATCTAATTTTTTATTTTTTGTTTTGTGGGAAGAAATTTGACATGAATAAAGATTCAAGAGTTTTCGTTCTTCTTTCAAAACGATGCTAACTCTTATGGAAAAGAAGAAGAAAATCTTCTCTCCATAATTGACCTAATTGTCGGAAAAGAAGAAGAAGAAGAAGAAGAAGAAGAAGATGAGTGATGATCGGAGTTCGACTGAAAAAAAGCACGGTGAACTACGAACGATCTTTGCGATCTCTGCTGAAAATGAGAGCAATGGAATTCAGATCTCTCGTGAAGAAGAAGAAGAAGACGAGAATCGCAATCCAAATCTGAGTTTTGTGCGGAAGGGCAGTTATGGTATTAATTTTGTAAATACAGAGCATCTAAAAGGAATCTTGAAATATTTAACGTGAAAATACTTAATTCTGGGTATTTCATAAAACGCATCCAGCGGGTGAATTTTTCATAAAAGCTCACCCCGAAATTAGGTTTCTCAGCAATTTCCAGATTAATAATCATAAACCACTCGTTACCATATCAACTCACCTTGTATCAATTGATCGATCTCACATTGTGCCACAAGTATTAGATAGTTCATCAGAATTGCATAAGCCAAATATTGTAACACTGATTCATAAAAACGTTGATTCCGCCATCGAGTAGCACTTGCAACTATTTTTTGATTAATTCTGGCCCTCCTGCTTGATGTGAGAGCACCATCTGCATTTATCCAAAATATAACACCAAAAACTGAGATCAAATTTACATAATCTCCAGGCACTGTCAATCTGCATGCTTATCATAAACACAACCTCATAAGCAAATTGTTGGTCAAGCTTTTCAATTATATGCATTTCCTATTTTCATTGCAAGAACAGTTACAAGAAGGCAATGGATCCTCATTCTTTGTACTATTGAAGGATTGACAAGAGTTTGAAAACATGGTCTTACTTGGACAAGAGTACACAAGAAATACTGACAATTTCCAATTCTTCGTGATGACAGTATTATACTTGCCATACTAAAGGCAAAAGAATGTGATGTGTCCATGACACTACAATATCTTACAATTGAACTGCGCTTATACATTATTGACATGTTTTTGATGTCATAATGATATACTACTGAAGTTGGGATAAGGAAAATAAGGTTGAATGACAACTTAAACGAGTGCTTCATCGTTTAAAACACTTTGTAAGCTTTTATGTCCAGCCATTCCTCCTCCAACTATTCATAGTTCTCATATCACCATCAAAAAACTATTCAAGTTTCTCTCACCAGTCAGCACCACCAACTTCTTTCCAGCATGAGCAACGGGTCTGACATCTTCTTTGAGGTAAGTTATCTTTTAATCTTCTTTGGTGTAATTCTCTTGACAGCCATGAAAGTTACAGCAGCTGAGAGGGAGTACCTAAAGCATAGAAAAACTAGCACCAAATTAAATGTGAAATACTTGGATCTGGTCAGCATGCCAACAGTTGATCATTCCTCAAAAACAATTGACGGAACTCAAAGAACAATCATTTGTTACAGTCGTTTCAGATTAATAATGTGAACAGCAACATTACATATTCCCTTAAGAAAGACGTTACACATTCAAGATGTTTTCAAGTATGACAGAATCACAAGTGACCTGGAAGACATTCCGTGTTTTGCAAACCTTGAAACAAAGTAACAATTTTTAGAACAACATACACAAGGAGATGCCTTCAAACAACATAATGCTTACAGATGCCCAGCTACCAGAATCCTACACATCAATGGAGGGATCTTGATAATCAAGTACCCTCACACGTTAGGTAAGTACAAAGTATGCAAGACCAAGTGACAGTTACGGAGGTTACTATGTTTGTTATCATGGACAGAGTGTTAGGTGCGCTCACTTGTTCACCACGTTAAGTAAGTCGAGCTTCAAACTAGCCGAGTCGAGCTCGCGAGCAGCTCTGTTCATTAGCAGCCCTACCTATAACTCTAATTCTGCACTACTCATCCTCATTTATTTAATGGTCTATATTCACCAATCACCACTGCAGGAGATTACTAAAATGAGGAATCACGTTTTTGGCCGTTGACAAATATGAGACGCATCAAAGTATTAACCAAATAAGCAAAAGTATTCCGCAAAGTACAAATAATTGAAATAATGCTTCGGATTTGAGGGCAAGAGCTCTTATGAGACTGCTAGAAATGAGATCCATAATACAAGATGAATAATAATAATCACCTCATTTTCATAAATATAATGACGATAGAGGGGCTTTTACAACACACGGAAGTCTTAATGCAGGTAGGAAAGCTTGCTTTATTTTGTCCCCCACTTAGGTCACATAACCAGCCCCTAAAGATTTTCTCACATCATCATCGTCTTAGTTAAGTGTAAAACCAGTGCAAGATCATGGTAGCAAAGTGGACATACAAAACATATGGGTATTTTTAAGTGAAAAACTGGGCAAGCTGAAGCTGTTTATTTAAGTGCTAATTAGCCTTTTAACTTATTAAGAGCAAAACATGATTGTTGTATCATATGGATGTAAAAATGAGTAATGCATATATTGTTCAACATAACTGAAAGAAGGATTTTTAAAATCTGAAAAAGGGTGCTTACCAAGTTATTGTATAATTAAGGTGGTCTTGGGGCATGACTGAAAACCGGATCAAGGTATTGACATCCTTTGGAATAGGATAGGGATTGCTTGCACTAGCATCTTCATTTATATCCTCAATATACAAAGTATTCTCTGGTAGACCACAAGCACGAGCAATCATAGGAACATCAACATAAAACCACTGGCCACTGTTGGGATCGTTTTCAGGAACAAATATGCTAGGCTTCTCACTTCCACGAACTACTCCAATAACTTTCATAGGAGTAACAGTAGACTCTTCACTCTGCAAGTAACGAAGTGTTACACATAAGAAAGACTAAGACTACAAAAAAGCTTAAATGCTAGCACTTGATCAGCATTCCCTCCATCAGTAAAGAAAAAGAAACAAGTTTGATGCGGCATAACCAACAAATACAGGTAAACATACAGAGACATGCACCCACATGATCCTAGGCATTGAAAGGGTTTCCCTGTTGTCATCATATAACAACTACGCACATGATAATTTACTATTTATATATCAATTGAACACCTTCATCATAAATGCAATGCGCTCTCGCACAGATGATCAATGGGGCTAAGCAATCTGTCACAACTTTGGAATGTTAAAAAGGCATTTGAATGGAGCAGTTCCACTAACAGGAGAGCGCCCGCACAATAAGGTGTTGAGGAAGCTAAAAGCGTCTTGTTTAGCTTTAAATAATGTAACAGGGAATATACCCAGATTACCAGAAGACTTCAGTATGCATTTTGAACTGTTGACCTATATGTGTGTCAGAAGATGGCCTATGGAACTAGTACATGTTTGTGTGTAATAAAAACTCCAAGTATTACTATAGGTGTGAAATCCAGTGATTACTATATCTGCTGCAAGATAATTTCAGAAAGGGGAATTATCAGCAAACCCCCTGATGCTAGGCTGATTATTACGTTACCCCCTTACCGTTAGTTTTATATCAAACTTGCCCGTCGTCCAACTAAAGTGATTTCCATCAAAATTAGGCACGTGAATCTCACGAGGAGTATTTTCTTGATGAAAATATCCCTCCCTTCATTCCCAAACATTACAAGGCCTATACCCCTTCTCGCTCTTCCCCAACCAATTCTCCAACTGATGGCAAGGACCAATATGAAAAGCGCGCCCCGGGCACCTGTCACGTTCCGACCCGGAATCACCCGAATCATCGTCCTCGCAGGGGGCGTGATGTCGCACGAGCCTGGAATTGCGCTTGTGCAAGACAAGATGACAAGTTCTCAAAATGGTTATCATTTTATTCGATATTAGCAAACGGAAGAAAACAGAGTATACGAAACAATTCTCTTTATTGATAATGAACTGAGATTACAAAGGCGTTCAATAGCCCAACTGAATTTGCCAGATTGGCTACAACACTCAAGTTCTCTCTTGCCCACAAAGGATTTCACCGTTCCATACATCATGCCTTCTATATCTCGGCCGCATCAATCATGTTGCAAGTCCGAACGTCAATGTGATCGCACGCTTCAAACACTACGGCATTCCATGCCTCTGCGCGATCAAGCGAAGCTTCGCCGCGAGCAATCCATTCCCTGCACCCTGCATGAAAGCTGGTGGGGGATCAGTACGTTCGTCCTCGCATGTACTGATGAAAAGACTAACTTTCTAAACCGACATTTTAGTATTTATGTTCAATCGTATAACTTAGCTTATGATCATGCTATATTCTTCTTAGGGTCGATTTTATGGCATATTCGAAAGCGGTAGAGCATGTTATCATGGCAAGCATGTTATTCGAATTGAATAGGCAAGCAAGCAAACAATCTCGTGTTTGTTTCGTGGCGCGACTTCTTACCAACATAGACGCACTCGCCCTTGCACTGACGCAAGGTGAATACGCTCCATTCCTTCCCTGTCATGTTATAAGTGCTCTCTATGCAGGATCTATGTGTGCAGGATACATACGTGCCTGCACTTTCAACCCATCGTTCCTTAACTATATGAAGGTCGTTGGCGTATTCGCGCCAGAACGGACAAAAGGTGTTTCTCTTTTTCTTTCCTTTCTTTTCTTTTTCTTTTCTTTCTTTCTTTCTTTCTTTCTTTTCTCTCTTTCTTTTCTTTCTCAAATTGGGTAGCCCGGCGCCTCTCGTAGTAGGTTGCTATCCAAATTACGGAGACCTTCCGTTGCATACCATCGTTTGCGGCTTTTCACATCTCGCTAAGCGGTCGCTAATCGTCTTACGGATGTGCACCCCTCAAAGATTATATCCCTCCTAGGCCGAACGGTCCCGGTGCCCCGGCGCAGCCCGTTCGGAGGGAACATTCCCGTGCACGGGAGATTATCTCAATTTTCACAAGTCCATTCGACCATGCAACGCACTATTATTCAAACAACCAAACATAGTCCTGAGTCCGAGACTCAGACTTTATCATCTCGTATTTCTTCCATTAATTTTCTATGTTCTCACATTTCATACTTCGTTTCAATGTTCAATGGCATCATGCCTTAACTCAATGTTCGTCAACCGAATGACCCAAAGGTCCTGAACATTTTCGAGGCATCATATCATATCTGACAGTTCCGTCACATTCATGCCACAACTGTACTCTTTCGCAACGAAGCTATCTTTTATGATCTCGTGCACGTACGCACGTTTTGACACATTTATCATATTTTCCTTCGCGTCGTGCACTTGATGCACGCATCGAAGCCGTATTTCCATCTTCTATGCCTTAGTGTTCAATGTACATGGCTCGTGCACTAGGGCACTCGCCTATATTATCTTTCAATGTGCTAGCCTTTCTAACTCGTGCGCGAAGGCACGGAATGGCTCGTGCACGAAGGCACTCGCCGAATACAGTTATCTCATGTTCTTGTGGCTTGCGCACCGAGGCGCTCGCCTTTGCGATATCCAATGTTCCATAGTGACTCGTGCATTTGATGCACGTTTTATTTCAATTGTTCTAACTAGTGTTCGACACACACTATGATTTATCTTCCGATCGGACCACGTCCGTGGCGTCGATAGGTTAACTTAGCATACAATGATACATTTGTAGAAGCATAAAATAAACTTCATAGACCAAGTCAAAAAAGTTGAGAACTTTACGCAAAATCAGACTCTATGCAAGGCTCATTAAAAAAAACTCTATTGAGTCAGATTCAAATTCTAAGCGAGTTACTTTCGCGAGAGCCTTTCTCAGCTTTTACGCGGGAGACAGGCTGTCCACATTGCATTTAATGCACATGATACTGTTCTGACATAATGATTTTCTGACAGCAAATTGCACAGAAGCCGAGAAGATTTTTTACACCAAACCCAACACTTGTCGTTTAGTGTGCAGATGGGCTACTTTACGCTCAAGAGACTGTTTCTTTTATGCATGAAAGCTACTCGAGTTTTTACGCTCAAGGCTTTTGTGTGCGTAGAGTTTATTTGAGCTAATTATACGCTCAAGGCTACTTTTCAGCCACTTTACGCAGGAAGTCTATTTTGGGTTATTTTAAGCCCAGTCTGCTACTTTACGCAGGAAATCTATTTTGGGTTATTTTTACGTCCAATCTTTTCTGGCTATGTGAGAACGTGGTATGCATACGTGGCTTTCATGCCACACTTATCGAGGAACGTGTGTACGTGCTCTTCCCATTTTGTTGAAGTTGTGGGACACGTGTCACCATGCGTAGAGATCAAAACTCTACATGGGACACGTGTCATCACGCGTAAAGGTTGATTTTCAATCGTGGGTGACAGTTACTTGCGTAGTGACCCAATTTTGTTACTTTTTACGCACAAAGGGTCTAGTCTATAAATAGACTTATTTTTAAGAAGACATCAAGAGAGATATACAGAAGAGGAGATTCTGAGAAAACTCATACTTTCAGAGTGATATTCCCAGAAGCATTTTTTTAACTTTTTCTCAAGAACGGGGTGAAGCAAAGCAGGAAAGCATTCGACTGTGCCATCAGTGCCGTTGTGTCGATACTTTTCTGGTGACTTAGTTCTTCCGATTGTTCATCTTCTTCAAGCAGTTCTCTTCATCATCATCGTGTGGTCCAAGGAACAAAGTGATCGCTCTCAGATCAGACTTCCATAGCAATACTCTCCAGAATCTATTTGTACTTTTGTACTTTTTCTCGTTTTCTTTCAAAAGCCAATTTTAGGCATTTTGTTAAGTGAAACATCCGTCACATTCATGCCACAATTGTACTCTTTCGTAACGAAGGCATCTTTTATTATCTCGTGCACGTACGCACGTTTTGACACATTTATCATCTTTTAAAATCGAATCTACCCAAGGCGCAAGTCCGAATCGATGCAAGTATTGATTTTAGTTGGTTTCATGTGCAGGCTATACGCTGAAATATTAGAGGTCGACATTTTGCCTCATTCGCAATGGGTCCGCAAAACCCAAACCACCGCCTTGCAACGGACTGGGACTTGGGCATAGTAGGCCGAAATCGATCGAGTAGTTCAGAGACGCTCGCCTTTGCGATATCCAATGTTCCGTAGCGACTCGTGCATTTGATGCACGTTTTATTTCAATTGTTCTAACTAGTGTTCGACACACACTATGATTTATCTTCCGATCGGACCACGTCCGTGGCGTCGATAGGTTAACTTAGCATACAATGATACATTCTTACTTAGGCATGAAGGAGTAAAAAGAAGAGTCAGTCCTTCCACCTTAAGCCGATACGTCTTGTTGTTTGCCAAGCCGATGCGGCTCGATTTCATAACTTTGTTGCACGGCCAAATCTTCTGACTTAGTCATTCGAGCACTTCTTGTTTTATTCAACTACTCGATCGATTTCGGCCTACCATGCCCAAGTCTCAGCCCGTTGCAAGACGGTGGTTTGGGTTTTGCGGACCCGTTGCGAATGAGGCAAAATGTCGACCTCTAATATTTCAGCGTAAACGGATAGCCTGCACATGAAACCAACTAAAATCAATACTTGCATCGATTCGGACTTGCGCCTTGGGTAGATTCGATTTTTTAGAATTTTCGAGCCGACTCAACGCACTTATCCTTCGGGGCAATGGAGCGCTTCGCATCGATTCAACTCGATGCATTTCTTTGGGACAATGCAACTCTTCGCATCGACTTAGTTCGATGCATTACTCGGGACAACGTAACTCTCGTATCGATTCGCATCGATACATTTCATTTGGTCAACGCGACTCTTTGAGTCAACGTCTCAGCGTAATGCGCCGTGCGGAGCGGGGCATTACAGCACCAGCCTATGAGCCTCAAAATAGGTGAAGCACAACGACCTTTGTAAGGCGTGTGCCTCTTTGAGCCTCAGAGTGAGGCTCAAGCCCCAGTTAGGCGTGCCTTATGCATGTACTTCCTTTTATACGTTTTTTACTAACCATTGGAACAAATTCTGTAAACATGGACCACTGTTGCATGTGAGTCATCTGACAATTAAGATGTATATTTCCATAATAGGAAACTGAATCGTCTCAGTAATCATCATTATATCGAACGCCAAAAACGAAGCCCTAAAATCTAATCTGAAGCTTTCCTCTATTCTAGTAACAACTATTCTTCTTCTTCCTCCTTCATCTTCTCATTATGAATTTTTCTTTCTCTT
Organism: Iris pallida; assembly: GCA_029216955.1. Classification (NCBI taxonomy): domain Eukaryota; kingdom Viridiplantae; phylum Streptophyta; class Magnoliopsida; order Asparagales; family Iridaceae; genus Iris; species Iris pallida. The sequence continues at coordinate 4,319,718 of JANAVB010033417.1, forward strand.
TTTTTTTCAGTTTTGATTATTATTATTTTTTACATGATCCATTTTTCTTGCTTTTCCCATTATCTGATTTTTCTGGTCTGTTTTTTCAAATTGTTCTGGTTTCCAATTCCAATGCTATGATCTCTTCTTTTTCTTCCTTCTTATTTCCCAGCCATTGCCACTGTACTTTTTAATTCCTTTTTCAACTTTTGTTCAGTTTTTCAATCTCTGATCTCTTCTTTCTTTTTTCTTTTTCTTTTTCTTCTTGTATCTACCATACACTGAAGTCTGAACTTTCCAGATAAATTTTTGACATATTGTATGATTGTATCTTCCCTCTGAAATTCCTTCTTATTTTGTGCAGTTTTTCACTTCCATCGCAGATTCGTATTGTATCTTCTGATGTCTGAACAATGGCTGGGATGACAGGATTCGAACCTGTGCAGGCAGAGCCCACATGATTTATAGTCATGCCCTGTACTACTACAGCACGTCTACTTTCAATAACTATTACATATACTCGTACAAGACTTTTAAATATTTTTTAAAAGATTTTCTGAATAAAAGTGTGCCTGGCCTTCATGAGGCTACCGCCTTCGCCTTGCACCTCGGAAAATTTCAACCCTTGCGCCTAAATTCGCCTTGCGCCTTTAATAAATTTGGCAGGGACAAGTCATCTGATTTTGCACTCCTCCATCTTTGAAAATCTAATTTTCTTCTTTGAATGCTCAATCTTTTTTATATTTATCTAGAAATTGGGCTCAAAATGTTATACATGAAGGAGTGTTATAGTCTGCATGAAAAAGAGTCATCTAGTTCATGAAAGAAAAGTGTTCTTTGGGATTTCTCTAACAATTATTTGAAGAAATAGTGTTCTGAATTTGCTGAATTGTTTAACGAACAGTTCTCCCTCGTGTATTGAATTTTTTTTCTAGGGTTTGCAAGTAAAAAATAAATAAATCTAGGGTTCCTCCTTCAATTTTTCCACTTATGTAATGTAAATGGAAGAAGAATTGGAAGTAATTTCTCCATGTATATGTATGAGAATTGAATGAAATTCAATTTGTACTCAATGAATTGAGAGTTTAATGGAATTTATTCATGCATATGTAATGAGAATTGATATATCTCACTCACGAGCTCGATTAATTGAGAATTATGTTAGTGTTTGAGAATTGAATTCCATTTGCAGTAAAATTACATAAAAAGTATGAGATCTCAAAAAATATAAAAGAATTGAAGTCATTTGTATGCACATGTGAATACTTATTATCAAAAGTGCAGTACATTGAAATAGAAAATGAATCTTCAATACAATAACTTTGATACAATTTCTTGTTCATACAAAGAAATATGAAGTTATATTGAGTTAGGGTAGACCATCATAGAGAATACTTCTCCATTGTGTATAACAAATTTCAGAAAAACATGAAAAGTGAGAAAGATGGAGCACTTCAAGAAGAAAATAGGGTTCTCGGTGGAGGAGAGTAGAATAAGATGGAGGATTTGAGCGGACAAGTCAGGCTGAGAAGAGAGGAGGAACGAAGTTCGTGAAATAAGAGGGGTATTTTCGTCCTAAAGTTAGACCACATGAGGTTCACGTGCCTATTTTGGACAGATATCACTAAAGATTAATGCCGAGGGGTGGGGGTAGGGGGAGTTTGATACAGCACACAACGGTATGGAAGGGTAACGTAATAACCAACCTAATATTAGAGGAGTTTCCTAATAATTATAAAATGAATTATCAAGTTCAAACTCTAGTAGAAATCAGAAATATTCTATTGATAAATAAGAAATGAAAATTCTGCTTAATAAAAATGGAACCTACTGGTCAACTGTCCACATTTTAAGTATACACCTCACAAATATGATTCAAGAGCAAAAATATGGGCATCAAGTTCAAACTACAAGAGACAACTTACCACAGAAACAGCTGGTTTTTTAGACCAAAACTTCCACCAGACACTTCCCTCGTTCGGTCGAACATCTTCTGTCTTTGGATTAATAGGCTCTTCGACGTCATGTGAATCACCTAGAGACTTATTCCGCCAACTACGAGGAACCCATCCTCTGTTAACGAGGATGGGTAGCTGCAAACTGACAGATAATTTCAAGAAGTTGATATGTGACTAAAATTCCAGCATTTTAAAAGGTATCACAGCTAAGCAGGAAATTAAAAATTAGCATGTTTGATAGATTACTTCAACTTAGGAAGCACTATTGAAATTAGACTCAGCTATGAAGAATAAACCACATCTTAAAATCCATTGATACCTCGTCAGCTATCTATCTAGCTAGCATGTGAGGATCACTTGTAAGGATATACTAGTAATTTCAGACATAACTAAGTGAAATGTTATTGAGCAATGTATAACATGGGACATAAAATTACAAATGAAGAGAAGAGGGTCATTGTCACTACTTTTAGGGCATCACGTATGGGGTACACTTGCTCACATTATCCTTTTACTAAAGATGGAAAACAAAGCTAGGTTGTCAATCCGAGGTGCATAACAAGCTTGATGTAAAGGTGAGTGATTTGAGCATCTCAAGTCAATAAGGTAAAGGAGAATGTATGATGAAAACTTCTGCTATGAGACACACAGTCCTATGGAAGCTTGCTTGGTCAATCAAAGCACTTCCTTGATATTGCAGTTAAGACTAACATAATTTAATCTATGAGGGCGTCGCATGGTGCGACGATAAGGGTTGTTGTTTACATCATGTAGGTTCAAGTCATGGAAATAACATCTTAATATATATGGGGTAAGGCTGCATATATATTGACCCTATGCAACCTTGCATAAGCGGAAGCCTCGTGGCACCAAAACGGTCTTTTTACTAACATTATTTAATGTAGTGACTTTTATCTTAACACAAATAAATGACATTCTGGATGTATCTATAAATGTTGATTTTGTTCGCCAAAGCAATCGCTTAGTTTGAATAGCTTCTAATATGATTTCAAATATATTATAATAGTATCAACATGCCTTTTTACTCCCAGTTCATATTACTTCCAGATTCTAGGATGGAGATTTTTCTACTTTAGCATCAGAATTTCCTCCATTGTCTGCAGCTGCCATGTATAGTCAAACAGCTGCCTGGAAGATAAAAGTTTAATGAGATCTTAATTCACTACTTGAGATATCATTAGAAGGGATTGCCAAAATGGATCTCAGAAACATTAAACATATGGGTTGCATGAACTTGGGGGAATTTGAAGGATGCTCCTTGGTTGTATGAGCTTAAACTACAAGGCCAACAAGGTAAACCTACCTACCTGCCAAATGGGCTGGGTTTTCCGGCAAGGCCACTCTTGTCATAGCTACATCAGCTAGGAATTTGGCACCATTATAAAGGATTGACGTCATATTGATAGCCCAGTCAAGAACTTCGTCAATTCCTCTGCAGCTACCACCATTCTGACAGGAGAAAGAATGATGACGATGTTACTTGGCCAACATAGTTGTAAGATAATCCTAAGCCCATGATACATTTGATTGCAGGTAATATAGTTAAAATCATAGTTGTCACTATCTACGTAGTGAATATACCACCTAGTCAGACATTAATCACAAGATATCTCCATTCTTCTGACAGCAGAAGCAATAGCAGCCAAGGCTGCCGCCATATTAGTCCAACGCCTAGCCACCACACTGAACTTGACCGCTTTCAGTGGCATGAGCTTAAATCCGTCATCGTGGCAGTACGGAATCCTCTTTGGTGGTGACCACTGCTGCTCGTAAAGTGCATCCTAAGAATATACTTTACATGGATAAAGATTACGATTTACACACATTCTAACATGAAAAGAGTTGGCATGTCTTAAGAATATGGATTTCTCACATCATCATTCCAAAATATTGAAGATAATTAGTTATATTTCTCAGTTATCTGAAGATTGGAAAACTTTTAAGTTTCATTCATAATCCATTTAGAACTAGCATGCTTGAATTATTTAATACATAAAATATTAATGTTCTACAACAAGGGTTGAATTCATTTGCCACGCACCCGCCATCCAATTTCTGCCATGAACACCCCTAAACTAGGGTTATGCTCTCTTTCTGAATTAGAAAATGAGAGGAGCATTGACACAGATCAAAAAGTGACATATAAGCAAAGGGAAGTTTTTGCATTATGTAATCTGAAGTCTTTATTTTGTCTAAACTTTCCAGCTTTAATCTTTCATTTCTTGCAGTATGTATGACATTCATGCGTTAAACAATTTAAAAAGGAAAAAAAAAATCATTATGGTCTGGTTTATGGCCTCTCAAGACATACACCTGGCTTAGCTTCCTACTTCACCTTGCACCTCCATCTTTCCAGATACTAGAGGAAACATGATAGAGAAGAGTGCACATACGCACTCTTAAAACTTATTACAATAATGTAAGACTCATAATGATTCACTAACTAAATGCATAAATGAGCAATTTGTTGATCAGAAATTTGAATGAGAAGCACCAAATTCCCAACATATTGAACAATAACCAAGAAAAGGAGGCCGTAAGGAGTTCTTCGGTTCTTGATATAAGCAATTTCTGAATGAAGGGTTTGAATCAGAAGGTCAACTATCAACATATATAGTTCAATGAATAAATAAGTAAACACCAAGGTGTTATTTTGATCTTTTTTTTTTATGTTACGATGTTAAGTTTATGTGCTTATGAGCTCTCTCATGGCAAGGTTGGATCTTTCAACCCCCGAGTGGCCTATTGTTTTTCTTCTAATTAATGTTGAATCAACAGCGTATCAACTTACATTTTGCCACCTTTTACTCAGATTTCTTTTCCCCCTTTTAACTGAATTTTTAGATGAGTAATTTTATAACTGATCTCTATTCATTCTATTTATAGCTTCAAAATATTACACAGAACAATGGAAATAATTAACCATCAGAAGATAGGAGGTGTAAAAGACGATAAAAGCTACCATATTTTCCTATAAAATGATGTCTATAGCTTACATGATATGTACTAATATAATAGTAGCTACAATAGAATACCTGTCAGCGTCACTTCTCCTTGGAATCAAAGGAGTGATGACATAATATCCATTTTCCGTCACTCCGGAGATGCTTCTAGAACGAGGACCGACATAGATGGACTTCCCCTCATCGAAATCCCCCTCGAAAAGGATCTTCCTGAACTCCAAGGAATCCAAGTTGTTGTACGGAGATGATACCTCATTCCACTTAATGGGTTCCATTTCCAATCTCTTCCTCCTGTATTCCAACATCTCTATCTACATTGAAGTTCATGGACACAGTCACAGTGAAATCAGCAACTAGAATAAGAAATTCCTATATATAGTAGATAGTTTCCAAAGTCAATCTCTGTGCATTCACATCAAAATATCTTCTTCTTCTTTTGACACCCACTATCCGATAGACCAAATAATCGCTAGAAAATCTGTAATTAAACATAACGTAAGAGATTCCATCTCGATTTCCAAAGTCAAAATTTGTGCATTCGCATCAAAATGCCACTTTGTTTCATACCCACAATTTGATAGGTCAGAATTGGTATAAAATCTGAAATTGAGTCACAATGTGCTGATTCATATGAAATTGTTCAATGGGGAATCAAGAGATTTTAGCTAGACAAGATAGTTTCCAAAGTCGAGACTCGTGTATTCACATCAAAACGTTAGTTTGGTTGATACCCACAATTCAATCGTTCAAATACTTGATCAAAATTGAAAAATCAAATCATAATGTGGTGATTCACATGAAATTGTCGGAATAGATCGTTACATCAAAATGCCTTAAAAAATGGATACCCACGATTCGACTGGATCAATCATTAGTAGAAATGTAAAGAAAAACATCAAATAACAATGTGGCGAGCAGAAAGAGAGGGGACCTTGTCTTGGCGTCGGAGAATCTGCCAGGTGCCGAGGCCGAAGGTGATGGCGCCGGGGAGGAAGAGAAGGAATCTCGACCATCTTCCCCTTTGATTCCCTACAATCAGAGAGAGAACGATGAGAAATTCTAGAGAGAGAGAGAGAGTGATTAATGAGAAATTCTAGAGAGAGAGAGAGAGAGTTAAGGAACCTTCATATTGAGATGCTGCTGCAGAAGGGGCGACGGTGGTGGCGGTGGCGTCGGCGGTTGATGAAGTGGAGATGGGGACGAGAGCTGTTCGATTTCGGTAATGGAAGAGGAGACTCTGCTGCTGCTTCTTTAGGGCTTTGGAGAGAGAAGAAGAAGCCGCCATTTTCAGTCGGACACGGATTCTCTCTCTCTCTCTCTCTCTCGCGTTTGATTTGCGGAAGTGGTATGTTGCCCGCGGGCTTGGACTGCAGTCCTGGCCCGCGGGCCACGAGTCGTCTCCTGATTGGACGGGAGTTGGTGGGTCCGAAAGTTAGTGGAGGGAGGTCAATCACGGGACAGGACTGCGGTTCAAGTCCGCAAAAAACGTAGCATTTTCGTTTGATTTAAAATTTAGAGGGTTGCAAATCATAAACCCGATAATCCGACCCGATTATTTAGATTAAATTTGGTACAAGCCCCCTCCACTTGGGCTATAGTGGAGGTCTCTCCCAACTTTTAATTCCGTTGTTATAGATTCATATAATAGGGGATTATAGGATTTTCTTTTTTTTCCCATGGTTATTCCTATTTTGGATTCTTATCATGTGTCAAGTACTTTTAAGAATGATTCTATGTCTACTTGGCATCTTTAATATAGAAATCTAACTATAAAAACTAATGTCTCCAATGGTGGTTATATTTATTTACAAAAAAGGCTCTTGGCGTGCACTTATGCGCGTGCATGTGCACGCAGCCGGCGAAGCGCAGCGGCCCTCTCCGCTTCCCCCCCCCCCCCCTCCTGCTTCGCCGGCCGGCTGCCCCTATCCCGTACAGGGGCACCGCCTCTTTCCCCTGCCCCTCTCCCCCCCCCCCCCCCCCCCCCCCCCCCTTCCTGCTCCGCTTTCGGCCAGCCCGTCACCGGCCGGACCACCGCCTGCGTGCACTGCGCACATAAGGCGGTTGATTTATTTATATCCTACATGTCATTTTAAGAAGACTAGTAGGTGTCAACTATGTTTATTCATACAGAAATCAAACTATAAAAAATATTATGGGACCCATTTTCATGTGTCACATATACGTATAAAATTTTTATCAAGGGATTTGCACGTAGAGTCCCTCGTAGAGCCCATTTGTTTTTAATATTTTCTACCTATGATAAAGTATTGGATATATACTTTTCGTGGAGATATTTTTTTCCCCTATAAAGATGCCCTATTATAGAGGTATTTTTTTAAGGAAGAGCCCCCCATTAAAGAAGGCTTAATGTCCTTAAGGGAAATGAAAGAAATTTTTTTTAAAAGGAAAGATTTGGTGAGGCCCCCTCGAGGCGCTATTGTGGACAACTTTAATTTTCTTCCCAAATCTTATCCCATAAATCACTATATAGTCTTATATTTTTGTATATTTTATGTACCACGAATTTAAGGAACGAGATGTGCTTAGTTTGGGAGATTGGGTTTGAAAGGGGACACTTCGTTGGTTAATCCTCTTTTCTCAATTTTTTTTTAAAAAAAATGCACTTGATACTTTATCAATGATGAAATTTTACAAAAGTTGTACTACTTCTTATGTCCTTTTAGTTTTTAATAACTACACTCAATCTTTACAAGATCTTTTCTGAAAGTTCTATCTTTGCCTCTTGCTACATATCTTGCTACATATGCTTCATCTTTTAGTTCGAGATTACCAATTGACTAATATCATTAGACAAAAGAGCATCAATAGTATCTACCAAAGTAATAGCATTTAAAATAAGATAATGACCAAATGCTCATACGATGTTGACAAAGATGCCACAAAATTAGAACCTTATCAAACTAAACTTGTAGAACAAATTATTTTGTGTGTGTGTGTGTGTGTGTGTGCATGTGCAAACATATTTATACTGTCTTGATTTTCTAACCATAGTCGATCCAAAATAAGCATAAAATTTAACAAACTGCTGAGCTATGTTACATAGTATAGATGAATCACTGCCAAGGCCAGGTATTCTACTCCCAGCATACGTGATATCCCTCAGAGAATTCACATTATTTGGAAAAGGTTTTCTCAATGAACAACTTTCTAAAGTGCATCATAGCAAGCATGTTTGATGACCATGATGAGAATATGGAACATCCTGCAAACCGAAGCTGTAGTCTTCTGTTACTTTTTATCACAATCCACAGGCTGTAAGCCATTTGCTTGCATCAGTGGTATGCCACAATATTAATAAAATTGATTCCAAATTTGTTGCAAATCCAACTTTTCTCATCCATGTCTACAGTAAAGAACATTTTTCTTCCAGCACATTGTGGTATCAAACAAGATACAGCAAATTGTAGTATCAAACAACATAGAGCACATACTCGTACTTCCTAATTGCATATATGAATGTATTTGTTCACACCAATTCAGTTCAAATACATAAGATACATGTCATAAGTCATCTCACACACCATGAGGAAAACAATCCGATAAGGAAAAAAAAAGTATTAAAGCAAGACAATGGTCAAACATGACCAGAACCCAGTTAGTTAAAAGAACTTGCCCCCACCAATCCAAAAGCCAGAAACTACAGGAGACTCACACAGTGGAAAGGCTAAACTCTCAATTTTTTGACTTTGAGTGCTTCACGAGCCAATCTATAACTATATCGATGTTGGTTGAGTTCTTGCAGGAGATCATGAAGCAACAAACTTCCCTGTCAGTGATGGATTTCAGCCCCCTGCAGTGCAGATAGTAGTAGTTAGTAGCAAAATCAGTGAGGAAATAGAGGCATAACCTACCCTAATTTGACATGACCAAGGGTTAAGCACAAGCAGGTAAAACTTAATCTATAAGCCCAAAGTAAAGCTGTACTAGTAGTGTCTAGATCTAGAGTTGGGACCCAAACACCTGGTAGTGATGAAAAGGAAGCTGGCTGATAATCAATATTCTTTGGTCCGGATTTATTAGGTTCTGATAGAAAACCCAAACAATTAGGATCAAGGCCCATCTAGGGAATAGGGGCAAACCTAATCTGATATCAGCGGTCATCATCGTATCACCCAAGCCTTCTCCCATCAGAATGAGGTCGGCTATGGAGAGCACAAGCAAGTGCCATATAGATGTGACAAAGTTTTTAGGAATATGTCAACATGATGTCAACTCTCTATGACGGTGCCAAGTTCCTACTCAAGTAGCTACAAGCATGAGAGGATGATGCCATAAAATCTAGACGACCAGTTGGCGGTCAGGTATATCTACCTGTTGGCTATGCACTTTAATCAGATATAGTGATATTTATGGGAAATTCATGGTTACTTACATTACATCTGTCAGGGCCTGTTTAGACAAAGCTTCAGGCTTATCGATTTTGTTTCCAAGGACAAGCAAAGGAATCCCACTGAGTGATGGCTTGCTCAATAGGTCATGCAGTTCACTCTTTGAGATAGATAAGTTATCATGGTCAGCTGCATCAACAACATACCTGCAAAAATAATAAGACTTCAATGCGTCTTAGGATTCACCCAGAACATATAGAGCATAGTTTTTAAGTATTATGAAAGGAAAAGACAATAACCAAGGTAGCATTGTGGTGGCTTGAAATAAATCATGATATGATATGTACTTTATACAAGATAAATGCCACTGTGATGTTTGGTTCTGTCAACCTTAATCTGAGATACCCTATTTATCATGGGATCATCTTACCAAAATGGCCTAGATAGCAACTGCTTGTGCTGTGGCCACCACAATGTAGAGGTTAATTTATATGACTAGTAAATCCCATGACAAGCAAGAAACTTTACTAGTCACCTATGCCCACTGCCCAGTGTGAGTTAAGGTAGTGGGTATACAGCAGGAACGAAGCCAGGAATCGTTCTTTAGGGGATTGAAATTAAACATTCAAATGGCTGGCTAGACATGGTTGCCATGAATTTATATAACCGGCTGTTAGAGGGACCCCTTACCCCCTAGGAAACTCGTTTCGGATACCACAAGCCCAAAATTGGCGGGTTCCCAATCTGGATAGTCAAAAGTTGCAACGTGGGCGATCCAGATTGTACACACACACACACACACACACACACACAAATGAACCGCATCATCCCAGTTAAGTCTACCCTGCGTGTGAAGTAGCAGGAAAAGTAGGATACGACGTACCTCGTATTGAAGCCAATCACAACAAACATAACTATGATATAATATAACCAAAGATGCAAAACATACTATAACCGTCAATAAAAGAGATCAAATACTCCTAATATGAGCTAGAATAACCATAACTTGCAAAATAGCACTCTTGTTTGTTTTTAAATTGCAAAGTCACATCCACATTAGCTGCTTAGAAGAGAACACCAATCCGTTTTATTATATCCAATCCAAAACAATTTCCAGTATATTTTTGCACCTTTCATACCTGGAAGGTGGTAAGATAGCTAGGAATAGCGATTTAAGCTATAACAAATTTCTTCTAATAACATATTTGGTAGATGCATGGAGAGCACATGTTCTTATCTTGTCAAAACAAATCTTTATCATAGCCCTAAATGGGCTGGCGTTTATTAGTACACACATACGTCGAAGAAAAGAGCATGTGACAGCAATGTGATATCACAGGCTTCCATTTCTTGGCATGGTTGCATGGCAATGGAAGAGAGATGTCCATGAAGCAAACATAAAATATGTCCAATCCTGCGAAATTTCAGGAGAAACACTTTTACGAACTTTTATGAATCAGACACCCTCTAAATTGTAGTTCAGTGGAGAAAGATTTTTTTTACTTTTCTTGCTACATATTTTCTTTTCTTTTCTCGCTACATAATACATATTCACTAAGTTATACTTCTATCTCCATATTGACTCAACTTCTGATAATATAGCCCCCACTGGTCGGTGTAGTTGGTAACTTGGTAAGCCCAATCCCCCTCTCTGCAAGGGTCGAGCGTTTGTATCCTGTCAGCAAAATATAATCTGTGATTTACCTGGGGAGTGTGGAGTGGGGCATTTGCATTCTCCCCCAGGCACTGACGGAGCTAGCATACGCCCAGTGGGGTCATGTGACCCCACTCAATATTTTTTATTATATATATATATATATATATATATATATATATATATATATATTTGAAATAGGGTAATTTTATTTCAAAAGAGAACAATAATCAAACTATACAATGCACTCCGCCTATAATACCTCACCTCATCTCATTTACATCATGCTCAATATTGTGGGAAATTTCCATGGGGGATGTGAAAAGATTCTCAAATATCCTCCTATTGCGCTCTCGCCACACGTGCCAAACTGTAGCAGCTAATCGGAGCCGTGCCTCTCTGAACCACGACGAGCCTCTTTGTCTCTGTTGTAGAATCTCATCTATATATATTCCAGCTACTTGTTTTCCAGGTAGCAATTTGATGTTTTACTCGTAGCTAGTAGTCAATGGCGTAGACAACCAAAAGAGGGAATATATATATATATATATATATAATTTTTATTATTAATTGTTTTACTCCCAGCTACTTATATTACGATAGCTGCAAGTAGCTGTTTCATGCCATAAATTGTCCTTAATTGTCCTTAGATGGCAAGATTTAATTTGCGCTTAGATGGAATAAAATTATTTTCTAGTATAACATCCTTCGATTAAAAAAATATGAAGTCAAAGTAAACTAGTGGTTGAAAATAAAATATTTTCAATCTTATTTTTTCTTGAGAGAAAAAATAATATTTAATTTTCATAAGACCCTATGATGGCAAGGTTAATGACTAAAATGGTAGGATCCAGTTATGAATTTTAAGTAGATACACTTAATCTTCTCAATCAAATGGTCAAAATTGATCAAAAATGTCTTGTATGACCTAAGTGGAATGACTATGAAGTTTATGGTTCTGATTATATTAGGTTAGAACTAATGTACACTTTAATACCAATCATAAATGAATGAAAAAAATGAGCCGCTACAATAGAAAAACTAGAATAGACGACCAATGTTAGGTATAGAAATTAGAATTAGTGACTAATTTATGCAAAAAAATTCCTCTACATTTTTATAATTTTTTGAATTAAAAATTTTCTAGTTGATTTTGACCCCGCTGCACCCAAATCCTGGCTACGCCACTGCCCCCAGGTAGCCAGTCAGCTATAATCATGCCCCTGGGTTATAAAAGAAGAAACGTTCTGTGAATACAAACATGGTTGGAACTATTGACAATCTATTTTGGTTAGTGCTTATGATTCTTAACTTATTCCCTACTTTTGCATTTAAGTTTATTTATGTGCAGTTTCCAAGTCTTCCCCGTTAAACTCATTACTCAACTAAGGTTCTTTCTCTTGCTACTCACTTCAACATGTGGGCTCTCACACTTCCATAACCATGCTTATAGTTTAACACGTGGCTACCCAAACTTACATGAAGAGGACCGACTTTTGAAACAGGACCAACTTCAATTTCTTTCCTATTGAAATTAGGATCACGTAATTCCTTTTTCTTAATTCAGTTCAGACTTGTAAGTTAACTGTTTCCAGGAATAGGAACTGGAACCTTGGAAACTATTACAAGAAGAGGTCTATATTAATTATTATTATTTTACAAGAAGAGGTCTATATACTTGTATTAATCTTCCTGAATTAATAAAGTCATAATTTGCCTACTTTTGTACAGGAAATTCCTACACCTACTTTCTTTCCCTTGTACCAAGAATTCCAATACTTGGAAAATCTTTAGATCCAAATCAATCATTGTCAAATCCTTTTAATCTATCCGGCATAATAACATATCTTAGATTAAGGTAAAAATCATCCACCAAGATCTCCTTTTTCCTTATATTTCTTGTTACCTACCGAAATACAAAAATAGAGTTCCATATTCAAAATATAAGAAAATAGGATTTGTTATTCAGTTGTGATCCCTACAACTTAAAGCAAGTCACTACGTAACTCAAAAGGAGCAGCCTGTGATCTTAACTCCAGTAATCAATAGTCAGCAATGTATCAGGAAACCAATCAATAGTCCCTATTATGGAAACCGCCTAGCTACAAGACAAAAGGTAAGTGTGAATTACACCCTTCATTTGTGCCAAATGAACTCAATAAAGCTTCTTGTACCTTCCATATCAGCAATAACCATTGCTCACTGCTCACCCAGGAAGTTGGCATGGTTAAAAAGTTCAAATAATGGTCAAAAGCAGGTAGTAGTAATAATATTGTAAAACCTTGCCTGGGCCTTCTCAACTAAAAGTTGTGCTTATAGCCCTTATAGCCAATGTTATTTTGACAAGAAGTAGTTTATAGATGATTTATGATCTAGAGAAAATAAAGATAAGAAGAGGCTTGTAGATGATTCATGATCTAGCAAAAAAATAAATAAAGACCTTTTACTGATATAAGGCATCATTGTGTTTCACGTGGATTAAGTAGCCGTCCTTATCATCACCAACACATAACATCATTTGAATCATTTTCTAGCTATCCCATCGTCATCATCCAAGCCTTTTTCCATCAGAATTGGGTCGGTTATAGAGCATAAGAATGCTCCGTAAAAGAATTCACAAAAGCTTTTATGACTGGCCAGGAAGCTAATAGCATGAGAGACCCATGTCATAGAACCTAGATGACTAGTTAGCAAATAGGTGAACCTACCTTTTGGCTATGCATTTTAAGCTTATACAGCCAAGGAGCACCCTCTAAGTTCCCCTAGTCTATATAAAAAGCAAAGTATCACAAATAAGGGATGAATGTATACCATCTTTTATTGCAGCTAAAAGTTTCGTCTTGCGGAGGTTAACTTGTATTTGCATCCCTTGGTAATTACTTATTAGAATATATGTTTATGATGTATACAGTCGTTAATATCATTTTTGTAGATATTTGAATAACATGCTTTATAATATATAAGTTTATTAGTAGAGTTGCTATTCATAAACCCATGAAAGAGGAGAGGGGGTGGGGGCTTGGTGGGTTCTGGTTACAAAAATGTGAAAATGCCGACAATGATAATTGAACAAAAAATGTGTCTCATAACAATACAGTTTATTTTCTCTAAATCCTATTACACTTTAAAACCTAGATTTTTAAAATATGCTGAAGATAGTACAGAACTTAAAAGGTAACAGTCATCTGGTACTTTGTAATTCTTTCAGAGGCAATTCTACATAAATATTTTATAGCAAGCTAACTAATTCCATGTCTAATCCACGAGTTCCTGTGTCTTCGTCTCCAAAAACTATCTTATACAATATAAATGTAAAAAAAAATGAAGCAAGACAGTAGTATGCAAGTTGCAAATACAACAGAAAAACCACTAGTTTGAAGCAATATAATTAGAGAAGGTAAAAGAACCATACACAATAGCTGAGACAGCTCGGCAGTATCTCTCCCACATACTTCGGAACCTTGGCTGACCTCCAAGATCCCACAACTTTATTGTTACATTTCCCTTTGTCACCTTCCTCATATTGAATCCTACCTATATTTTCAATTACAAAGAATCTTAGTACTCCACTGCAGCTGGTTTATTCATAAGAAGAAAAGAGAAAAAAGAAAATCTTACTGTAGGAATCATGTCCTCACTATATCCACCAGTCTATACAACAAAAAGAGAGATATTGGAGTCAAAATAGATTTTACTCTAATAGTACAACTTAAGCAAGCATTAGGGGGTTCCATGTAGACATACCGCTACAACATTTACAAGTGAAGTCTTTCCAGCATTCTGAAGCCCAATTAAAGAAAGCTCCATTTCTTGCTTGAAAAAGAGACTATAAAAGAATAAAAAGAATATTTTTACATTCAATAGATGGAAAATTTCCAATTAATCACAAGCCATTTTGAACTATGGAATGTATTGGCAATGCAAATAAGAAATTTAGGAACTTTGTTATTATAATCGGATGGTAGTGCAAATCTAATGCAAATATTTAAAATTCGCAAACAATAGGGCTGAATAATATAAAAAAGTACATCAAAATTAAAGTTAGCACACTTGAAAGTTTCCTTTTTTCATTCTCGTGTATCAGTCCTGATAGGTTCCAGAAATATCATATAAGAAGAAAGAAGAATTTCAGCAAAGAAGACGGATGGGAAGTTCCAAATTTTTTGTTATGTTCCCTTTTTTGTTGGCTTCAAATACTCATAATAACAAACTAAGATAAAAACTAATAATATCTTAAAATAAAACCAAACAATTCATAACTATCAAAGGTAACAACTAACAATATTTATTCTATCACTAAATATATTATGATAGTACTTAACCTTTTTATTATGTTTGGATGGTCTTCCACCTTGAAAAATATCCTTCTCCAACTCCAAATTCGAAACCCAAAAGACAAGACCTTCCAATTCAGTCCAACTTGTCCCTCCTATTTCATGTTCAAATCTTGGAATCCAAAACAAACACTCCACAATTCGGTCCATCAATTACTACATCACAAATCGATCCTCCAATTACTATTTACTACATCACAAACCGATTCACCAATTGCTACTGTGCGAATTGTTTCGTTGATTGTTATTGAAATCGTTCTTTTCTTCTTCCCTTCGTATCTCTATCCCAAAAATGCAAAATGAATACCTTACCTCGATTAAGATGCCAAATCATGTTGCCATATATTCCGTGTTACAACCGGGAAGAGAAATATTGTTCGGGCCACCATTGTAAAATGCAAGTCCTACTTTTACATTCCGAAGATCTCGTGTTGGACCTTGACGACAAGGTCTATCTCGAAGGACAGACAATGATACAACATTCTCGTACGACCGACCATCCAGGCCCATACAACAAGTTGTGCCAGCACGATTCGGAAGATTGTTGAAGAATGATTTAAAATATTAGGTGAAATCCTAGTTTAGTTAGGGGATTTTATAAATTTGGCTTGTTGTTTTACATAATTATGAATCGTTAGGTTTTACTTAGGAAATTAGTAGTTATTATCTTAGTTTGTTAGTATAAGTATTAAACTAATTTGAACCAGTAAAGAACAAAACAAAATTTACAAAACTTCCAGTTGAATCTTTCTTCTCAATTGAATTCTTCTTTCTTCTTGTTTGATATTTTTGTACTATATCAATAGGAACATAGCTTTATGGCAAAGAATGAGAAGCGAAGGTATCCTGAATATAATAGATGATTCCTCGAGTGCCCCATACCTTGTTTGTGTGGTGTCACCCATTGTAGACCGTAACGACATCTCAATGAAGCACCAATCGTTCGTTGGGGTCCAAAAATATCAGCAATTGTTCGTTGGGGTCCAAAAATATCAGATAAGAAATAAGAATTTCATTGAAGAACAAGAGATTCAAATGGAAATTTTCATACATTTTTTATGTTCTCTCATTATTGGTTTCAAATGAGTTTAAATACTCATACCAACAAACAAAAATAACCACCAATAAATCTTAAAATAAAACTAACATTTCATAACTATAAAAAATAACAACTAACAAGATGTATTCTATTTCTAGCTAAATTAGGATAATACATAATCTTTTAACCATGCTTAAATGATCTTCCATATCCTTCTGGCATGATCTGTTGGTAGGCGGTATCAGGTCGTCGTCCTCGTTGTCAAGCCTTCTCCCATCATAATTGGGTCAACTATGGAGTATATAAAAGCTCGTACAAGGTTTTATGATCGGTTGTCAACCTGACATCAACCATCTATATTGGTGCCAAATTTCTAGCTAAGGCAGCTATGAGCATGAGATGGTCATGCCATAAAACCTAGGTAGCCAGTTGGCAGATACATAGCCCTACCTTTTGGATATGAAGTTTAAACTCTTGCAACCAAGGACCACGTTCCAAGTTTTCCTAGACTGTAAATAGTCTAGATGAACATGTAAGATGGTACATTTTGTTGTAGGGAATTCCATTCATCTCTATGACACATCACGTCAGGAGTGAAATGAATGACAATCTCAATGGAATGTTGTATCAGATCCATCTAAAAATTGGTATGTACCAATAACAGAGTGTTCATTTTCAACAAAAGATTCAAAATGACAAAAAAAACATGGATAAGATCCAAACCTTAGATATCAATCAATTATCCTGCAAAGAAATTTGTGTCTATTGTTATCAACAGTATATATCACCATAAACCAATGATAAAGGATTGACCCACAAATAAATTACCTAAATAACCTAATAATGGCATTCTACTCACTGCAGGCAACAAACCTTAGGAACTTTATCATCATAATCCGATGCTAATTATATCTAATGTAAAGATTTAAAAGTTCCCAACCAATATACCTAAATAATATATACAAAAAATATAAAATGATTATTACCATAATCTAAAGCTTTCTTTTCTCCTCCAACAAACATTGCCATACATTGGCAACAAACCTTTCACTTTTAAGGAAATTTCAACAAGAAAAAGCATATAAAATATCCAAATCTTAGAATTATCATTACAAACAAATCATCGTAAATCAACGGCATTCTACTCAATTGTAACATAGTTTCCCCAACCAAGGAATATTTTAGGAACTTTGTCATCATAATTTAATGCTAGTGCATATCTAATGCAAAGATTTAAAATTTCCTAACAAAGCTTCCATCTTTAACCAAAAAAGAAACCCGAAGTGGATATAAAAGAGTCAAAGCTTATAACTCTCAATTATATTAAGAACAAATGATTTCTCGACAAGGAATATCACCATAAATCCATGGCATTCTACTCAATCATAACAACTGAAATTTGATCCACCCAACAAAAATTCCCCAAATAAACATGCATAAATCAGACTCGAGCCCTAAAATCACTAGAAACGAAACCAAGAATAATACACAAATTGGATCTAGGAAGAACCAGGAGAAGCGCGATCTCACCTCCGGAGCCAGTTGAGGAAAGCTTCCCATAAACCCATGGCGGAAGGCGATTATTTGAGAGATAAATTAGGGTTTCGAAAGGGGACGAATGAGAATTTAGGGTTTCCTCCCCGGAGTTGGAGGAAGAAATTAGGGATTTTTTCCCCTTCTTCTTTCTCAAATTGGCGATCGGAAAAGATCTCTCTGGCTCTCCAGCCCGTTTTGACCATTAGCCCGCGAGTTCCGACCATGACAAAAATATATCTATACATGAACATGCCTATGGAAGAGAGAGTATCAGGTCGCGTGAGGATAGGAAGAAATCCAATCACGCGTTAGCTGCCACGTGCCCATATTGACACAAAATAACCCTGTTTAGATGGGGTTTCGTCCTATCCTTACGCGACACACAATTTTTTTCTTTTAAGTGGGTTGGAATAAACAATTATTATTGGGAAATAAATGTGGTGGATGATGATTGGCCCGCGGGGGATTGGAGGAGCATGCTACAGCGTGGACTGCTTTGTCAAGAGATTCCGAGGAATAGGGGTGGAAGAGATCAGCTATGGACGTACCAAATCCCAATAATTATAAAATATTTTTTGGCATGGGCTTGGGCCTAGTTTATTAAGATTTATTGGCATACTCCTTATGGATTTTGGGCCTAGTTTAAAATAACAACTAGAGAGCGGATCAAAAGTTCCCCTTAGAAAATCTCCTAAAAACTCCCTCTCTCAGTCGTAATATTAATGTTAATATTAATATTAATATTAATATTAATATTAATGTTAATGTTAATATTTATTTTTATTTTTATTTTTATATTAATGTTAATGTTAATGTTAATATTAATGTTAATGTTAATATTAACATTAATATTAACAATAATATTAATATTAACATTAAATTACGGCTTTGAGTGAAGGAGTATTTTAGGGAATTTTCTAAGGGGGACTTTTGATCCGCTTCCTAACAACTATTATTATAATTTTACATCACATTGATGCATTACATCGCATATGCGTACTTGGATGTTCTAGAATGATAAATTGTAATCAGTAAAAACTTATTAGTATATATGCACATATATTGTACTTATGTATTTCATAATATCTGAAAAGATAAAATAATAGTTTTCTAATGTTCTACTACTTGGAAAAAACAAACATAGTTACCTACCTATCCATACTGGACTTATTCAATAATTTTAATTAGTAAACATAAATAAGAATTTTTTTTAACAAAAAATTATATGGTGAAGCTTCAATTTTCTTAGAGAAATTTTGACTTATCTTCCACTTGGATTACCACTATTAAGGGTGCACCCCACAGTTTTGCATTAATGAAGAAATACTCCCACTTTGGACGAAAACCGTCTAGGACTAACGGTCAAAGTCTTTGACCCAAAAATTTTGACGAAAATATCCTTCACAGATTGTCTTCTTCCTCTCCACCTCCTCCTCCTCCCCGTCGCCGCTGCCCCCCCTCCCCGTCGGCCGCCGCCCCCTTCCCCATCCCCCCGGCCGCTGCCCCCTCTCATCCCCGCCGCTGCTGCTGCCGCCACATCCAAGCGGAGCCGCCACTGCCCCCTCTCCCTCCCCGCCGCACCCTTCCCCGTCCCCCGTCCCCTCTCCCCCTCCGGCCGCTGCCCCCTCCCATCCCCGCCGCTGCTGCTGCCGTCACGTCCGAGATGGAGGGGGGTGTCACGCCCCGCTCTCGCAGGAGCGATCGTCCTCGCTAAGGCGTGATGCCGCACGGGCCTAGGTTGCGCCCGTGCAAGGCTATGTCCAGAAACGGCCGATTTGAGCTAGGCCACAGAGTCGCACAGAGTGTCCCCATTTGCAGCGGAAAGTAAATGAACACAAATTGAAGCGAATTCAACTCTTTATTGATATTCAAGAAGTTTACAAGCGGCGCTAGGCCGATATTACAAATCGCTCAAGCTCTCTCTTTCTGAAACATAAAAGGCGTGCCAAGTGGCTTACAACATAGAATGATTCATGGCGATGTTCCGATACATTATGTCCTGTATATGGTGCTTCAGCTCCTTGCAACGCTCCAAGGCTCCAGAGATAGCTCCGCACCTTAGCACGTTCGATGGAAGCTCCATACCCGCCGACGTTACCTGCATCCTATAAGCAGACTGTGGGGTTATCAGTACATTGTTATGCACTGGTGGGGAGGCTAGCTCGCCCACAATGCTATCATTACCAAACACGTTCTATTTACTTTTGTGCACCGACTATCATTCATTGTCTTTCTAATCTTGCCTTAAGATCATTTACATGACATATTTTATAGCCTATCCCGTGTTGCCGAATACAAGTGTCGCATGGAAATACATGCACGACTTACCCATACTTACCGTCCGGCTTTCCCTGTTCAACGTAAACCAAGTTAGTCAACAATTCATATGAAATAACTTAACGTAGTTCATGTAAGCATTCAATGTCAAGTGTGTGTCCTTGCCTCGGGTTCTAGCACGTCGTAGGCACGTTTTCTAACTCGTTTGCTCGAAGTACTCTTGATCATTTTGTGTGTTATATTCAAGATCAATTTAGAAGGTGCTTTGTAGAGTTAACTTAGACTACTTTGATTTCAATGCAAGGACTTGCACGTGGATTGCCACCAGCAAAGCCCTCTTAAATCTATATGCACCGGTCGCTGGCATCACAAGCCATTTTGGACACATCCCAGCGTGGTATTTCTCAACTAGCGTAGGGTGAGGACTGGCACACACCCCGTTAGTCTCTTGAAATATCTCTGCACTTACGTCCCCCGGGTGGCCAAGTCCGCACCCAGATAGCCCGTAAGCCATGACTTGATCCCGCCTAGGCCGGCCACGATCCTCCCTTTGATTATGCCACGGAATCCGTATCACCCGTGCACGGGTCCGTCCACGACCATTTCGTATTTTATTGTCATAGGCTAACCCTTAGCCACAATGCGTTATCGACCAGGTTGGCGTCCGTGCAGCGCGGGTAGCGAGCCCCGTTGCACGTGTCCGTCACACCTGTCGCTAACCATTCCTTTCCTTCTTATCTTTTATTCATTCTTTCTTTTCTTTCTTTCACTTGTCCATTCGTTCATTGGTTCATTTTCGTATTCATCCATTCGTTGATTCATTCATTCACTCGTTTATTCGTTCATTTTTCATTTATACATTATGCAACTTCCCGTGTGGAAGTCGCCTTGGCGACCCATCGGTCCCATAGTCTTTCAATGTTGCTAAACTCTACTCGGAATGACTATGTTGATAGTCTTCCCGTTTTATTGTTGTAAACCATACATTGTTTCATTGTTGAACTCATAAGGGACTTGAACGTAAGCTTGTGCCTTAGCACGAGCGTAGAGCGCAGTGCGAGAGTTCTCGTATTTTTTTATGTTTCTTTCCATATTCTATACAAGCATATGAGATGGAATTAATCCCTTAGCTAGGTGCGTTGGTTCATTTATTAGCAAGCGCGGTGTTATCGCCTAGCGATTTCAGTGATAGTGTCCATATTGTTATGTGTCTAGGCTAAGCAAAGACGGGTTCATCAGAGCCACCCACCTTAGCGATGTTCGCATCGGCCGAGCGATACTCCGAGCGCGCCTTTGAAAGTCTAAGTCTGGATTCATCTTGACGGACCAATGTAAGCCTTGCATCGATTCTTCATCAGGTCGATGCCAACTCTTCGGGTCAATGACTCGTTTGAGTCGTTACACTTGCCGTTTGAATCGGCACTTCGCTAGGGCGGAGCGGGTCATTACATAATACACCACTCAAAACAAGTCTCGTCCTCGAGACTTCCTGAGTGCAGGTCATCCTACCATTCCTTAACTCGTGTCATCGTGTTTTATAGACAATTCTATCGAACGGCTCTATCGTTCGATGGCATCGAACCATGCTCGGTACCTTTCCAAGTTCCGTGTCGCATACGTTTGGTCGATTTTTATTGGATAACTTTTCATTCATTTTAGAGTTGATGACACATATTCAATTCAAGTGTTTCTTCGACTTGGTTGCTTTTTCGACGTATCATGGGACTGAAACGGTCGCACAAGGTGCGTTGTAATTCGTCAAACATGAAAGTCGTAGGCTGAGGCAAACTCACTCATACGTTCATGCGCATCTCAACACCCACTTGCAGCTGCATTCGAGTTCATCATATTGCTGAGTTTGGATCGTGCACGCATTCAAGGCATCCCCCGAATACGTACATTTCAACCAAGCTTAGCGACTAGCGAAGTCGGACAAGCTACTTGTGATAGTTTCGATTTGCCGATCGTTTTGCTAACTTCGATTTAAAATCGAACTCATGTGTGTATCACATATCGTTTATCTTGGTCATCGAGATGACCCGATTCACTTCTCAAGCATTCTGGTCTATGAAATCAATACTTCTTCTTAGCGGAGTCGACCAAGTTTAATGTAATTCTCGTTCGATTCGAGACCAAGTATTGTACTATCATCGAGTACGTCTTCCGATCAATGATTCAATTCGTTATCCCAACTTTACTTGCGCATCAACCTTTCTTATCATTTGCTTCGTTTGGGGCCAATCTCGTTGTCGTTCATACACATTCCCAGTTTCCCCGTCCTACTCTAAGTATTGCTGCCCAAGTCTATCGTCCGTCCAGACGATACTGTAAGTTCAATCGCACAAGTTCAATCACTCGGCATAGGATCGTCCGCCTATCCGCTAGGTCAGCTCACAAGGTCATAGTTATACGACAGGTCCGTGGCTCGTCGTACAAGGTCTTCGCACGACGCTCGCCCCAAATCCTATGGTCAAACCATTGTTCGCTTGTACGGGAGTTTCTATCCAAGTTCGTTTCACTCAAATTTCTAAACATCGAGCATGATCACCTAATTCGCATCAAGACTTACGTTGCACATATTCAATTCCGTTCAATCACCAGTTCTAACTAATTTATGTATTCGATCACAAGGTCATCCAGCTCGACAATACATTGCGTCCCAATCTCACGCGAGTCCGATTATCTACGGCGGTTCATGAATCACCATGCAACGCTCCCGTGGAATAATCATTCTCATCGGGGCGTAACTTTTGTT
Source organism: Iris pallida (assembly GCA_029216955.1). Taxonomy (NCBI): domain Eukaryota; kingdom Viridiplantae; phylum Streptophyta; class Magnoliopsida; order Asparagales; family Iridaceae; genus Iris; species Iris pallida. The sequence continues at coordinate 4,342,583 of JANAVB010033417.1, forward strand.
TGAGTTTTTAGACTAACCCATTCTCGATACGCGGATTGGACCTACTCAATCCTCAAGTTCAATTCTTCAAGCACACAAATTCATTCTCGAGTCCACCTGTCACGACCCGTACCCGGTTTTTGGACACGAGCTCGTGAGCAAGCCAGCTACGTATCGAACGGACTCCAGTCCGACTCGAGTACGTATAAGCTGTCCTGATCATGGTATCATATCTAGTCTAAACTATATCTCAATCCACATGAATCATATAAACAAGAATGAAAGTATGGGTCATGGTCTGCAGTCCATTAGCATATTGTTCGATTAGACTCTAAGAATGATATGAGCCTATAAATAAGCAGAGTATATCATGGTATGGAATATAAAGCACGAGAAGATAATAAAGAAATAACACAAACAAATACCTGTATCATACATCGCAATCCTCTATCATCCTGCTCTGCTAACTAACACCATGTAGTCGCTAAACCTGAAGAGATCATCAGGTCCTCAGAGGACTAGCAAGATACATAAAAATGAGCCTTTCTAACAATTTATTATGCATGGAGAAAAATACAGGATAAACAAGTAAAACTGAGTAATGAATAAGCACGAATCTATACACTGTCTACACGAAAATGAACTGCTGAACAAGGACTAGAGAACTCATGTCAAGATGTCAACGGATAACCGAAACGAATACTCAAACCCTCGTCCCTAGTGTGAACTCGCAGGTTTGAATAACTACTAATCCTCGTCCCTAGTGTGGACTCACAGATTAGCATTACCCTCGTCCCTAGTATGGACTCGCAGGCGTAAATCCTATACTACTAACCTCGTCCCTAATATGGACTCGCAGGCTAGCATCTACTACTAACCCTCGTCCCTAGTGTGGACTCGCAGGCTAGCATCACCCTCGTCCCTAGTGTGGACTCGCAGGTGTGGACCAATAACTACTAACCCTCGTCCCTATTGTGGACTCGCAGGTTAGCATCTACTACTAACCCTCGTCCCTAGTGTAGACTCGCAGGCTAGCATCACCTTCGTCCCTAGTGTGGACTCGCAGGTGTGGACCAATAACTACTGACCCTCGTCCCTATTGTGGACTCGCAGGTTAGCTTCAAGGTTCAAGACACGAAGGCACGACTCAATCAAGGCACGATCAATAAGACACAAGGCTAACTGTGAACACGGTCTACAAACCAATGGTACCAATATATGAACAGGATATGAAAGATACATATCAATAATATGAGAAAACTGGATAATAAATAAAGACAGTGCATGTAAATAAAGCTGTATAGAAAGGCAAGGTATACTTGCCTGTGGTCCTGTGTTGCAGATACGGGTCGAGAGTCCGTATCTAGATCCAAGTAACCTGTTTATAAAATTACAATATTAATAGGTGATTCCACAAGGAAAACTTATCTATTTGGTTCTTAGTCTTGAATTGGTAGGCTTGCTAACCTTATACCCTCCCCTTTATTAATTCTCTCTAAGTTATGGTAGCAGTTTGTCAACTAGTTCCTATTGTGGCTACTTTACTCCTTGGTGTTCCCATTCTCAACTAGTGCTTAACCTAGATTGCCTAATTCTGTACATCTAATTCTGATGCTCATGGCACCTATCTCACACATACATACATGAGTCCCATAGGCATGACTGGATCCTACAGTACTGTAACTCTAATATGGAATATCAGTTTGTAGTCCAATCACTGCATTGTAGGTAACTAATATACCTATGTTTCTAGGCTGCAGTTGAGGACCACCTACTCTTTCTAATGTTGCTACCTCACTGATACTCCAATACTAGTATTGTAATTACTGATATCTATATCTAAACCCCTCTTAACACTGTCATGATACTGTTATCCATATATCTAGAGAGAGGTTTGCACCATGGAATTAATGGACTGTACTCTATATGCAGGACAGGTGAAGAAGGGCAAATGCTGAATGGGCTCGGGACCATATCACCTACTGTTAATGCACATCATATGCACCCATGTTTTCCCCCATTTCTCAGATATCATGAATACCCACATCTATTACACACACAGTGATTCCTATCTCCATTCACAATTACCTATACTCACACCTAGATACTAGTATCAAATAACTGATACCAATGATCATATCAGTCCCTTCATTTTCTACATGGTTGGTACATGAATGGCCCTTCATGCTCTTCCACTGCTTACATCTCATATTATTCCCCCATCTCTCTTATCACCATTTAGTTCACTTTTCTAAATGAACTCCTTTCTTCACTGTCCTGCTGTCAATATGGCAGCAAGGACCCCTCCTCTCTGTTAGAGTCCCCAGAATAATATTTCCCCTCACTGTATCAGTCATGTGATACACATATCAGTTTGGTTAACTGATACTCAGGTTGGGTTGCCTCCCATACATCAAACCCCTTTTAGATTAATCCCATGAACTGATCAATTTCAGTCATGATGAACCATACTCTACAGCCCTGTTATCTCTCTTTTTACTGCATGCTACTTCTCAGGTTTTGTGACTGAACCTAAAGTGATACTATGGCAGACCAAGGACCAGAGACAAGTAGAGTTTCCTCACCCTTTCTTCCTATTTAACTGACATGTACACCCAATACCCAGGAACTGATACACCTGCTCACTCGTATGGCATGTCTACATTTGGTGTTCCCATCTATATCTACTGATAGTTTCTTATTAAACATGGAGCCCTCTTCCTTGGTTGAAGATCCTATCACCCAAAGGGTAGGTTTACCTATCTATCAGTGGCCATTTAAGGTTTTATGGCATGAGGGGGCTTTGCTGGGAATCTGACATCAACACAAGGGTTGCAATAAGTTGAAATCTGGTCACAAAGCCATTACAACCTGTGGTTGCATATCCTAACACACAACCATTGATTCGACAAGACACAGGTGCACCTATGCTCTATGTTAGGATCTATGACTACATGAATATATCCCCTAGGCATAGCAGGATATCTTAGGTGCCTCTTACTTGTAATCTAAGGACAGGACAACCCTCTCATAAGCTACCTTAAATGCCCTTGCCTGCTACTCGGTTTGATCAGGTGGTACACCTACTCTAGCCTAGCCATGTTCTTCCTATTAATTTACGTTCACATCCCATGAATACCTACTCACTGATACTCTGTGTGAACTGAACAGAGAAAAACCCCAAGACTCGATTATAGTGAACAACATAGATGTCCAAAAGATGATTGATTGCCTTGGAAAAACAAGTCAGTAGTCCAGGTTCAGGCTGATATCAACTTCAATTTTCCTTCTCTGTTACCTATTGGTACACCTACTCACCAACTCTAATCTGCATAAAATACTTCAATTTGAGTAAATGGGTATCTCGGGAAGCAAAACAGCCACACCTCTGTACTCTTAATGGCTTAAACAAGATCTGTTCTAATCAATGGCATACACCCATAATTCCTCAATATTGGATCATACACCTAGGTTGTACTTTACTATGGATCAAGACAGAAATTAGATGGGAAGGAAATTTTACCTGCTAGTTGTTGGCCGAAAATCCACTGTCCCCAAGTCTCCTGATATCCCTTTGGCTGAGAAGTATGAGAGATTAGGGTTCTAAGGGTGAACTAGGTCGGCTGGCCTGCTATAAATATTCCTGTGGTTTGGATTGGTCTATGGGAGAACTGGATAGGGTCTTTGAGTTTTGAATAATGCTTAGTTTGATCTCTGGGGCTTTGGGTTTATCCTATATGTGTTTTGAATGATCCAAGTTATGATCTGGGATTTGAATTCCCCTTCTCTTGGCTATTTGAATATGGGATAAGGTTTTATGGGGTCGGCCAGCAGAAGGATCGGGTGGGGGAAGTTAAATTCCGAAGGTAGCTTGGGTTGTCATTCAAGGATGGAGTCTATGATCCTGTTGAGGCTCGAGAGAAAGTCCTGGTGTTGATCAAATAGTTTCAAAGGGATGGCCAATTGCAATTTAAAACCAAGGGTGTATAATCAGGTGTTTAAATGGAAAGAATATAACAAGCCCCTCATCTAATAGCTATTTGCAAGAAGACTCCCCCCTTCTCCCTTTATGATGAAAAAGCATGGAACCCTTATCTGTTTAGTTATAGAATTTTATAAGAGCCATTTAGGGCATGTATATACTCATATATATAAAAAATGACGAGGATAACAATAAATATAATAAATATAATAATAATGATAATAAAAATCGGCATACCGACGGCATACCGGTCCATACCGACGGTATACCGATTCAGTAATGTTCAAATTCCAACGGTCGAATTCTGAGCAATAAATGATCCCAACGGCTATATTTTCTAGCCGTTGCATTCCAGACCGGTATACCGTCGGTATGCCGGATCATACCGACGGTATGCCGGTTCGTGACTGAAAAGTTGTCTTTGGCCCTTTTTCAATGCTTTGGTTATAAATAGCCTTGAACCCCTTCATTCAAGGTTGATGCTTTGAGCCTAAAAATTTCTAAACCACCAAAGCCTATCCACAAACAACTCTACAAAGCTTTCATTTGCCATCCACAAATTGTGTTAGAGTTATTGAGTTGAAAAGTGAGATCTTCATCTTATTGTATAAGGAGATCAAAACCTATTGTGAAAGGTTGAAGTTGGAGAGTCTTCGTATCCAAACTCTCGGTGTGAAGTCGGAGAGCCCTTCGGATTAAAGCTCTTGTGTGTTGAAGTTGGCGAGTTCTTCGGATCCAAACTCGTGTTGAAGTTGGCGAGTTCTTCGGATCCAAACTCGTGTGTAACTATTTACTCAAATAGTGGATTAAAGCCGAAGAGAGTTCCGGGACTGGACTGCCTCTTGGGAGGATACCAGGATACATCGGGTGTCGGTATTGTTTTTGCTTCTTCTCTTGCACTTATATTTTTAAATTGCCCATTAGCTTGTGCTAAGTGCTTGATTAGTTAGCTTAACCCTATTCACCCCCCCCCCCCCCCCCTCTAGGGTTTCTACAGAGTGGCCATATATTACTCTCTCTTTTTTAGGCTTACACATTATAGTCTACTACTCGACATGAATTTGTACTTTTTATCTCTATTTTTTTGAAAGAAAAATTATATGCATCTTGATATAAAAATGTTATGTCACTTTTTTTGTGGCAAAGTAAAACCAAGGCACATCATTTTTCGGCTAAAAAGAATAAAGTATTTTCTTTATATCTAACGGTCTAACCAAATAATGTCCTATGTAATTGGAAAAGTACATGAAAATATAATCTAAGAAAAATTATAGTACAGAAAGGGACAAGAATATAAACTATTTTATGCAATTTACCTTATTTATTTAAACAAGTTAGTTTTTTTTTTAAATTCCTTCAACTATTACTTTTTAAAATTTAGTATCTTGTACTGTATTTTTATTCAACTAAATATTTTCAACTGTGTATGTTTTTTGGGGTTCCACTCTCCACTAATGTACTCTTATATTTAACAATCACGTACATGCGCACATGACCATTTATGATTATTTTAGACCTAAAATATTTATAAAAAAAATAAAATAAAATTACAAAAGTACATTTTTTTAAACCTAACCTCGGTCCCCTTTCCTCTAGTGTGACACTTCCATGATCATTACCTTTTCCAACATATTGTTAGACTATAAAAACATTTCCTAGAGGTTAAGGTACACTTTCAATTGGTATCATATATTTGTTTTATTTCTAAAGTTTATAAATTCAAATGAACATCATAGTTTTGGAGTACCTATAAGTTCTCTTTTGTGTGATAAAAACAAGTTACTAATTCATGAGATATTAGAATATTAATAATATGCTTAAATTTTGGGGATTTATATGCAAAAAGTCGTATAATCTATGAGTTGGACTACATCAGTTCAACATAAAATTACAATACAGTTATGGCACGTGGTATTGTTCTTATATTTGTGCTTTTGTTTTTTATATATTATTATTTAGGCTCTCGAAAAAAGAAGAAGTCAGAACTGAGATACATGTAATCCAACGACTGTTAATGATTGAGTCTTTGAAATTAAGAACTGATGAGTTCCTCTAGGATTTTTGGATTATCTTGTATAAGGATACCATGTTTGGGATCTAATTAGACTTTGGGTACTGAATTTGTCCGTTGTAGCGACACCTTTTAGGATCTGCTTGGTAATTGTAGGGGTAGCAGTTATGAGGTGTTTTTAGAGTACCCGTTATGAGCTGTTATGAGGGGTCCAGTTTTGGATGGTTTTTAAGTAGCGGCTTTTAAACCAGTCCAATTCATGCTTGGTAATTCACTAACGAGCGGTTCTGAATTTTTTTTACACGAATAAATTAAATAGGGAAGGGTATCAGTAGTTATAATTATATATATTTTTTTGAGGATATAAATGGAATAAAAAAATAGAGCCGCTCAAAATCCACCGATTTGGGGTGTTTATAAAGCCACCAAAAAATACATTACACCGGTTTTTGGGAACTTTTGAGCCGATCAAAATCGGTGCCTCAAAAAAATTAACAAGCAGGGATTTTCATAAACGATCGGTTCAAAAATACACAAAATCGGTAAAAACACCGTTACCAAGACGACCCTTAGTGACGAATATCTAAAGATTAATAGTCATTGTTAATGTAAAATGGACTTTCAACACCGAACATTTTAAACATTATAGAGACACATTAAAAAAAAACATTAATAGTCGTTGGACCTAATTAAACTTTGGACACTCGATTTTTTTAAGTAACACATTTAGTGACGAATATTCGTCATTAAAAGACTCATTTTGTCACCGAAAGTCCAATTTCGTCACTAAAAAGTTCAAATATCCAAAGTTAAAAATGGACAAACCGTATTTAAATTCTAATTAGGTCCTAACTTGATAACCTTATATAAAATAATCCAGATTTTTTTTTTATAATCAAGGGATCCTATGTTAACATGACACACTCATCAACCTAATAATAAATCATAGAATCTTTATACTATACAGCTGTACTGTTTCCCATCTAAAATAATTACATTCAGTCAACACTATCCATACCTGCCCTGCAATTTCTCCGAGCTACATGAATGGTCAATTACTCCCACCAGAGTCCAGAGGAGACCATCCAATATCCATCCTCAGTAATAAAAATCAATCCAAAATAAATATGAAGGTCTGAAATGAATAATACGACTCCATAGATTGATTCTATTCAAAGCCACCCCATCCAAGTCCCCAACTCCACTTGCCCAACCCTCCAAAAATGACAGCAGGTCTTTCCATGTCACATGTTGCAGCGGTCACAAGGCTCACAACAACTGACGTCTAAGAAAAAAAAAAATTGGAAAGCTCAGTAGTAGTACTATTTAACTGCAGTTTCCTGGTGGTTGGCAAGTCAGAACTTACTGAAGAAGAAGTAGAAGGAGATTTTTTCAACCCATGAGTACTAGGATCATGTCAGGTGAACTAGTCTACTATTTCTATGCATTTCCCCCCCTTATTTTCTGTAATTCTCGAGGGGTTCTTGTCTTGATTGGTTGTTTGGTAGATTTCTGAGGTTCTTGATGTGTATGTATGTATTTTTTTTGTTTTTTGTTTTGCTTTTGGTCCTTCTCTTCAATTAGGGCTTGGGAAGTTTGATGTGCAATAATAAACCATATTATTTCTTTTAATTTTTCTGGGCATACATAAATATGTATGTATTGATGGGAAACACTTGAGAACTGAATTTGTCATAAATGATGGGTATGTATATATATATATATTTTCTGCTTTTGCTCATTTTCTTCAATTGGGTTCTGGGAAGTTTGGTGTGAAATAATAAACCCATCAATTTAGTTCTACTATTGGATTGGTGTATGATTTAGACTTTTCTTATATCCATTGGGCAAGATCTGATTGGCACACACACATATATTGATCTGTTTGAAACACTGAACTGAATTTGAAGAGATTGGTGTAATTTAGGAATGCCGTAGCTGATTGAGAATTCCTGTGTGGAGAGATTATTCTATAAGCTGTTTGGAAATTAGAGTGCGAGTTTGATTAGGCCTTGCTCTGGACCTATATAGGTTGTATTTTCGTTACGGCAGCATTGTCTTGGAGATAAGTAAAAAGGGGGCGGATGAGGATGAAGATGAGGAACAGACAACAGAAATCATCTGCCTTGTGTTGCAATGCAGGAAGCAGATGTTCTCTTCCTCTCGTCATTTGGAGCTTGGTTGGATGTGTACTCGTGATCCACTTGTACTCCGTCGTCCGTTACAAGGACCGGGGGGCGACGACCCAAGTCAGACTGACTCGTCGAACCGTCACCCGGGAGTTAGAAGAGGTCGAGGAAGAGAACTTTCAGATCCCACCTCCTAGAGGGAAGAGGTCGCCTCGTGCTGTGAAGCGAAGAGGGCCACGAAAGCAACCTACGGCGATTGATGAATTCTTGGACGAGGGTTCGGATTTGAGGCCCTTCTTCTTTCCAGATCGGAGGAGTGCAATAGACCCAACAAAGGAAGGGAATGACAGCATGTTTTTCTATCCGGCTAGGATGTGGCTGGACATGGATGGGAATCCTATTCAAGCTCACGGAGGAGGAGTTCTTTTTGATGAGAAGAGCCAGACATATTACTGGTACGGAGAGAACAAAGATGGAGAAACTTATCATGCTCATAAGAAAGGAGCTGCACGGGTTAGTGGAAATTATATATTCTTATGATACTGTTTTTATTTTATTTTTTGTTTCTTGAATCATATAACTTACCATCATATATATTAAACTGAACTTTGATATAGATCTTTGAATCCTCAATACCCTTGAATTTGTCAAAGGGCACTACCCTAGCACCACACAAATGATCCATCAAATTTATATCCCTGTAGGAGCATAAAAGCTTTTCTTATGCATGGCGTGGTTATTCTCTGGCAACTCTTGACATAAACTTCTGTCTTTTTAAAGTGTTAAATTTCCAATTTTGTTTTAAGTCCTCTATTGTAGGTGGAGTTGGATACAAGGGATAAAGCTCTTAGAGTCTGTGAAAGGATTAACTTGATTCATTTGGCCCAAAGGGCCTATGTCTAGAGAGGATACATATGATGCCATCCATACATTCCAATATGTGACTAAAGAGCATAAAAGACAAAAGAGTACAAACTTAGGAGATTTGGGATAGGAAGAAATATGGTTGGAATTTTAGGATTAGAGAAGAATATAAGGATTTGGGTTTTGGTGATGATGGAGATGGTAGGGTCTTATTTTGGTGGTAAGTTTATTTTGACGCAAGGTAGAAAGCTACGTACAAGATGAATCATGCTCTGATTACATGTAGAAAACTACCTTGGGATACTTATTGACATGGTTCAAGTACATATTTATAGGAGGATAACCTTCCTCATATTACTAGGTGGGGTGTTTGTGGGAACTTGGATATGAGGAATTCCTAAGATATTTATATAACAAAGGCGCGTAGCGTCCGGTATTTGACGAAGATCTTTTGACTGTATAGATTAGAGGTTGGGTTCTGCATGTTCTGAATGATGCTGGAGACCGAGTCACTTGGATCTGCTTACCTTTTGATACCTCTTTATAAGTAGGATATAATTGGATACCTACATGGGTTTTTCAGTTCTCTCATCTGACCCTTATATGATTCATGAGATCTGATCACAATGTAAGCTCCCTAACATTTATCTCCCAGTTACTTGAAGAAGAGATCATAGACTTTTTTGCAATGATTTCAAATAGAAGCTATATGTGAAAGGGTTAGCACTAGTTTATATAGTTTGGCTTTTGTTCCCATGGTAGTTCAGTTTGAGGGAATCCTCATACTTTCATTTAAAACTACGTTGCCACTACTTTCAGGTGAAAATCCTCTCTCCTCGAAACAATTTAAACGCAGGACATCCACATTTTTTTGTTTTTGTTTTAGTTTAGTCTCCCAAGATATCAAATATGCTTCGTGATTTTCTATTTTGGAGCCGTGATATGTTGGGAGGATGTCCCATTAGCTTTGCACTTGCAACTTACAGATAACAGAACACACTTATTACCCTTATATATGAGCCTAACACCTTTTACAAAAATTCATGAACGTGTGTAATACAATTGTGTTGATGCTTATATCCTCTTGCACATATTATACACTAAGGAATAGGTAAACCAAGACGGCAGCAGTGTCTTATTTATCTTACCTGTATAATGACTAATACAATTATATCAACATATATCCTCTTGTACATATAGTACGACTATGGCTCTAAGCTTTTCCGTCAAAATTGCTCCAGCAGTGGAGCACAACCCCAAAATCGAGAGAGCTCCATGGCAAGAGAGGGACTTGTGTAGAACCTTGAGTGAGAGGCCAGTTATTAACATTCACACAGCTGACCTTTACGATCAGTAGATCAGTAAACGACCCTTTAACTTCTAGACTGAAACACAGTTATGAGAGCATTGCTCATAGTGGTAATAAGCAAGGCACTTGCATCCTAGTAGATGTGGGTTCTAGTAGCCTATGCAGGTAAAGTGGTAGCAAAGTGGCTGGAGTATCGCATTTTAGTCATCAAGAAGCGGTAAAACGTAAAAAAGCAGATCTTGTTATTTTTAATATTCGTACTAATTCTACATAATAATATCCAATGACCCTATTTTACCCTTTATAATTTATTCTCTTCCTCTACAACGTTACTCTTTATAATTTATTCTCTTCATGCTCATATGTGTACATTCCAACAACTTTTTATAGGGAGCACAACCGACCTTGTCCAAGTATGTAAAACCGATTATGTTACACTTTCTACATTTTGCTAAAAGTCTATTAACACCCATCTTTATATGAAACCAGGCTACTTTGATACAAATATGAGTCCTAATTTACTAAGACTAGGACCTACCAACTACAACTCTTAGTAAATCTCAAATCTATTAATAAATTAAGTAGGATTTGGATTATATTTTTAACAAAGTAGTGAAAAACTATGCATATTGCTTCATTAATTTTTCATTGAAAAAGTACAAACACGTTTCAAGACAAAAAGTTACTTTCGAAAATAATTCTCAGTTGTCAAGGGATACTTCCATATTTTAAAGTATAGGATGGATGTAATTAACCTAATATTATATCATGAATACCACATACATATCAAGGTTCCAAAGTCCCTAATCCTTAACATTGATTTGAAAATATTTCCATTAGTATTGATTCGACAATTTCCAATTATACGTAAAAACTTGTACTAATTCTACATAATAATACCAAAACCGGTAAAAAGCGGCAAGATCGTTAACTAGTTAGTGCGTTTTATAGACCGATTTTCTTATCCATTTTTGTAAAAAATCAGGCGGTGCTACATTGCATGTCGACTGGTCCTGCTTTAACTGCATAGCTAGTAGCAAAATTTCATATTAAGTGAGTAAGGCTTTGTATATCTCGACCAGACCCTCTAACACAGACACAAGAGCCTTAGGGAAGTGGAATGCCCTTTTTATTGAATAGTGTAAAATGAGTATGTTGAAGATGGAGTATATCTCATGTAACTTTAAACAACGACAACAAATCCTTTATCCCAAATGTATGGGGTCGGTTATTTGAATTCTCTTATTTAATTTGGCTATGTTAAAGGATATCTTTGTGACGCTAAAAAAATGCATATCCTTCTTTAACACTTCAAACCATGTTCGTCTCGGCCTACCTCTAGTCCTAGCGGCTCCATTAACTACTATTATTGTTCATTTGTTCCTCCGTGCTGGAGCATCTATCAGTCTGTGTTACATATGTATAAACCACCTAAGTGAATTTTTCTTCGTCTTGTCTTCAATTGGTGCTACCTCTAAGTTCCCACAGATATACTAATTTCTTATTCTATCATTTAGTATATTGTCACTCATCTATCTTAACATTCTCATTTCAGCTACACTAACTTTTTGGACATGTTTTTCTTAATTGTCTAACATTTTGATCCATAAAGCATGATTGGTCTTATTGTTGTCTTGTAGAAAAATTTTCAACTTCAAAGATATCTTTCGATTATAAAGTACTCAATAAGCACTCCTCCAGTTAAACTATCCTGTTTTAATTATATGCCCGGCATCCTTATTAATCCCTCTCATGATAAATGATTAATCCTTGTAAGTTAACTATTATTATATACCTCACTTTAGTCCCACATCGTCTGTGCTAGGGGTGAGCATAAATCGATTTTAGAACCGAAAACTGACCCGATCTGACCTAAAATAGAGATTCATGTCGATTTTGAACAAAGCGGGTCGAAGATCGGTTTCCATATTTCAGTAAATCGGGTTACGGTTCGGGTGATGGGTTCGAGATTCGTTTCTCGATCCGAACCGTAAATCGATTAAGAATAGATAAATTTACCAAAACACCCCCTGACTTATATATACAAAAAAACCCTAAATCTAACATACCTTCGTCTCTCCTCCACATTCGACCGCTATCGCCTCTCTCCCGCTATCGCCTACCTCTCTATCTCAATGAAAGAGCAAGGGCCAAACTCTTGTTACCATATGGGGATACAGAAGGTTTTGAAGAAGCGAACTGAACCGTTGCTCACCCCTACTCCATGTCGCCTCTTCCTCTCCCCATTCTCTCTTTTTGCTTGCGGTTATCGCGAGGCATGTGTCGAATCCTCCCAATGTCGTCACTGAGTTGTTCACCCTCCTTAGAACTCGTTCTTCGCTGCTGCGTAGGCGGGTGCCACCAGTCTCGTGAACATGGTGTCGGAGTCGAAGATGGTCCCCGCGTCAGTGGCGGGGTTGAAGGCGAGTGTGGTGGCCGAGATGGCGGGCAACTGAGGACGAGGGGATGGCGAGTCCGGCGGCGGGGCCGGTTGGGATCACCGTCAGCATGTTGCTGAGGGTTTGTCATGCGCTCTTCTCCTCTTCGCTCCTCTTAATGTCCGTCGGCGTCAAGTTCTGCTGCTACACTTCCTTGGTAAAAAAATTTATCCTCTTGATTTGTTCATTTTTTTTCTTCAAATTAATAGTAAAATCATACATTATTCCTTTTCGAATATCAAAATCGATTTTATTTAGGTATAAATTTTTGTGAAGGACCCGCCCACTTGTTCGGTTAAAACCGAACCGACCGAAAACTGAGGTGTTTTATTTTGGTTCGGTTTGTATGAATTTGATCAGTTTTTAGATATACGGTTCAATCTGAACCGAACTGTTGCTCACCCCTAGCCTGTGCTAAAGGAGGATGTCATGACTTCCTCATATAAATGTACCAATGCTACTGATGTTTTATTGAATTTTTTTAAAATTTTATGGTACCAGAGCTATGAAATTTTGAAAAAAAAATCCTAACTCCAAATATATTTTTCAACCCACCCTTCTCCACCAAAACCCTAACCCTAGCTACCACCCCTCTCCACCAAAACCCTAACCCTAGATGCCACCCCTCTCTTTACCAAAACTATTAACCCTACCTGTCACCCCTCTATATACTAAAAACCTAATCCTAACCCTACTCGGCCTAATAACCCTTATTCTCCATCAAAACTCTAACCCTAGCCTCCACCCTTCCTCTTCCTAGCCACCATCTCTCTTTCCACCAAAACCTTAAACCTAATCCTCGATGTTGGCCTACAAACACACGTCTTCCCCTACCCCCTCTGCCTACATACAACATCAGCCCCTTCCTGACTACCCTATCCCCTTTTTGACGTCGGAGCACCTCTCCCTCTTGTCTCTGACTACTAATTATAATCCAACGCTTCTCCCTTGATGTAGAGTCAATGATTTGAGATTTGTCTTGGTGTTTGCTTGTGCTCTTCTTGAATTGCTCATCTTTGGAGATAATCTACTACGCCTCGGTAATCACAAGTCTTCGATCTCGCCTTCTTTTTTGGTTCATAGACAACATTTTATGTGATTTTGTTGCGCGCTCTTGATGATGGCCTTTGTAAATTGCTCAGGTTGATAATTCTTCCTTTTTTGTCAACTTCAAAACATATTTGTGGCTCATAATTCTCTCTTTTTGCACAAATAATTACTTGTAATGGTCCAATGCTGTAGAAAAGATTTTGAACAACAAAAGCCCCTATCTTTACTTGATGGAGTTACCATTGTACTCCAAGAATCCCAAGTATGATTCTTGGTTTCAAAATGACAACAAGGTAATTGTTTGGTTGCGTAATTCTATGGATGCTCGTTGCTATAACTCTATTATGTCTCTAAAAATTGTCAACGAAATTTGGATTCCTCTTTGGTCCTTATACTCGTTTGAAGACAATCTTTAAAAGCTTTATGACATCCTTCAAACATTCAAAACGATCACACATGGAGAGAATTTGCAGAACTTTTGTGCTCTACCTTCTTGAACAGTGAAATGTCTTTAAGTCTATCTCCTATGATCCTGTTGTTACATGTTAAGAACGAGAGATTCCTTTTTTGGCGTTCTTATCTTGTCTCGGTTACAATTTATTTTTGAGGGTGTACGGTAATTGGTTCTCTCTCTGAACAATTCTCCTTCTTTGGCGGCCGTCATGTCGACGGTTTATCGTATACTTACGCCATCTGTCACGTCCCGATTTGACAAACCGTTCGTCCTCGCATCGATTTATGTCGAATCGATCGTCCTCGCTGGGGCGTCATGCCGTACGAGTCTGGAGTTGCATTCGTACAAGACAATAACATTACATTTGATACATCTTTTGAGACATCAAATTGAAAATTAACAAATTGCAGAGAATTAAACACGCAATATAGGAAAATAGAAATATGCTTTCATTGTTAGCTTGCAACTAAGTGCAAGTCATAATTACATTGGATACGCCGTTGCAGCTCCATTGATTGAAACAAAACAAAACACTCGACAAGCTGCCTGAACTAATACTCGTTATTCCATACATTCATACCATTTTATACATTGAAAGTCTTCGATGAATTGACTTCAAAATACTTCAAAATAGGAAGAGCTTCAAAACGTCTCCCCGAACTTCAGCTTTGGCCTAGCACCGTGCACTCCCAGGGTTCTCGTCACTTGTGGGGTTAGGGGATTAGTACACTTGGGAATGCATTAGTGAGCGGGACGAACCCACTCGTCTAAATCGACTCTGATTATTAAGGTAGGCATGCATTTAAAGTTTTCTTGCTATTTAAAACTAGATGAATTCAGTTCATATTGATAGCCTTCGCGAACAGTAAAAGCATACAGTAAAACATAGCAGAATATCTTAATTCTTACCACGGCTGTGCTCATCCCTGCATGAAACAGAGATGTATCAAATGTAATTTGTTTTACTAATACGGGTGCCAACCACATGTCTTGCTTGTGAAAAGAACTCTTCCACCTCTCCTTAATATAATTTTGTTTTACTAATACGGTACATTTTGGTCGTCATTCTTGAAAGAGTTGATATTACCCAAGTCTCTACACCTTGCCCTTCTCTTAGCAAGTCTATAAATAAATTTTTCTTTCCTTAATTATAACCTCATATATAAATAATGATAGGTCGTAGATTTAGTTTCACTAATTGTTTTCTTAATTTCCTTTTTTGCTACCTTATATTTCTCAATTTTTTTAACTTTTTCACTTTTACCCATCTTTATAGGCATTTCTTTTTGCCTTAATAACTTTTGAACATTCTCATTCCACAATCAACTTCTTTCAAGGTACAATCATTGTCTTTAACACTTCTAGAACATCTCTTGCTACTTTCTTGCTACAATTTGTGATATTATGCCACATAACATTAGAGTTGGCCTCTATTTCCCATTTTGCTTTCTTTATCGTCTTATTTTTTTAATTTTATTAAGTTCTCTCCTTTCAAGTTCTACATTTGGTTCTTGGTCTCTTCTCCACCTTGACATGTCTCTTCTATTTCCTCTTACTAATATTTAAGACCATCATCCTATGTTGAGTGGTTAGGCTCTCTCCTCGTATAGCTTTACAATCTTTACGAGCTATTCCATCAACCTTGAGTAAGAAATTAATATATCTCACTAAAACATGTATTGCTGTTATAAAGTCATGAAATTGTAAAATCAAGAATTTTTTAATTACTAACTCCATATCCATAGCCTCTATGCAGGTTATCATAATTGTTGTTCTTCTTTCTAACATGACCATTTAAGTCTCCTCCGATATATAGCTTTTCATCTCCATGTACTCTTATGAATCAAACTATCCATATGTTTCCAAAATTCTTTTTTCGTATTTTCGTGTAATCATACTTGAGGTGCGTATACACTAATAACATTAAGTACCCCATTCTCTAATACTAACTCTAATACTAATGTATATAATATACGTATAAATATTTTTTTTTTGGAAAAAGGGTAAATTTTATTCCATCATCTCAATAAGGTTACAACATAAGATACAATCCCAACTCAGGGGGACATAACTAGTACATCCGACTCAATATTATGGAGTATGCCCACCACTGGGGTGGATAGTCCCTCATAAATGCGCCGGTTCCTCTCCCGCCAGACATGCCAAACTGACGCAGCAAGTCTCAATCTAGCACGCCTAGCCCAGCTCTGCTCCATGCCCCTGCGATCACCAATCCACTTAAGGATTTCTCTGAAGTCCCGCTCCCTGCCAACCCCTCCCAAGTGTCTCCGGCTCTGCTCTGCCCATATGTTCCACGCCATATGGCACTGGAAGAACAGGTGCCCAATAGATTCAGGCTCTGTCTCACACAAAACACACTTAGGATCAGGGACAGGAACCCCGAACCGAAGCAATCTGTCCCGAGTGAGCAACCGGCCCAACACCAGTTTGTATGCGGACAGTTGCATCTTCCTGGCGAGCCCCTTCCCCCAGACAAAGTCGTACTCCTCAATATCATCGAAGTGGTGGCGGACAAGGTCATAGCAGCTGCTAAATCGGAACTCCCCAGCACCCTCCGATCGGCCGGGAGGGGCCCACATCCATACATCAGACAGTGCCGTAGGAGTGATCTGCACCTGTCTGATCTCCTCAACTACCGTAGCAGTGAACCGGTACTCCTCAGGCCTCCATACCCCACCACGGATGATGTGCCGACACGTCAGTCCTCTGTATGCCACGCCGTCCCTCTGGGGGCCCAGAATCTCCAGGAGAGACTGACCTGAGATCCACGGATCGAGCCAAAGATCCGTCTCCCTTCCCTCCCTCATCCTCCTACGCAAAGCCGTCCGCAGAACAGGACGGGCCCTCAGGATATGCTTGAAAGACACAGAGAAGTTGTTGTCAATTTCACATACCCAGAAGTTCCTGCCCCGGAGATACCGACTAGTCATCCAGGCCGACCATAGAGAATCACCCTGAAGGAACCTCCATGCTAGCTTGATCCCCGCCGCCTCCCTGACAGAGACAAGAGATCGCAGACCCACACCTCCCTCCTTCCTGGGCCGACATAGCTGCTCCCAAGAGATGGCATGAATCCCCCCATGCCAAATGAACTTGGCACATATGCCCTCAATCTTTCTGATAGTAGCCAAGGGGACCATAATCGATTGGAGCCAGAACAGAGCAATAGCAGAAATCACCGAACGAACCAGCTCAATACGCCCTCCAAACGATAGGCCAGCCGCCTGCCAGCCCTCAACCCTCCTCTGTGCAAAATCCACCAGACTCTGACAGTCACGATCCTTCGCGTAGTTGACTGAAAGGGGCACCCCCAGATATTTCACCGGGAGGTCCCCCTTTTCCACCCCAAGCTCCATAGCCCGCTCCTCCTTCAAAGTGCAAGAGTTGCTGAAGTATACTTTACTCTTGTCCCTGTTCAGCCGGAGGCCCGATAGCTGTCCGAACTCCTCCATCACTGCCGCAAGCTCCCTCATCAATACACCCCAAGCTCCATATACGTATAAATATGTTTTCATGCATATATATAGAACCATATCTAAGCCGTATCTGTATCTCAAATTATATATGCATATATATAATATATGTATAAATATATAAGCCGTATTTGTATCTGTAACTCTTTTTTTTTTTAAATGCCGTATTCTAAACATGTTTCGTGGCCATGCAACCTAGTTCTTTGTTAATACCACATACCGCTTCAGGAATACGACGTTCCATGATATCCAACATTGATTAGGCGACATTGCACTATTCCTCTTTTTCATGTTGACCAAGAATAGAGAATATGTTTTGTATCAAATTGTAATACATTGGTAGAAAAATATTAGCAAAATAATAATAATTAACTTTATGATTTATACCAATAGATAGAAATCTAATTCACACTTCACGATGACCACATAATTATTATTTGATAAGAGTTCAACAAATTCGATCTATTTAATATACATATAGGCTAAATATATTAGCAATATGATTTATGATTTGAATATGGTTAGGATTTATTATCATGCTTAGGTTTAAGGAAGCTGTTTCCAAACTATAACACGCTATAACCAAACCATTACATAAAATCCTGTCACCATTCTTACCAAAACATTATCAACTTCAACCTGAAACCATAACCCAAAATTATAAACCCTAAGCAATGACCCTATATAATTAACTGAAAATAGAAACGATGAAAATAAAATAAAAGAGGGAGATTTTAGAAAATAGAAACTATAATGTTTTAGTCTACGCAATTTGACGATGTCGCCTACTGGGTTCTGTCATAGAGATCTGTCTGAGCCTCCAGAGGTGCTGTCTACAAAAATCTCCACTTCTGCACAAGGGATGCCATCTCTGCACAAGGGTTACCATTTGTTACCAGCCGGAATCGTCTGAATAGATCTTTCGTTGGGATTTAGGTCAATCATATTTTAGGAGATACAAAGACATACAAGAGGGATAGAAATAGAACATCGAGTGGGAACATGAAAAGTTTTCGACTAGATAATTTTTAGGTCGAAACTGTGACGACAATAGTGATGGTTTCATATCTGTTGCAACAACAGTGAGACATTGTTTTGTCACAACCCAAATGGCAGGACCACAACTAAGTTTTGGATCACATCTACATATTTAGACGGTTATTAGTTTGTCAGAAATTTAGTGACGACTAAGTAACCATTTTGCGAAAATATGCCTCAAACTTCTATTATCTAATTTAATATAAACGAAATTGTTAGTGTGTCATCACTAATCCGGAAATAAGCACATATTTTCGCAAGAAGTTGCTGGGAGGGGTGGGCATGCCCTCCTCAGGCTATGCTTTAGTTCTTTCTGAAAATCACATTTGGAGTGTACCGTTTAGGAGTTAAGGCTTCCTTTTGTTGTAGATTAATGAAGATGAACTCTACGACTTCGATGTGGAGAAATAGGGTTTGATGGATACTACATAAGAAAAGATACGTAAGATACATATATTGGAAAACAGGATAAAGAGAATATTTAACAAATGGAATGATGCACTTGGAGAAAGGATATTTAAAATATCATATTGGACATTTTTCGTGGAGGTCATGAAAAGGGAAAAGATGGGACAAAATGCATCAAGTTGATTGCATGGTGGGGCATATTTGTCATGTGGATTGCGTGAAAGAGATCAATTAAGAAATGTGTGAACTAGATTGCATGGTGGGGTCCATTTGTCATTCGTACTGGAGTTTTTCCGCTCAAGAAAGCAGTATATTTAGATATATAGGAGATTGGGGCTAAAAAGCTATTTTTGTGGGTATAATTCATGAAATACAATAATTTTTCATGACAATGTTGCAAATTTCTGAAGCAAGCTTAGAGGAGGATTTATGCAGAGAATGCATCCAACAAGCTCAAGTTGTTATTCTGATGTAAATAAGGTTCATAAACACAGGAATTCACTTTAGGATGAGAAGGGTTGTTTGGTGCCCGTCTATGCTTTATGCTTGCTACCGAGAAATTTCAGTTGGCATAAGTTCATATAGGGTTTATGGAGGATGTTTGTGTATGATTAGGTAGGTAGGTAGGTTTGCAATGAAATAATATTGTCAGTGAAATTCACAGTTTATATGTTGTGTTTTCCGGTAAAATGAGGCAAACAAAAACTTGTTACAACTCTTCAACACGAGCTTACAAAGCTTTACATAATTTTGGGAAGTGTGGCAATGGAAGTATAATCAACACACAATCACTTTGTTCCGTCCACGATCCGAATCCAAGATTAGGGCTTCTTCTAGATGCCGATGAGTTCTTCTAAGATGCTTAGTGTTGGAATATCCTATTGGTATTTTTGGTATGTTGGAATATGTGTTGTATATTTGGTATGTTGGAATACGCCATAGGATATTCCTATAGAGAGTTAATGTAATGAGGAGGTTGTAAGGCTATAAATAGCCAAGAGATTATCAATAAAATATAACTATTTTCTACATGGTATCAGAGCCACCTTTCCACAAACCCTAACCTTCCCCCCTTCTCTCTCTCTGCCACCAAACCCTAACGCGCGCCGGCCGCCCCTCCTACGTGCGCGCCGCCCCCTCCTACCGCACGTAACAGCGCCGTTATTGTCGTTGTTCGGATCATTTGGAAAGATGACACCGATGCCTAAATCTGATAAAAATAGACATGTTCGAATCTAGGAGCGGACGACGAGGACGAGCGCGAGTCGTGGAGCGGACGTGACGTGAACGGAAAGGAGAAGCATCGATGGAGGAGATCATCAAGAAGCTGAATCTTGCAGAGGTTGCGACGTTGATGAAGTTGATGAAGATGTCGGCTGGTGAGAGCACGAAACGAACGTCACCGAAGTTGGAGATTCCCTCCATCGATCTGAAGCTTGATGGACCGACTACCTACCTGAGTTGGCCATAACGGTGAAGGAGAACCCTCGCAGAGAAGACAGAGCCGAATGAGGGCTCGACAGGACGAAGAGCACCGTCAGGACCTAAGGGAGAGCCCCGACAGTGCTACAACTGCGGGGAGGTGGGTCATCTGAGGTATGCTTGCACCAAACCACCCAAGGAAGATTCAGGCGGTAGACGTGGACAGTTTGGAGGATGTGACCATGGTTGTAGGGGTCGACGGGATGGTCGAGGAGGTTGTCGGGCGAACCTGTTGGTAGCAGAAGGCGAGGAGACAGCTGACGGTGCATATACTGAGGAGGATTAGGCACTGCAAGATATGTTGGAAGTACTCGGGAGGAGGCAGAGAGCGTCGAGCGATGGAGACGTGAGGAGTAGGACCGGGGAGGCGTCTACCTCATTCTTCGCTAGAGACAACGCTGTCATGTATGCTCATCCGTCGGCGGAAGGCATTGACGACTCGCTCGTCCTTGCATTTATGTCTTCCCTCAGATCGTCGGATTGGATTATCGATTTGGGTGCATCTCGACACGTGACAGAGAATGCTAGTGAGTTTTCTACCTACACTCATCTAGCATCGGCAGACAGCATTCAAACAGCTGATGGTACTTTCCAGCCAGTGGTCGGTAAGGGTACTATCGATTGTACAGGTTCAGTAAAATTATTCAATATTTTGCATGTTCCTTCTTTTTCAGTCAGTCTTTTGTCCATTAGTTCTATAATCCTCCAATTAAAATGCACTGTCTGCTTTGATATTCCTAAGGTGATCTTCCAGGAGAAGGAGACGGGACGAAGACTTGGGACTGGCACTTGGCATGATAGACTGTGGTACCTGGATCGAGAAGGGCTGGATTCAGCATCAGTATCTATGGCGGAAAAGGCAGGAAGACAGGGATGGAAGGACTGAAGAAGATGAGTGCGGAAGATACATTGCGACTCCACCACAGGAGGTTGAGACACTCTTTATTTGATATTTTAAGCAAATTATATCCTGTAATTTATGAAAAAGTTAATAAAGAGAAACTAGTTTGTGATGCTTGTGAGTTAGGCAAACTTACTAGGAGTTCATATGTGAGTAGCGGTCATAGGAGCTCGTCTGTTTTTGATGTGGTACAATATGATGTCTGGGGGTCTTGTACTACTCCTATGAATGGTTACAAATATTTTGTTACCTTCATAGATTGTTTTTCTCATACTACTTGGCTGTATTTGATAAAAAAATAAGAGTGAGGTCCCCTCCTGTTTTCGGACCTTTCACAAACATGTCCAGACTCAGTACAAGGCAGTGGTGAAGGTACTGAGGTCTGACAATGGAACGAAGTATACCAACAAGACACTTGCGGAATACTTGTCCGTCCAAGGAATACGGCATCAGACCACCTGTGCATATATACCAGCACAGAACGGAGTAGCGGAAAGGAAGAACAGACACCTCCTGGAAGTGGCGAGAAGTATGATGATAGACATGAATGTCCCACAGAGTCTGTGGGGATATGCAGTGTTGACAACAGCTCAACTGGGTGTTGGGATGGAGGTCTTCATGCGAGATGCTGCAGGAAAATAATAGTGGGATGCTCCCACTAAAGGTGTTTGGCTGCATATGCTTCGTGAAGGACAACAGACCGTCGATAGGGAAGCTTGATCCTCGAGCAATCAAGTGTATCTTTGTGGGCTACTCGGAAACTCAGAAGTGCTACGTATGCTGGAGTTCAGTGGAAGAAAGGAAATTTGTAAGTATGGATGTTCACTTCAGGGAACATGAGCCATACTACAGTCAGGAGGGAAACCCAAATATCTCACCTGATACTGCAAGTATGAGACGAGAGGGGGAGTTGTTGGGAAGCATTTCGACTGATCTCGGAGTATGGCTTGGAGGAACAAATAGGGTACAAGAAGGTGAAAAGGGACAGGAGGAGGAAATAAGAGGTGTTAGGCCCACAGCTTAGGGGGAGATACTTACCTACAGCAGGCGAGAGAAGCAACTTGCAGGACCAGTTCCTACAATGCCGGTACTAAGTCCCTTGCCTGTGTCCGTCTTGACTCTTGAGACACCTACACCGCCACCTTCCCCTTCAGGTGATATCCTTCCTTCTCCTCCTCCCCAATCATCATCAGTATGGAGGACCACTCGCAGCAATGCGGAAAAACCTCCTGATAGATATGGTTGGGACCTTGCTAAATTTGTCTCATATTATCGTATCTCTTCTTCTCATGGAGCTTTTATTGCATCAGTGGGTAGTGTTACTGTATCTAACAATTGGCAGGTAGCCAAGAACGATCCAAAGTTGAAAGCAGCGATGCACGGGGAGTTGGGAGCTCTGGAGAAGGACCGAACTTGGGGGCTGGTGAGACTGCCAGAAGGGAAGAGAGCAGTCGGATGCAAGTGGATTTTCACTGTGAAGCAGAACCCAGATGGACAGGTTGAGCGCTACAAAGCTCGACTGGTGGCAAAAGGATACAGTCAGACGTACGGCATCGACTATGACGAGACCTTTGCACCAGTGGCGAAGATGAGTACTGTCAAGACCTTGATCTCTCTGGCAGCCAATGGAGGATAGAAGCTACACCAACTGGATGTGAAGAATGTATTTTTTCATGGGGATCTAATGGAGGAGGTGTACATAGAGATACCACCAGGATTCGGTACCAATCAGACAGAAGGCAGGGTCTGCAAGCTGAAGAAGTCCCTCTATGGACTGAAGCAGTCTCCTCGAGCGTGGTTTGACAGGTTCAGGAGAGCAATGATAGGGATAAAATATCAGCAGATCAATGTTGATCATACTGTGTTCTTCAGACGAAGTGGAGGCCACATCACCATGCTTGCAGTGTATGTGGATGATATGATTATTACAGGCGATGATGAGCAGGAGATCGCCCAACTCAAGGGAAAGCTTGGCAAGGAGTTCGGGGTGAAGGATCTTGGCCCTCTTCGATATTTCCTTGGAATTGAGATTGCTCGAGATACAGAAGGAATTGTTCTTTCTCAGAGGAAGTACGTACCGGACCTGCTTACGGAAACATGGATGATGGAATGCAAACCAGCTACGACACTGATAGACCAGAAGTTCAAGCTGGATGCTGAAGCCGGAGAACCAGTTGACCGGGATAGATATCAGAGATTGGTGGGCAAGTTGATCTACTTGAGCTACACCCGACATGATATCAGTTTTGCGGTCAGCGTAGTGAGCCGCTATATGCATGACCTCCGGAAGGGTCATATGGACGCAGTGTACCAGATTCTGAGGTACTTGAAGGAAGGTCCCAGAAATGGACTGATTTTCAGAAGGAATAATCATGTGAGCATCGATGGTTATTGTGATTCTGACTGGGCTAGCTGTACTGACGACAGGAGATCCACCTCGGGATACTGCATATTTGTAGGAGGCAACTTGGTCTCTTGGAGGAGTAAGAAACAGTCAGTGGTGGCCAGATCAACAGCTGAAGCAGAATATAGAGCTATGGCCTTGGGAGTCATAGAGCTATTGTGGTTGAAGAATATTCTGATGGAGCTGAAGCTGGATCAGGGAGCCAAGATGAAGCTATGGTGTGACAATCGGTCAGCTATTAGTATTGCCAACAATCCAGTACAGCATGACAGGACCAAGCATATCGAGATTGACAGATTCTTCATCAAAGAAAAGCTGGATAGTGGACTACTAGAGCTGGACTATGTTCCAACCAAAGATCAGGTAGCAGACGGACTGACCAAGGGGCTTAGCTCTGTCAGCATGATGAGAGGATGCGACAAGATGGGCTTAGTGAATATCTTTCGTCCATCTTGAAGGGGAGTGTTGGAATATCCTATTGGTATTTTTTGTATGTTGGAATATTCTATTAGTATATTTGGTATGTTGGAATATGCCATAGGATATTCCTATAGAGAGTTAACGTAATTAGGAGGTTGTAAGGCTATAAATAGCCAAGAGATTATCAATAAAATATAACAACTATTTTCTACACTTGGAAACTCCAAGACATTGAAAGCTTGTTGTTGAGCTATGAACGATGAACACTTTTTTATTGGGCTTATGCAGGGAAGCTTATAGCCAACGTGGCATGGGAGAGATCGGAGTCGCTTGGGACCGATCCCTTGTTGCAGTAGAATAGATATTATCCAAGGAAAGCCTTGGGGTCTCTCCTTTATATACACATGGAGTGAAGTTCTTGGGAAGATGACATTGTAAGTTGACCAGAATTTAGCCACACCATGAGCTATTTATAAAGGGAATTGTAACTACTAAACAACAGTTTGGCAGCCTTCCACGGAGCTAGTCACTGGCTTCACGAGGCTAAGTAGCGGGTAAATTGCTAGTAGTAGAGGAAACTACCTATGTTATCCTTCTTTCCTCACGGAAATTCAAGCTATGAGCCTATGATGGTCTATTACCAAGGTGATGACAACCCATTAAGAACTTGGGTGTTACACCCTAGACTTTCACTAAGAATGAGGGGTCTCAAGACTATCAACATCCGCTCAGTCGGTTAGGCGCTCAGTGGCGGGGAAGCGCATCTGCACGGAAGCAAAGTATGCACTCAACAGCGTGGATGAAAGCTTCGTTTGAGCTTTTTGCTCATCGGAGCTCATAAGAGCAAGCCTTCAAGGATGTTTCTAGTTTGTGTTGTGCTTAGATGGTTGAAATATCATTTTACCCTCACAAGTCCATTTAAGCTCGTCCTGTCCATATATCAACTTTTTTAAGCACCAACAAAACCTCCTTCAAAGTTTTCGAAGATTCGCAATGAGCTGCTTCAGATTGCGGAATACTTTGAATAACTTAGTATCTCTTTGTTTCATAGGATGTAATACAGTCTGCATTGGCTATTGTTAACATTATATTGTTGAGGAGATCTGAAGATGGTATTCCACGGATAGTCATCCGTTGGAATAATGATTAGCCTAATGTCGCGGGTGATGATATGAAGATTGTGATTTGGTTAGCTCATGCTGTAAGTATGGAGATGTGCTCCGATTTGGTTTCTACCAGAGGTCGTACTATTGGACATGGCAGGATGAGGAGTCGACTATCAAAAGTCGTACAATTACAGATGATAGTTTACGACTCAAAAATGGATCATATCTGGGAACCCGTCTATTCAAAGATAATTATTAACATGTTAGACTAATAAAACACCATACGTGAAATTCACTATCAGAGGTTGTATTGTTGGACGTGATAACATCTGGTTCGAGATTGAATTTGACCTGAGAATCTGTATGTTTAGAGGTAGTCATTAACATAACAGACTAAGAAGCACTATACTCCAAATCGACTGTTCAGAGGTTTAATGTTAACACGACAATGTTACGTACGACTCGAGACTGTGATTTAGTTTGGGAATCCCTCCATTCATAGGTAATCATTAACAAGACAGACTAAGAAGTATCAAACTCAAAATCGATTATGAGAGGTAATACTGGAAAACACAATAGTTTAAAAGGAGGGTTATCAAAGGTGTAATGTTAATGTGACAATGTGATATCCTCAACCCTGCTAGGGATCAAAGATAGGGAGTGAAAACAAGGATTTGTCAGAGTTAATCATTAACGTGACAAATGAAAGCTCTTAACCTTGCTGGGATTTGTTGAGGACTATTAGTTAAGGATGACTCCGCTAGGAAATTTGAAAGTAGATTTCTTATCCATGATAGATTTGTGGAGGAAGTAGGATCTCAAATGAAGTGTAACTATCAGAGGTAATCATTAACATAAAAGAATTGGAGACTCTACTAGGGATGAATAAATTGTCAGAGGTAATCATTAACATGACAATAAGATATTTTTGACCCTGCTAGGGGATAGGAATATATATTATCAGACGTAATCATTAATGTGAGAGAAAATTTGTTGGGAATTGATCGTCAGAGGTAATTATTAATTTGATATGTTTGAAAACTTCTTTGGGGAAGTCGGTGGACATTACTCGGGATGAATTGCTTCCGATAAAGTGAACAGATTTAACATAACGGACGAGCTCTGACAGAGCTAAAATTTTGATGTAACGGGATATGACAGTCAGCGGTAATATCAGCTGGATAGTTTTATGATTATGATGTGAATCGACTCAATCGGTTCACCAATCCCAACAATTAATTAAGAGGAATAGAAATAGAATGATCTTTTATATAGGAAAAGAACAAAACTCCCAACTTTGATGAACGGAACAAAGTAATAAATCCTTCTTCAATGACACTTGCGAGAGTTTTCTCAATACAAGCATGAAAACTAATGACGGCTAGCCCTAGCTATAAATAGAAAGGAGAAACAAAATCCTAAGAGGGTTATTATGGTGAAAGACCACAATACCCCTTTATGCCTAAATAACTGAAAGGCCTAAACAGCGGGCCTGGGCCTAAATAGCTCCACGTCTCCTACGACGTGCGTAGGTGATGATGGGTTGGGCCCACATCAATACCGCCCCCTAAAAGAGCCACCTTGTCCTCAAGGTGGAAATCTGGAAACTGCGTCTATTGCTATAGCGGCCTCTTCCTCCGTCGGATCCTCCTCCTCGTCGGACAAGATCACGATCTGCAGCAACTTGCTCGCACATCGATGACCGGGAGTGAACCTCTCGTCGCATCTGAAGCACAAGCCAGCTGCTCTTCTCGCCTTCATGTCAGCATCCGACAGGCGCCTCCCCGGTACTATGGAGCCCCCTGTCCCGCCTGCGGGTCTAGGTGGTATTGGTGCCTGAGCCTCCGCTGCTGGTCGTGGAATTACTAGGCCCGTCTGACTGTGCTGTCCCGATGCTCCCCAAGCGTCTTTAAGGCGCTTTTCTTCCGCCAATTTCTCCTCTGCCTTGTGGGCCAGGCGGAGGAGATCTTCTAAGCACCGCGGACTCTGCAGCCTGAGCTCCGCTCGTATGGAGGGCTTTAAACCCTTCATAAACATACCTATCTGTAACTCGTCCGACACCCCTCGAACGCGTCCAGATAGTAGTTCGAACTTCGCGACGAAGTCTCGAACCGTCCCCTCATGTCGTAGCGACGACCACTGCTCGTAGAAATCACCCGAAGCCGTCTCCTGGAAGCGGTCTAAAATGTATCCCGTCAGCTCCGCCCAGCTGCTGAACGGGGTCCTCGCCGATCTCCACCGATACCACGCCAGGGCCTGGCCCTCGAAATAGATTCCGATGCATCTGAGGACCTCTGCTTCGGTCAGCTCCATGATCTCAAAATAGCGCTCCGCCCGAAAAATCCACTCGTCCGGGTTCTCACCCTCGAACGTGGGTAGCTTCAGTTTCTTCAGCCGGCGATCCGCGCTAAGGTCACCCTGCTGCATATCATCCATGTCTCGTCCTCCTTCCCAGCGGTATGTATCTCTCCGTTGGATCTCGTACGGGCCTCTGTCAATCTCCTCATACCGCTCGTCAGCCCAGACCTGCTCACCCCACTCCTCCACCGGACCCCTGTAGTCACCGACTGCCCTCGCCCGTGGTGGTCGTCGTGGGGGCAGGTCCCCTCTCTGGAAGTTGGCGGGATCCGCCGTTCCCCCAAAGAAATTGCTGCCTCCGGCGTGCCTCGCTCCTCCTGGCGGTTCCGCTCCTCCCGTCCAAGCCGGAACTCCCGCCAAGCCCCTTCCCGGACCCGCGAACCGATCTCCGTAGTTCGCTGTCATCGTCCGACCCCCGTAGGGGGCCCCAAGCCCTAGGGCTTCTCCCGAATGTGGAACCGGTCCGCCGGGACCGTACGGATCGACGACGTCCGGCCACGGCCGCTCGTCGGCGGCTCCTCTGGCGCCGACCGGCCAGGGGTGGCGGTCGGGGGCCGGCCAGCGACCGCCCCCAACAGCAGCGGCCCCGCCCGGGCTCGCGCGGTTGGCGGCGACGCTCCTGCGGCCTTCGGCCGCTGTCCGGCGAGGGTCGCCGGCCACCAGGGCCCCGCCCGGTGGCGCGGCGGCGACGGCTGGTGCGGACCAGCTCCCGTCGGCCGGTCCTCCGTGGTCTTCGGTCGCTTCCCCCTCCGTATGAACAAACCCTAGTTGGTTGCCTAGGGTTTGGGTTGTTGCCGCCTCCGCTTCGCCGCCATTGATCTTGTTCGAGATGTTTTGCAAAAGCATCATGATAGTCGTCGTCTCCTTCCGCATATCACGCATCTCCGTGCGGATTTCTAGGTTCGTGGACGCTTGATCCTTCGCGAGGACCTCCATGGATTTCTTCAAGCTCTCGATCTCGGCGGTGAAGTCCTCCCGAAGACCTCGGATCTTCTCGTCGATCGTGTTTCTCGTCCCATCGGCCATGGCTCGTAGAAAGCTCTGATACCAATTGATGTGAATCGACTCAATCGGTTCACCAATCCCAACAATTAATTAAGAGGAATAGAAATAGAATGATCTTTTATATAGGAAAAGAACAAAACTCCCAACTTTGATGAACGGAACAAAGTAATAAATCCTTCTTCAATGACACTTGCGAGAGTTTTCTCAATACAAGCATGAAAACTAATGACGGCTAGCCCTAGCTATAAATAGAAAGGAGAAACAAAACCCTAAGAGGGTTATTGTGGTGAAAGACCACAATACCCCTTTATGCCTAAATAACTGAAAGGCCTAAACAGCGGGCCTGGGCCTAAATAGCTCCACGTCTCCTACGACGTGCGTAGGTGATGATGGGTTGGGCCCACATCAGATTACTCTGCTAAGGATGAAGGATGAACTTTTGCAATCATTGCTCTTTTGGGGTTTTTTTTTTTTTTTTTTTGATTTGGCGATGACTCGTCTAGGAGCCTTGATTTGCTAGCAACTTTGTTGGAGGGCACGGCTTAGTAATTAAGAGGTATAATGTAACATAATAATGAGTTGTCAGGCGAAGAATGATCTATAACTGCGTTATGTGCGGAGTAGGTCGTACTCCTATTTTCTTTATTGGATGATAAAGTATTTGCAGAGGCTACGGATCATCAACAGAGATATTCTGTTTCAAAGGCGACAACGTTGTCCTCTTATTCAATATTCAGTCGCTATTATTGGCAGATCGAGCTACATCATGATCGTCGTCCTCTTCTTCACTCTCGATGCCGAGGGAATCGAATTTTTCAACCGAATGTTCAACGATTTCAGCTTGTTGTTGGAACTGTTTCCAAGTGTGGGTTGTGACAACTCCTATGCGCACTTCCAGTTGATTGTGGAAGTTGTGTCTATATGTTTGCAACAACATGGGCAGAGGTGTGCCAGTGAGGCACCGAAGAGGGACGTTACGAAATCTCCTCGTGGAAATTATGTCTGTATGTTTACAACAACATGAGCAGTGGTGTGCCAGTGAGGCATCGAAGATGGATGTTACGAAATCTTCTTATGAAGTCCGTGACATGTTCTCCTTCCATTTGAACCGTGGCAAGGAGTTGGACTGCTCACTTCTTCGTCATTTTCATAGAATCTTGAGAATTGTGTTTCGAGGTTGTGCCATGAAGTGATAGAGCCTATACGAAGGCTTGTGAACAAATCGAAGGCAACCCCTTCAAGAGTGCTATTGAACAATTTGACCATGATTGCTCACTGCCTATCACATTACCGGTCTGGACTTGAAAGTGATAAATATGTTGTCTTTTAGATTGGGACTTCGGTGAAAATGATGCGAAATAAAATTTGTGTATTGATTGTAGAAAACTTATTACAACTTTAAACAAGAGATTACAAAGCGAAATCTACAACTTTTATATAGTTTTGGGGAAGTGTGGCGATGAAAGTCAGAGCACAATCATTTTGTTCCGTTGACAATCCGAATCCAAGATTGGGACTTCTTCTTGATGATGATAAGTTCTTCTCAGATGCTTTGGAATTTCAATACGTCGAAAGCTTGGTGTCGAGTTATGAACGATGAGCACTCTTTTATGGGGCTTTTGCATGAAAGCTTATAGCCAACGTGGCTTGGAAGAGATCATGGTCGCTTGGGACCGATCCCTTGTTACAGCCGAATAGCTATTGCCCAAAGAATGACTTTGGGGGGTTTCTCTTTTGTACGCATGAAGAGAAATTCTTGGGAAAAAGACGATGGAAGAAGACCATAATTCAACCAAGTCATAGGCTATTTATAGAGGGAACGTATTTGTAACTGTTAAACAACATGTGGGGAGCTACGTCACATGCTCCTGGTAAACAGCAAGTAAACTGCTAGTAGTGGAGGGAACTGGCCACGTTGTCCTCCTTTCCTTACGGAAGGTCAGGCTATGATGGCCTAATATCAGAGTGATAACAACCCATGAAGAACGTGTGTTTTACACCCTGGACTCCCACTACGAACGTGAAACGCAAAAGTAACAATACACGACGATGCGAAATCAACAGCGCTCAGCGACATGAAATTGGAAGCAAGACGTGCATGGCAACGGAAATGCATATGTGTGCTCAGCGACGCGGATGGAAGCTTCGTTTTGGAATTTTTGCTTAGCGGAGCTCATCAGAGCTATCCTTCAAGACTGTTTCTAGATTGTGTTGGACTTAGATGATTGAAATGACCATTTTACCCTAACAAGTCCATCTAGACTCGATATGTCTACGGGTCAACTTAACATGTTGAAAGAGAAAATAATGTAGGAAGAATAAAATAACAATTAATATTTCAATGGAGGATGAGAAGAAGGGGGGGTTCTGTGAGAAAACGCGTCCATCTTCTGAACAAAGAAATTATATTGCTGTGAAATCCTATTTTGGCACATTATTAAGATCCATCTTCAAGGTTGAATGCAGACATCATACAAATTTAGAATACGGCATTTGTATAAACTTTAGGATTACAATATGGATACGATTACACACAGCTAATGATATGCACGTTTTGGACCATAACTAAGTTCCAAAATGTTCTATAAACGATGTGATACAAAAAAATGTTATTTTCTTGTATCTCAAATATGCTTGGCATGATCAAAATTAATCAAAACACTTTTGACCATGGTTTTGGTCTCTTTTGAGCCTAGACATGGGCACACTTATCTCACGTAGTGTCGAGGAAGTTTCATGTAATATACGTGTTAGATACGGATACTGGTACTGATAGAAGTATTCGTCTAAAATTCGATCTTAATAAATGTTGATGGACATTCTATTTTTTTCTCTTTTAAAAAGAGACTTGTTTGCCCTATAATTTAAAAATAAAGAAAGGACCTAGTTGCCCTGCAATCCTGGTTTGATAAATGGTTTGACAAAGCCCAAGGTCAAAGTAATGATTATAAATTAACCTAGAGGATCAATCTAGTTTCTTCCCACTACTGGACTGTGGATGACTTCTGTCTCAATTGAAGCCCAATTAACTCTCACATCCGCCATGGTACTTAAAAAGATTTTTTTTTAAACACTAATTCTACAAGTTTTTCATATTTTTCACGTTATTTTTTCAGCTTGTTCATCTAATATTTGTAAATATATTCCCCAAACTGTTTCTACAAGCAATAATTTCTGCATGGCCCTATACACTTCTAAACCTCTAGCAGAAGATAATTATCGCATATTTTCATGCTTCTTACAGTAGTAGTTGTGTTAAGGAACAATGGTCCTGATAACAACAGAAAAAAGATAAGAGGTGCTTATCTACTTTTCCAACTCTTCTCCCTCTCTTTTTTATTCAGTCTGCATCTTCTACTAATTTATTGCTATAATATCTTATTATTCGACTGAAAGAAAAAAAAAAAAAAACTTCAATCCACAGGTAACCCCACTAGTAACCATCAATGATCAACACATGTTGTGTATATTCCAGTCTGACTTGCTCTGTAATGCCTCAGACCCTAGTCTAGAGAAAGATTGAATATTTTTAAAAAAAAATACCCATAAGAAAAGCTCCTAATAATACTTGATCGTCATTGTGCGTCTTTTTTTTATCATTCATGGGAAAGAAGGTGATACATATCTAACCCCTCAAGAGAGGATCAATATAGTAACCCAAGAACTGCAGGGCATATGCTTAATGTCTCCTTAATCATATCTTGAATGAGATAAGCACCTCTTATAAGGATGTATAGTGTCTTTTCTGTTGTTTGTAAGAGAATATATTATAAATCAAACCTGAACAAGTTTCCTAGTTTGTACATGCGTCGCCTGATTATGGGAACAAAGTTTATATTCTTGAAACTTAGGTAATTATATAGAGCTACTGTCAGGCACTGACTATATTGATATCATAATTTCGTGATGCTGGGACATGTTTTCAACTGATAGCTCAGTTAACTGTTAAAAAGCGCTAACAATAGCAAAATTCCCATGACATCAGGTAGACATAATCGGAGTCAGCTGCTACTCTTCAAAGGACTTGTGGACGTGGAAAAATGAAGGCGTTGTGCTGCCTGGAGAAGAAACTAACATTACCCATGACCTCCACAGGTCCAATGTGCTTGAGAGGCCCAAAGTGTTATACAATGACCGAACTGGACAGTACATCATGTGGATGCATGTTGACGATGTCAACTACACCAAGGCATCTGTTGGTGTTGCCATTGCCGACTCTCCGACAGGACCATTCGAGTACCTATACAGCAAGCAGCCCCATGGCTTCGACAGCCGTGATATGACCGTATTCAAGGATGACGATGGGAAGGCTTATCTTGTCTACTCTTCTGAAGATAACAGCGAGCTCCACATAGGTCCCTTGACTGATGACTACCTTGATGTGACGAGGGTCATGAGGAGGATTCTCGTGGGTCAACATAGAGAAGCTCCCGCCCTTTTTAAATACGAAGGAACATACTATATGATCACTTCGGGGTGCAGCGGATGGGCGCCAAACAGGGCATTGGCACACGCAGCAGAGTCGATCATGGGACCCTGGGAGACAATGGAGAATCCTTGCATAGGGGGGAACAAGATCTTTAGGATGACTACATTCTTCTCCCAGAGTACTTTTGTGCTCCCTCTGCCTGGGCTGCCAGGATCTTACATCTTTATGGCGGATCGGTGGAACCCACCGGAGCTTAAGGATTCAAGGTATGTCTGGCTGCCCTTGACTGTAGGGGGAGTGGCTGACGAGCCTCTGGAGTATAATTTTGGGTTTCCATTGTGGTCTCGGGTGTCAATCTATTGGCACAAGAGGTGGAGGCTCCCTGAAGGATGGAGAACTGCTTATACCTGAAAATTTATACAGACATTTGTTTCATTATAATGATAATTAGGTGATTCATTTTGTGTTCATAGTGTGAATATGTATGCCTATTCATCAACGAACCATGTTTTGTTTTATTTACAAAACAGGAAGTCTGGTCTTCATTTAATGATGAAGATGGTCACATTGCAAATATAATTTTGAGATTTTTCAATATGGGATGATTGAGAGAAAGTTCTTGGAAAATATGTGCTGGAAATCTGAACAGTGCAAGTAAATATTGGGACAGCACAGTGAGTCTGTGAAGATGCATTTTCGCGGAAGAAATGAGAGCACTGTCTTGAGATATTTAACCTGGCTCTTAAAGCAGTCTTATTCATGCTTGGGCTACTTCTCTGACATCTATGATCTCCTCCTTGTGCCTCCAGGTAACATCCAATTCCTGAAAAGAATCGGAGTTTTTTTTATTGTGATTTTATCATCCATTCTGTTTGAATTCTTTCATTTAGTTCCTATAACTATTAGTCTGGTTCTAAATAAGAGGCCTACTACATTGGTAGAATTATACCTCCTTATAGTTAACAAAGATTCTGTGAATTGCCATTCAGTATGAACTATGAAGTTGTTTAGAGCTTGTGTGGGGAATGACCGTTGATTGCTTCGAGCATTTGGGTGAATCGTTGTTCATGACTTGGATGTTAGCCAGTTTCTTGCATACATGCAATGTCTCTCTTCAACTGCTTTATGCCATTTGTTATGTTTCCCTTTCCTTTTCCTATATTATGACTTGGTACTTTCAGGGCCGGTTTCTTAATCTGGCACCAAATCTCAACTGATGTCTGGGAGAGTTTGGAAATGCAAGTTTTTCAAAGGAAGTGCAAAACCTCATTAACACAAAATAGTACTATATGTAGACAGTAGAGGAACGACCGAAATCTGAGTCTCCCAATCCATCTTTTTTTTTTCATATGCAGTACGACACGAAGATCTTATTAAACTCTCAAGCATGCTGAACAATTCATGCGAAGGGGGGAAATGACGATTTCTTTTTGTTCCTTTGGGCTGTTGATCCAAATATTGTCTATTCGGTCTCTCAAAGCAAAATTGGTTCCTGGTACAAGGTTTTGTAGACTGGCCTGTACAATTAAAAGAAGCCTTGTGGTGCTGGTAACGTTTCATGACATATTGATAGTGTTATACTCTGCCAATTCAAAGTTATGTATAGTGTTGTGCATGACTAAACAAACAAGTTCCTGCAACTTGTGTATAGTGCTCCTGAACCACCCATGTTATTCCATACTCAGAACCTCTGCTGCTGCCTAGCCTAGTACAATTCCCATCTTCCCAAAGGCACCTGGCTTCCTCCCTCCCGATAAAGAGACTGACTTTGCAGTTTGCAGCCCTTGAAAAGAACAAAGCCATCCTTTTGCTTTTCTCCTAAACAATATACTTTTGGCAGTGGGTGATAAGTAGTTTTGTTTAAGAATGCAGTAAGAAAGAGGGAGGGAGGGAGGGAGCAAAGCATGCATATGGTCATCATCACCACCTCTCTCTCTCTCTCATAATAAGAGCATATAAAGTACTACTGTTGTCATTGGCAGTGGTGGAAATATGAAGAATCAATACAAGGGGGGGGGGGGGGGGGGGGGGGGGGGGGGGGGGGGGCGCATATATCCATATCAATGTCACAAAAGGAAAAAGAGGAAGCAAAGCATGCATATGGTTGTCTCTCTCTGTCCCCAAATCACCATCACACACTCTCTCTCTCCTCTTAAAACATAATTAAGGCCATAATTGGTTTGCAGAATCAGTGCATTTTGAAAGAAAAGTCATTCATTTTCTGTTTTTGGATGTCAAAGTAAAGAAGCATGGAAGCGAATGATCTAAAGAAAAAAAATTTGAAGAAAAACTATTTTTTTTCACACATCTAACGATTCACTTTTTCTTCCAATTTCATGCATGTATTCTCTGACTATATTCCTGACATTTTCAAATACTAATTTTTTTTATTAAGATTATAATTTTCTATATTCATAAAAGACTAAAAATTAATTATTATTTTTTTCCATGAACAAAATAAAATAAAAAAGGATAGTATATAAGTTACATATGGGGTTGTCATCCAGTCAATCTCCTCCACCATGCACCCACCCTAAAAAGCAGTTCCCACTATCATCTTCCTGTGGCCTAAAAGCTTTCACCTGGTCCTGGGCTGCCTGGCTGGAGGAGAGGAAAGGAGAAGAGAGGAGGACACCATGTTAGTGGTGGTCTGGTGGGGATATACATATATTAGAGCAGAGCCTCATTTCATTGGCAAGGAAGAAAAGATTGTTGGGGGAGTGCAGTGCAGTGCAAGCAGGCCTGGCCACTAGGCACAATCCACCATCACACCAACACCACTTTCCTCTGTTAGATTCCAACAGCACTTTGTGTCCTAAAGATTCTCTACCACCTCCACTATCTCATACATATTTCCCCCTTTTTAAGTTTTTAATTATTTCCACAAATTTTCTGATATCATCTTGTCACCTAACCTCTTCATTCTTCAACCCTCTTAATTTGTATATTGCCCAATACATTGTATGAGGTCTTAGCTAGAATCAGAGTTTAAGCTCATTACAACTTAGATTTTCTATTATAATTTCATAACCAACTTTGTGTTTGTAGAATAATATATACATAGTGTTATTTTATCTCATGATGATGACTTTTATATGATCCATTTTACTATCACATCATCTATCTAGATTTTGTACACATATAGTCTATAAAAAAGGGGTTCCTTCTCTTTCCTTCAACACTCCCCCTACCCCCCCCCCCCCCCCCCCCCCCCCCCCCCCCCCCCACACACACACACACACACACACACACACACACACACACACACACATATATATATATATATATATATATATATATATATATATATATATATATATATATGAAGAATAAAATTTTGTTGCTAACAAAATTTGAACCAATGACCTCTAAGTAAAGGTATAACATTATAACCACTATGCGCTAATTTACTAATCTCAAGTTTAGTGGTTGGCATTAGTTTTCTCCAAAATGATTCCTACCCTTCAAAGATATTCTATTGAAAGAAAGTAATCACATCCAAATCCATTCCGATTATTTTCGAAAGGATAAATTGCGTTAACTATTCATAAATTTTACAACACGGACCATCCCTATAGTTTATATTTTTCTATATATAGAAACTTATAATACTTGCCATCTCAATGTTTTATAAAATTTATAATGAGAGGAATGGTGAGCGTAATTATTATCGGAATAAGATAGTCCTCGTAATACTCATGAAACATAGAAAAGGTTAGTGTATTTATTTCTACTTTTATACTCATAATAATTATATAATAATTACGATATACATAAGTCTTTCTTGCACAAGTTAAATCCAATCAATCAGTCCAAGTAGGATTGACTGAAATAATTCCAGAACAAAATAAATGGAACTTCTAGCTAAAGAAATTCAAAAATCTCTAACCAAGCATTCCATAATACAACAGGTCCCTATACTACATCTGGTTTTTTCACCATGGATGAAATATAGTCTCTAGAACTTTCTGAAATTGCAACGTATATATATGACCCTAATTCTATGCGACTTTTTCTCATCCATTTGTAAGTTAAAATGAATTTTTCTTGTATATAAAAAGTGAGCTAAATTTAGTTTTAGACACGAAGAATCTCTCCTATCTCGTATATATTTAAACTGCAGCAAAATTATATAAAATGCAGCAAAATAAAATAAGTTGCAGCAGGGAACAATAGAGGAAAAAAAAAGGTCGAGAATAATAGCCATATATCAATCATCATGCAAATATTTTGTAAGAAAATCTATCTAAGAATATTCTCTCTCCCATCTCAACTCACCACGCACGTAATCCACTAAACAAAGCAACCCATTCCCACGTGCGAACCATTTCAAATTCCAACCCCTTCCCGCGCCACCGCACGTGCCACTCCCCGCCACAATCCTCTCACAGTAGGTCACGGCTTCCATGCGCTCGCCCACACCACCGGCTGCTCCTTCCAAGCCAGCATGACCCCGGCGGGGTCCGCCGCCTCCATCGACCAGCCCTCCCGATACCGCCGCAGCAGCGCCCTGACG
Organism: Iris pallida; assembly: GCA_029216955.1. Lineage (NCBI taxonomy): Eukaryota > Viridiplantae > Streptophyta > Magnoliopsida > Asparagales > Iridaceae > Iris > Iris pallida. The sequence goes on from JANAVB010033417.1 coordinate 4,380,360, forward strand.
TCGTCCGCGACGTCGTCGCTGAACGCCGCCGGCGCGAAGCCCGCCGCCCTCATCCTCGCCGACCACCCGCCGGCTGTCTCCCTCCTCTCCGCCGACTCCGAATCGGGACACGCGACCAGGTCCACCACCGCCCTCCCCGCCGTCCTCTCCAGCGCCAGCCTCTCGTTGCTCGTCTTCGGGAAGCTCTCCTCCAGCGAGTCGAAGTAGGCCGAGAAGAACCTCAGGCTCTCCCTGAACCCTCTCAGGAACGCCTCCTCGTCGTCGACGTCTCCGCCGCCGCCGCCGCCTGCCCCCAGGTCCGCCTCTTCCTCCACGACGGTGACTATGCTGGGCCGGAGCCGGCAGAGGGAGGCCAGGAGCGAGTCGCGCCTCCGGCCGGAAGGGGGGACCCCGTGCAGCGCGTTGACGCAGTTGATCGCGAGCGCCGCGTCGGAGAGGTCCAGCTGGGCGAGGTCGAGGGTGGAGAGGTCGCCGGCGTGGTGGACCACGTGGAACGCGAAGGGCACGCCCATGAGCCGGGCGAACTTCTCCATCCGCGCGGAGATCTCCTTCATGACGCGGTGCACGGAGGAGGAGGGGGAGGAGGGGGAGGAGGAGACGACGACGGTGGTGATGGAGAGGTGCGGCGTGTCGGCGGAGCGCGTGGCGAGGGCTTCGAGGAGCGTGGGCCACTGGGTGCAGAAGGTGTTGCTGAGGTCCAGTATGTGGAGGCGCTGGTGCGGGGGGTTCCCGTCGAGGAAGGATTCGAGGATGGCGCCGTTGGCGGCGACGTGGCCGAAGCAGGACCAGGGGCTGAGCTCCTGGAAGCGGAGGGCGACGCGGCGGGTGGAGTCGAAGGAGGCGGTGCGGTCGGAGGCGGAGGAGAGCGTCCGGAGGGTGCGGGGCCCGGAGGAGGTGAGGCGGGCGAAGAGGGCCTGGAGGAAGTAGGCGGCGACCTTCTGCTCGGTGTCGCCGTAGGGGGAGGAGAGCTCGTTGAGCATCCACATCAGCTGCTGGACCTTCTGCGTGTCGCGCGAGGCCACCGCGCGGGCGCACTCGGTTAGGAGCTCGGAGGCCCAGCGGGGTCCCAAGTCGACGTTGAGGTTGAGGCCGGCGCCGGCGCCCCCCTGGGGGGAGGAGAAGTCAGGAGGGGTGGGGGTTGGGTTAGGGTTAGGGTTAGGGTTAGTGGGGGGGTGGAAGTGGTGGTGCTGCTTGGAGGAGGAAGAGGAGGAGAAGTCTTCATCCATGTAAAGGTGGTTGTTGTTGCATTCTTCTTCTTCCTCCTGGGAGGATGAGTGGTACTGGTGGAAGTAGTAGGCTTGTTGCTGCTGCTGCTGCTGCTGCTGCTGGTACTGGTACTGGTGGTGGTGGGCTCTGGAGGATCTTGAGCTTGTCGAGGTCCGGCTGGAGGAGTTGAAGGAGGATTGCTGTTGCTGCTGCTGCTGCTGGTGTTGGTGTTGCTGTTGCTGTTGGTGGTGGTGATCAGAAGAAGAGGACTGAAGGCTCACTAACCTGAACAAAGTATCCATTCATCTACCACTACATGAGAGAAAGAGAAAAAAAAAAAGGAGAAAAAGAGGAACAGTTTGCTTTAGGGTTTTAAAAGATGAGATGGGGAGAGGATCTTTGAGGTTGGAATTTAGCAAAAGTTTGGTTTGCAAGTTAGAAGAAAAGAGGGGGTATATATGACCTTCACTGAAGCATTGGTTGCATGCTTTGTAGTGATAGGTGAGAGAGACAATATGCTTGCTTTTGGTGCTATAACCTATGCAAAAAAAAAAAAAAAACTTCAAATTGGAGTAAAAGAATGCATACATGTTATTATTCTCTAGTCTCATTCATTCATATATGGTATGGATGTGGGCATTAGTACTGTGCACTTACTCTCTTGCTTTTTTTTTTTAATAAAGGAGGGGAGAATAAATCTTGGGAAGAATGTCAGGCCCCTATAGATCGAGAAGAGCTAGCTTGAAGGAATAATAGGTTTAGTTTGCCTGTTTTTTTTTCAAGGTGGGAGAATAAGAACGTTTCTTCTCTGACTGACATGGATAACAGAGGAATATATTTAGGCATGCCATGGGAATCATGATGATCAAAGTAACCAACACCCATGCACCACAACCTCCTCCCAAGGCTCCAAGCAAAGCGCATGCTTTGCCAATTGGCATACTTTTATGACAAGTTTCTTTGTTATAACAAACTAAACATAGAAGAGTATATATATTAGCCATCATTATTCATTCTTCTCCATACATGAAACTTTCTTTTATCAATAATGGACAAGCATCATTCTTTTGGGTTGGGGTAAGCTACACATTCATATTTCCATCATTCCAACTTCACCAAATCTATTATGAACCTAAATAATACTAATGCATACCAGCTAGGAAATGAAGAATATTGGAATATATATTGTAGCAGAGTCAGTGAACTGTAATTTCAAGAAAGAAGTCTAGTAATATGACTTCGCTGTTATGGTCCTTATAGAAAATAATAATCTAACAAGCATATATATATGCCACTTTAATTTCTTCAACAACCATGCATGGCACCAAAAGCAACTTTGCATAGATAAAGGAGTTCCAGCTGAGCATATTGCCACATGAGTAGCAGTGCTCAGATTGAAATATATGTAGGCTTGTTGAATCTAAGTAGAATTAGTAATATGAAAATTATATTTTTGCCCACTGGCTGTGACTGCATGCAGGCTACGTGGTCGAATTCCATTGGCCCTCCTATTTGCTCGGTTCACTAGTGAAATTCCTGCCAATGGAACGGTAACACGTGGCATGCGGTAACAGCCCGCGGGCAAAATAACAGTGTCTTGGTAATATAACAGACAACTCAGGTTTTATGTATAAATTGGATGTCACAGTGTTTTCTAAAAGCCACATTCTGAAGGAGAATTGGTAATCTCTGACCAACTTTCATAAAAGAAGACTTCTGTTCTTTTGTGCAGATACATCCCTTGATTGAAGGGAAAACTTACTTTTAGGTCCCGAGTGTGCATATTTGTGTTTTTCCCATTACATACTATGGTCACTTTTCTTAGTATCTCATGAGGGCACGAATCATATTTTACATATTTCTGTCCATATTAATAGCTTTTGGACCTCTAAGAAGAGATCACTGAGAGTAGTATATTTTCGATTTGGATCCCCTATTTATGTCGATATTTTCTGTAATGTCAATACAAATAGAGGAATTACGTGAAATATATTGAGATACTACATAAAATTGTCAATATCTCATACATTCCTCCTATATGTATTGTTATTTTGGTACATTACCAGAAACCCAAATCCATATATTTTGGACTTGTGGCAAATCCATATTCCTCATGGAATCATCGACAATGTTGGAATTACTGACATATGGGCCGTGTATGTGGATCTATTTAGGGTTATTTAGTATTAGGGTATAACATAATAGTGTATATTAGGATTTGGGTCTCGAAATTGTCCAATGTTAGAATTTGGGTTCGAAATTACTATTCATTAGCCTACGTGAATGGTGATTTCGAGACCCAAATTCTAACGTTAGACAATTTCGAAATACAAATTCACATATCCGCTATTATGTAAGACCATCGTTTTGTGCAGGCAACTCTGGCAAATTCTACCTTAGTCCCTGTTCCAGTACATTTTTTTTTTTCAACTTAGAATACCTGGGTGTTATAGGAGTTTAAATGTTCCTGACCTATGAATTCATGTAGGTTTCACAAATTTTGGCATAAAACCAGAAAATTGATGTAGCTTCTTCAGTCCATGCTCTCCCATTTCTCTCTCTCATCAATCATGATTTAAAACCCATGCTTGGAGCTTTTGCAATGTTGTGGGTGCTCTCATTGCTGTCTTCTGAAAGCAGTAGCTTTAATTCCTTTCAATCCAAGGAAACCAAAAGTACAAACACATCATCGTTCATTTGTCTTGGTCATGAGAAAAGTGGACACTTATTAGAGAAATAATTGGGACTTTGTTGCCTCTCTCTCTCTCTCTTTCCTCCCAATGTGTGGAACCTACCACTTCTCCATGTCCCTGTTGGCTTAGGTATGTTTTGCATCCACTAGCTCTTTGAAAATTCCATTTGCTGGCCCATCTAACTGACTACTGATCTACAACTAAATCTATACGAAATTGTGTTTTTAATGAGGGTTTACTAAGTTTTAATATCTAATGCCATCAGCAAAGTTTCCACATAGTAAATTATCTTGATTTGAATTTCAAAAATCTCATTTTTGAATGCCATCAGCAAAGTTTCCACATAGTAAATTATCTTGATTTGAGTTTGAAATCTCATTTTGAAAGGTAGGTGTAGTTAGTCATGGCTTGCAGGATTGACTACAAAAAAGAGTGCAGATTGCTCCTCTTTAGAATCGTTCTCAATGGGTGTGTGCTTTCTCATTTCTTTTTGTATTTTAATATCAATATGAAGTATATGTACCATTGAACTTTGTTCGTTGGACATTTTAGTTTTGTATTTAGTCCAATTTCTAAGATGTTTTATGCCTAGAAATGTTCTTGATAATTTTAAAATGTCTATATTTTAAGAAATATCCTAGTATTATAGTTGTAAAATAGTTTAGAATGATATATAACAATCTTTTAACTAGTGTATGTGTAGACTCTTCCAAGAGTTGTGCTCTTCCTCCATTTTGTGCAACGACAAAATTACAAGCTTAGTGGTATTATAAAGCTTTCTTCCACCAAATTCTTCTCTACATTTTCTCACTGTCTAAATTAATTCATTCTATCTAGTTGGTCTACCACAATTCCAACATTTCATTCTTGTTTATCTTTGATCAATAACATGATTGTTGAAATTGTAACGTAAGATCCATGTTGTGTTCAAATTAGTTTATGTCTACACTCGGAAGGTTCCCATTGTTGCCAGATACAAAGAGAAGTGGTGAACTTATTTATTTTTCAATTGATGGGATCAAGTAGATCCAAATCAAATTGTATTAATTTTTTTTTTAAATATAAATCACTAAACTAGCAGATATTGAAAGTTAAGCACGACTAACAATACTATAATGCCAAATTTAATACAACCTAAAGTGAATGAATTAGTCTTTCCTGGAATTCTGAAAACATAGATGGATAGACCATGGTGCCTCACATGTAAACTTTAATCAGTCAGTCATTAGTAGCCTTGTCAAGTACTTCTTAAGCTTAGAGGTTTCATCTGTCATGAAGTAGAAAAAGTAGTCAAACTTAATTATTTTTACGAGGGCATCACAATCAATATATAGAGATATCCTTGAAAATCCTATGTTTTCTCTAGTTCCAAATAAACCAAACTAAAGCTACAATGGCACGTACGACTACTTCTCATTTTCCTTTCAGCTGAGTGGCATCAGTCTCTTAGTAGTTCTCAAGAATCATAAAGATGATGAGAGGAACAATTAAACCCAACCACTTCATATACATGAGCCATATTGAACAAATTAAGGATATTGCACAGTCTGCCTTCCTTTTTACTCATGCAAACAGATATCCAGTTAACCAGACAACATTTCAAAGAAATGAAAGATAAGACCGATTTAACTAATGTTAATATAAATTAGGTTCTATACCATGTGATACAGTTGAAGAGCAGATGATATGTGGAGGGCCGGTCCTGAGCTCATGGGACTCGTGACGAATTTTCAAAATGGACCCCCATACATAATATATAAAAAAAAAGTAAATTAAAAAAACAACCCTGCTACGTTGCCCGGCATGAGATCCGTGTATACAGGGGGTGCCAATGGGGTGCGGCCACGCGGCGGGCGGACCAGCCCGCCTGCGGGCAAAATAGCTTTTTCCATTAAAAAAATGTCATCACTAAGAATTGAAGTAAGAACCAGCATAATATGGCAACCCCTACACCATAATTATTTTGTGTACCGTTGAGTAGATCTCATGAAACATACTAGGTCTATTTTAAATACAAAAATATTAATATATTTATATTGAAACTGATTTTTTGGGCCTTCCGAATCCGAGGGTTCTGGGCGGTCGCCCTGGCTACCGTGGGCCAGGGTCGGCCTTCATATGTGCTTGGTAGCACATGTTATGCAGATCAGAAGAGGTTGACATGGAGGATGGGAAAAACTCTAGACTAGAAAGTATAGATTATGGCACATCTATGATATTCAAACTTGTGAAGATTAAACAATTAGCATTAGGCAGCGCTTTCATTTGAAACAATTGACATCTAGAGCTAGACATCTAATAATTTTTATAACCAGTAGCTAGCAAATAAGACACGGAAGCTTGTGAACAAAATATAAGAATGTCTTGAGAATCATGTGGAAGCTAATATTAGACAAAGTATAGGACCACAAGCTCACTAATTTTGTATACAGAAGAGACGAAAACTTTGTGTAGTGGAATGCCTTTATAACATGAAAGCTCCACATATGTTCACTGTCACAAGGAATTAAAGTCTCTTATCCGCTTGGCATAAGTGGAAGAAAATATGATCCAAATATAATCTAGTACTAGAAACGCATGTTTCTATGTATGTTAATAATTGAAACCTCAGGAATAAGTAGAGCTAGAAATGGCCAACAAAAATTATAATTGCAATACAAGTAAAAGAACATATATAGACAAAGAAAAGATGGAATAACATAACCTTACGTTTTGATATGCTCTGTTAATTATTACATCAATGTGATATAAATGTGACATAGCAAGAAGTTTGCAAGATGAATAAAATTACACCTGCATTGGACAAAATATATGAGGTATGCGAAATAAATAAAATAATTATACCTGCATATATGCATTGAACAAAATATATATGATGAGGTATGTGAAATCAATAAAAATATACCTGATGTATGCGTTTCATGTCCTTACGCAACTAGAAATATAGTAATTAACGAATTAGAAACAAATGACGATGTAATGTAAACGTCGACAGCAAGTACACGTGCAGGAGGGTGCTCGAGCGACATGATCGACCAGTCGACCGAGATCTTCTTTGGCCGGCTTGGTAAACAGTATGACGGAGTCATGATATATTTATATATCTGGAGTTGTCAACTAACAATTAACAAACTGACTTCCCAAATACTTAGTCCACAATAGCATAAAAAGGTTTTTCGTTGCTGTTACTGTAAATGAAAGATACAATGAAACAGGCTCTTGGTTGGATGTTGTACATGTGGGCGTTTGTTAATTCAATTTGGTCCCTGTAGAGATACCAAACCATTTGGCATTAGCAATAAAACATTCGTTTATTTCATTATTTCAGCATGCTGAGATACATAAGTTTATGAAAATGGCACTCTTATGTTTGCAATATGTTGTTGTACAAGTTTCCGATGGCACGTGACAAGTGGTGGACATGAACATACACAGGAATCGACTCCATTCAAAAACCAAACCACCATGAATTGATCTCCATAGGACCATAACCCTGTTGAATTCATCAATTAATGGTTCAACATCTACAAGTCAACAAATAATATAGTGTACATCCAACAACCATAATTTCATCTCAAGAAGTTGATAAACTATCTGAAGATATAGGTCTGAAACTACTTCCGTTTGAAATCCAGATTGCTGATGACAGTTCCCTACTCCATCTGTTTCATTTCAACAATTGTTTTAATTGACCCATTAAACTTAAAATTCTCAAAGAAAACAAAAAAAATTGTAAATTGTCGAAGGCTAAGGGGAGCCAACATCAATGGTTCACGTACGTACATGATCCATTCTTCTCCAACTACAGCACAGATCCCTTTTATTACAAGCCTGAAAAGTTGTTGATTGAACTGTAGACACGAGACCGCTTCTTTCCCCTTTTTTTTTGTCTTGCTAGAGGAGGAGAGGAGAGGCGTCTGGCTCAAGAAGGCCATTCCCTGCTGAAGCTACAGTTCATCCCAACCACCACACTTCCAGCTGCTGTACTGTGCCTTTGTTGCTATGTCACAAACCCTTTTATCCCAAAAAGTAGTTCAAGTTGGATAAGAATTTGATATCTACTACTTCAGTAGAGCAGGTCCTTCTAAGAGTGTCAAAGTTACATTATCAGCCTCAACAGCTTCCTTTGATCAGCACTTTCTATATATACAAGGATTCACAAACAGTAATACATTTGTTTGTATATGAACATTGAACTTAAGACTGATTCATTTATACTGTAACACAAACAGAATATAATACATATACACATGCAAGCAAACAAAGAAGATGAGAACATTTTTTTAATTCATGAAGATGGAACTTTCAAAAACAACATTGTTTCTAGACAAATTAAGTATCAACAACAACAAAGCGTCCGTCCCAAAATTACTTTTGAGGTTTATAGACAAAGTATGACTACATAAACAAATAAGAAATTTTACATGCTGCTTAAGCTGAATGATTAACTTAACCTATAAGTAAGTGATTACAGTTACAACAAAACCAACATGCACATCATGTTAAAAAAATAGTACCCATTGCCATCATTGGAGACCTAAAACAACCCAGAGCAAAATTTTGCTCAAACTTCTCAAGAAGAAGAGATTTAGATTTGTTGTCTACATCTTTTGCTCAAGACTTTGTTGTATCCTAGGGGAGTATCCGTGTGAATCCCATGACAACAATCTCTTTCCGAATGGGGATGAATGACTTTCTAAAAAAAAAGTGTCGACATACAGGTACGCCTCAAAGTCATTTCCGTTTTATCTCTATTGGTATTATGATCACAGACATCTCCAATAATTCACACCAGCGTCTCTAACAGTTGGGCCACTCCCGATATTATGTAGTTAATTACCGCTGATCAGGAGAGAAAATATAGAGAGAAAAAAAAAAAAAAAAAAATCAACTACAAGCAGTCGAGTGCTTTTATGTTCCTAGTGCCTTTGTTTCAGTGTGTTAGTGTGATAACTTACAAGAGCATTCCAAAAGTTCTTCAAAACTTATTGATTCCTGGAAGTGGATCGACGGAGACAATCGAATCTTCCTTTGAGCAAATGTAAACTTCATCACTCTGGTAGACGCCTTTGCAAATTGATTAATGGTTTTTAGCTTTTTTGTTTGTTCTCCTCTTATGGAGTATTGTTCTGTTTGTTATCATTTCAGCAGCTTCACAACTTCTTGTTAGCGTTAGCGATTTTTACCGGAACTTATTAGTAAGTTATACTTAATATTATACCACTCTTGTGGTTCGAGTCTTTTCCAAGACTGACTTCCTAATTTCCACAACAGAAACATACCGACACCTTTTAGTTAACGGGCGCAACTTATTTGCAGTAATAAACTACCGTACGATAATATCCTACGAAAATTTATGGTCAAAATCAGAAAATAATAAAACAATATATATATATATATCTAGCACTTTTCGTCCTAAGATTACACTCGGGAATCAATTAACTAAATTTGGTACGTAGACCATTGGATCTATTTGTAAGCGAGGAGAAGCTGCAGAGCAAGATAATTGTTGTTGAAACTTTTTCCAACGCGAGACATGAATATATCTCTAGTGCACTACCATTTCTGAATAGATATCAGCAATGTCCTCCACAATTTCTTAGACTCGAAACCTTCGTCTTTGAGCCACCTCAAAATATTGCTTCTTCTACCACGTCCATCTATTAGCTATCATCATATACACGCACAATAAGGTACATTAGCGCGAATGTTTCTAATTCCAAAACCTAAGAAATAATGGATAGAAACAGTATATAGATTTTTCTAATTCTAGCAATTAGCAAATCAACTGAGTCGTTGCATCTCAAGTTGCATCGAAGAGGCCAAGCAGGTCACTCATGAAGGAAGACAAAAATTAACAACAAAGAAAAACCAATTTTGCCAGCAAAAACTTAACTGATAATTTGGTACAGCATACACCTAGTTACATATCATCTTTAAGGAGCCAATTTATTCAGCTTCTGAGCCCAAACCATTCTCTGATCTATAAGGTTTCACTGGATTTCGTGAAAGATGTAACAACATTCTGTTTCGTAAAGATAAAAAATTACAAAGATCATAGCTTCTTTTGGTCAGAAAATATGTTGAATCTTTACAGTGTACAAGGATTATGAAAGGAATTGAAGCTTTTCCCAACATTAGCAAACAGGAGTTGACAACCAAGCAAAAAGAGGTACCAACACTTGAATTAATCCAGTATACTGCATATTGCATCATGCCAATCAGCCTCACAAAAAACACCCACCATTCTTAATGACCTAAGTTCTCGTAACTTACACCAACAAAGTCACCTCTCCCGGTCCCTAGGATCTTTTGCCCCTGCCCCTGGAACTGCCGGCATCTGGCCTTTCCTATCCTTGACACTGGAAGTGGACCCACTACCGCCACGGCCTGTAGCCACTTCACCGGCCTCCAAAGGAGCAGAGCTCAATCCCATCCCTTCTTCAATTGGTAATGTCCTTTTTGAGCCCTCAAGAGCCATACCAAGAACAATGTTATCTTCAAACGCAGGCCTTGAAGGTGAGGTAGAAGGCAATTTTCCACTCTCATTCTTAACAGTGGGAGGGGGAATCGCATCTGCATGCTCGCTCGGTGCTTCTGTTAAGGGAGGATCGCTTCCTTCAACCTGCAACTTGGGTGCACCATCTGATGACGGTACTGTTGAAGTGTCTAGCTTACTGCTCTTGGGTCGCACATCACCTGAGTTAGCCTTCTTATTCTGTTGTTTGTTCATGTTGATCTGGACTGTACCTTCAGCTGCTTGACTTGGCTTTGGCTCTAATGCTGAAGTAGTCTTGTTTATTAGATCATCATTTGACCGGGTTGTAGTTCGATGTTTGGATTTGTCATCGCCTGTTTGAGTTGGCTTTGGCTCCGATGTTGCAGTAGTTTTGTTGACTTGATCATCATTTGACCGTGGTGTAGTTCGGTGTTTTGATTTGTCATCGCCGTTAATTCTTGTAGGCTCTACCAGAAGCAAAGGACGGTTGATAGTGGTTCCAGCACTGTTGAAAATGGTATCCGAGAACGGTATATTCTCCATATCAGCCTCGCTGTAAATCTTTTGCACTGTACGTATTGGAGTGGCAAGCCTGGCACGATGATGGCTGATGACTCTGAGAAGATCAAGCAAAATCGCTTCCTGTTTTTCTCCAAATATTTCCCCAGATAGAAAGTGATTTGTTAGTATAGTTCAGCAACCAAACAGATGAAGCAAATAATGTGGTACTGATCAAGGTTCACAATGTCGGCTTGGACTCTTATATTTAGGCATAATTCCATGTATTATTTAGTTTTGAATGGAATAATGTTAAGATTAATAGATGTAAATCTATAAATATACAACTTCAGCAAATGACAAATGGAATGGTTACAATGGGTCAATAAGGAATATAATCTACACATTGTAGCATGTAGATCTTTGACAAGCCGATTGGTTGTGTCGGCACCCCGTCTTCCCATATTTCTCCATTTTCCTTGTAATTATTCTTTTGCCAAATTGACAGGAAAACAGAGTCCCAAGGTCAGTAGGGGTGAGCATATAATGGTTGAAAACCGAAAACCGAAAACCGAACCGAAATATGACAAACGGTTCGGTTTTTCGGTTTTCGGTTCGGTTTTCGGTTTTAAAATTTAAAATTTTAAAATAACGGTTCGGTTTTCGGTTCTTGATCCGGGTAACCGAACCGAACCGAAAACCGATTTAGATTTAGTAATTTATCAAACTACCTTTAATCTACATATACTAATATTTTGTAACTCCTAAGAGAGCAATCTCTTCTCCTATTCTCTGTCGGTACTTCTTTGAGCGCTCTCTCTCTTTACCCTCAATCTATATATAGTAATATTTTTCACACTATGTAATATAATAATTCATAAATACAATAATGTCATATTTTTAAAATAAGGTCCGACACATTGGCTCATGAAACCGAACCGACCAAAAACCGAACAGAATTAATTCGGTTCGGTTTTGTTCGGTTTTTATAAAAACGGTTCGGTTTTCGGTTTTGAGAAATACGGTTTACGGTTATTTCGGTTTTCATATATACGGTTCGGTTTGAACCGAACCGAACCGATGCTCACCCCTACATCAGGTCAGTATCAAACAGTATTCCTAGCGGTCAGTACCAACCAAGAATCCAGGTTTCTCTACAAATTATATAATAATTATCAAATGGTTACAATGCTATATTAAAATTGTTAAAATTGCAACAGAAACAGTAAAGCTTTTATCCCAAATTTTTGGGATCGGCTATTTGAATCCTCTGCTCCCTTTCGGCTCTGTCAAGGGTCATGTCATCTGTAATGCAAACAAAATTCATATCCTTCTTTAACACTTCAAACCATGTTTATCAGGCCTAGCTCTAGTCCTAGCGGCTCCACTGGAGCATATATTGCTCTGTGTTGCACATGTCCAAATCACATAAGTCGATTTTCTCTATCTTATCCTCAATTTCCGTCACCTCTAACTTCCCAATGATACATTTATTTCTTATCCTATCCTTTAATGAACCGTCACTCATCCATCTTAAAATTATTTAGAAAAATATTGTAAGAATCATCATAAATTGTATCAACGTTTGTTGGAATTACTACATTATCCTTTTTGTTGGAACCTTTTAATTGAAATATCAGGCAACTAGTTTAGCAGTAACGTTCTATCGAGATCTTATCGATGAAACGGGGAGAATTACACCCACCATTCCTTCAGAAAAATTATAGCATATCTATATTAAACCCTTGTAGATGTCTTTTTGTTCTAAACTTTCAAACTGACTGACCTCATGTTCCTAATTTCTAAGACTAGTTTCCTCCTTTATGCATAGCAAACACAAGTATCAAGGATGTTCTCCCTCTGAGGACCACTTATGTGGTTGAAAATGCCTAAATTTCCGATTTTGCAATGTTTTGGGAAACAAAATGTAAGACAGGGCATATGAACCAAGCTTTTAAAGGCGGTACGGGATGGCAAGGTGGCAAAGCCCATAAAAGCCTAAGCAGGGCCTAAAGACAAAATTGGCTTGTGGTCGGTAGATTAAGACATATTTAGTTACTAAAAAATCTAATGACCCAAGCAAGGCTCCTGATATCAGATATCAGACCTATACTGGTTGGGTGGTTGCAATACTTGAAATCCGATAGATATCGGATATGACATCATGGTGGTTATAGGATAATAATTCATTTCATAGAGGCAATGTATGAAAAAGAGAGTGTATAAATATAGCTTAAATATGATAGAATTATTTCAATAAGGCTCCATCTACACGTGCATATTCTACTTCACAATAAACTGTATATTGATCGGTACACCAGTGATATGATTGGTAGTCCAAACAGGGATCCCAAGTCGTCAGCAAATGTCTCGTTGACCCGAAAAACATCGAAAAATAAAACAAATATGAGTCCCAAATTAGAGAGAGAGAGAGAGAGAGGGGGAGAAGATATTATACTGTCTCTTAGGGATGATCTTACTTTTCTCTTAATGTGAGTCTCAAATTATGGATGACATAAGTCATAAGAGGATTTATTTCTTCTCTTTAGAGTTTCAAATTAGGCAAAAATAGGATTGTTTCTTTCACTCATTTTATTTGTGTTTTATTCACTTGGACCTGGTCTTTGAGTGGAATATTTTTCTAATAAGTACATGTTGTTTAGACTTAAAGTCAAGATGTTAGGCAGTCGAGGCGGGCACCTCAAGAATTGAGGTGGGTGCCTCATGACCAGCCCGCCTAAAACCTTGTTGCCTGGGCGTCAAAATGGCCAAGGTGCCCAGCGGCCGCTTTTTAAAAGCTTGATATGAGCTTGTGAACAATACTCCAAGCTATTATATAGCTTCGCTAGTCAATATGCTCTTCCTATAAATATTAGCAACACGGATTTCAGTAGGAAGAAAGATGCATTTTTCAATTCCTCACCTGGATGAGCATCTGAATTCACTATTTTCCAGCACTTCACCTATTTTCATTATCTAAACATTTCAATCTACGTCAGCTAACCCTACCATCAGAAAAGGTTTGGTTATGGAGCACAGTTATCTCAGCCATAGCAGGAAGAATCCAGGTAACGTGCTAAACCATAGGATATGGTCACCAGGAGACCTAAAGAGAATGAAAGTGCATAGTTGTACCTCACCTATGTATAAATACTTCTAACACTCTAAAAAGGAAAGCCAAATATTTCAAGTCATACATGCTAAACTCTTACGAAGTACATATATTTTGTGCTAGCATCATAGCATGTCATGAAAATGCGAGAAACTAGTATATATCTACTTGTGTATTCAAGGATTTTCACTTACCTTCACACAGAGATACTCTTCAAAATGTGATGTCTTCACAAAACATGATATAAGAATCTGCGGAGCAATGCACAAATCGTAATGGATTAAAAACTGAGAAAAGCATAAGACAGATTAATACAGATTATGTTAATGAAAAATAATTGAGGTCCAAGCAAAAGTTATACTAGGCATGTCGATTTTACCAGCACATGTTAATACATTGAGAAATGCGTAATTTACATGGGTACTCCTACCAGCACATTTATCAATGCACATTTTACTTAAAATGTGTATTGATAAACGTAAAATGTGCATTGATAAATGTGATGGTGGAAATATCTATATAAAATGCACATTTCTCAATGTATTAATATGTGCCCTTAGGGCACATGTTAACAAAACCCAGAATTATTCATAAAGTGGCACCTAGTAGTCTCTTTTCAAGAAGAGACCTCAATAAGTAGCCATGCATTTATCGTCAACTATGTGATAGTGACATATAGAGTCCAGGATGAAACAAAATTACCAAAAGAGCTTGATTTTCCGGATTAATATTTTCCAGAAATACTCTTCTGTGCAACCTTTGTTGTTCTATTTGAGGATTTTTTGCCAAAACTTTCCGCATATCTGCCACAATGTTCTGCACAGGAACAAATATATAGAGTTAGTATTCACTGAAACATTGAAGTGAAATCAGTCTAACAAAGTCACAAAATTTAAATAAATCAGAAAAGCATCCTCACGTTAATTTTGTTAACATCCAAGTGGCTAATAGCAAGATGCGTCTTAATGCGCCAATGGGTCTTCTGGGTAAGATTTCTTACAACATTCACTGTAAATTTGTGATTAGGAATATGAACTGCTTCACGATCTTCACCTCTTATAATAGTTGGAGACCACCAACCAACATGCTGAAAAAAGACATATTTTAGTGGAAATTGCGCAAAACCTCCGAGAAAGTTGAGAAGACAAATTTAATGGACCTTGTGCAAAAGATTGCAAAAAGGATGAGAACATCATATGTAAAATAAGCTTATATTCATCTAAATATACGATGAGAAATTGATGCAATACTATCAAGGTGGAAGTTAGTGTAAAAAAAATAACTATGAAGCACAAGCATCAATCGATCCATTAGAGGGGAAACCTGAAACGAACCTCCACGGTACCAGAAACCTCATAGCCCTCAATTTTAGTTTGAATCCATTCATTCTGAAGAAATGGGCGTGTTGCATGAATCATAATGCTTGACAAAAAGTTGGTGAATATCTGCAAAAAGAAAATGCATTCATCAAGCCTAAAAGCTAAAAGTTCAGACCATTTAAAACGCAAAAGCTAAAAGTTAGAACATTTATCATTCTAAATAACCATACAAAAGAACTAATAGTACCTCACGACCAGCAAGGGTCAGTAGCACAGTCCCAAGACCTCCAGCGGTGAGCCACTTCTGGGTAGAAAACCCTAACAACTCCATGAATAATGAAACTGCAGCAACCCATACTGCAGTATACACAGCTTTTCCAGCAAATTGGTATCCCATCTGCATAGGGAAGATGATTGAATAACTAGGCAGGAGGGAAACTTTCAAGTAGAAAGATCATCAATGATCAACTAGAAAAGCTGGTAGAAAGATACTGAGTACCGATAAATTTATAATCATATAATAAAATGAAATTTTAACTGAACATAAAAACTAAAATGGACAGCTCTTTTTGGAAAATAGGCTACTACGTATCAAAACAAGAGCGGCAAAAAAAGTGTTCAGTGTAAGGACAAATGAAACTCAATGAAAATTTTACCATGAGAAGATAAATTTCTTATCAGAAAGCACTTACCTTAAATATATTTTAGAATACATATTTTAGCAAAGAAAATATTACAATAAACGACCACGACCCCCCCCCCCCCCCCCCCCCCCCCACCACCAAAACAACCAACAAACAGATACGAGCGCACAAGGTTCGAAAACTTAAATAACGTTCCCTGCCAATAATTTTCATGTTTAGAGCCGCGACATTTACCTTTGTTTGATCCATTAACTAGTGTCCATGTGTCCTTCATGTGGCTGCTACAAGACAAAAAGTACACATAATAGTAGGTACATGGTTACAATTTTCAAGAACTTTACAATTCAGTCCCTAACTTATAATAGATTAAATAAAAATATTGCACATGACTCCCGTTTTTCTCCGTCTTCCCCTCCATCATTTCATGATCGCCACTACCAAACCCCTCAAAGAAAGGTGGTGGCGCCACCACTTATAGGTCGTAATAGCTGAGAGGATGTATGTAGTGTCTCGCCCTGCTCAGTTCAACCGGAGGAATCAAAACGCAACGGCGTTTGGACTTTGACTATGCAACGGCTTGCTTGAAGTCCCGTTCGGTCGAGGTAACTCCTCGCTTAGGTGGATGACTTCGATGAACTTGCCGCAGCTTGGCCTGCACACTAATAAAACTGAGTTTTTCATACACTAAATAGGTTTGCTAATGAAAGAGACGAACCCACATAGTTAAGAGAATAATTCCATTGTTTTGAGTCGGGCTGATATAGAACTTGGAATTGTCAACTTGTTGCCTAAATGTCACTCTACGATATGTTTTCAAAGTTGGCACTCGATCTTTCGATCCCACAGTTTGGGTCAAGTGAGAAGTTTTATATTGGCACATAGATTATCGACTTGTTGTCATAGTCTATAGGTTCCCACGGCTTCAAGGCACGTTCCTACGGCCTCAATGCTAGTTATAGCATGCACGTGCACAGTTTCAAAGCTTGTCATATAGCGTATGACTTGGTTGGTGGCACAGCACGAAACACGATTTGTTCAAGTTAAGCACGAAGGTTATCGAGTAGCCGCTCCTGAGTTTGAGTCGAAGATGAAAGGAAACGTGGAAAAGTTTTTGGGACTGTAGGTCGCAGAGGCAGGCCCTGGTAAAGGACGTTGCGGAAAGGAAAGATAAGTATGGAAACACTGAGAAGAGTAATGACTGCGTAGGATGGTAAGTTGAGTCGAGTCCTGCATGGTCATGGAT
This sequence comes from Iris pallida, assembly GCA_029216955.1. NCBI lineage: Eukaryota > Viridiplantae > Streptophyta > Magnoliopsida > Asparagales > Iridaceae > Iris > Iris pallida. Next base: position 4,397,574 of record JANAVB010033417.1, read on the forward strand.
AACTTGTGCACAAGGACGAGAGTTCCTCGGACGACAACCTGGGGCCACATGACCGATCCGGCCTGGGAGGAATGCTGGTTAGCCGTATTGGTATACAACACAGATGATTCGAGGTCACTCTCTCGATCCCTTGGAAAAAGACCAATTTGCCTATCTCTTTGATCTGACCAGGTCAATCGACCTATCCCCAGCGTACCGGAGCTTGTCTACCCGCGGAAGATTAGTAGTCAGAGGATCTTGGGATCTTTCATTCCTAGGGCTTAAAGACTCGCTTCGAAACTTTTGTCTTCGTCTTTTCTGACAATGGCAGCTAAGCTAGTTCAATAGAAGCTGGATTTCTACGTGAAAGCTCAGTTTAGCCAAGCCTTGAAAGCAGTCCAATACCAGCAGATTCAAGGCCCTCCATGCCTCCCTTCATTTGCTTGCCTCCTTCCAGCCCAGAATGCCTACTGACGTTAAGCTAACCTTAAGAAGCGACACCCGAAGGGTGAGCTTCTGGCGCAGGAGGCCAAGCATTCTGCCAGACGTCCCGACCTGGGAGCCCCGTCTTACAGCACGAAATTGGACATCCTACCTTCTCCGCATCAAGACCGCTTCCACCCCCTTGAAAACATCGGCAATGTCGCATCTGAGACCGGAAAAGCAGCTATTTGTCCAATTCTGCCTTCTCTCAGGGTATTCTGATGTTTTTTCACCAAAAGCAGGTGTCTGTCGCTCTCAAGAAGCAAAGACTGGCTACGTGTTGTACGATACGGCAGATCGGGCTGGATCTTCTTTACATCTTTCAGAAAGAGATATTTGGTATAGAGCAAACGGGAAGCAACTTGCCTGCGAAGATAGAAAGGACTCGATCTCGTCACCCACACGCTTTGCCCTCTGAGATTGCACGAGAGTGAGTTCTTTGGTTCGTTGCGTTGGTTGAACCCGCTTTTGGCTTTGCCGAAGCTGAATATTGATGGCGCATGTAGAGGAAATTAGGGACCCTGAGGAGGTGTTGTCTGTAATTATCATGGAGATCTCGTGTTTGCTTTTGCTAAATTCCATGGCCGATCTCAAAAATCCCTGCTTTTCTGAATGAGAAATTGATAGTTGTGTATAGAACTTCTATAAAAGATCTTTCCACTCATTCATCATACTATAAGTCAAAGTCATGGCATGGGGGGCTCGGAATAAGAACGTCGTGGTGGTGCTACGAGATGGCGATTTCTCATATAGAATAAAATAGATCCGCAGACCTATTGAGATGCAAACCGATCGACCGGTATCTAAGAGAAGAAAAGAAAAGTCGTTCTTCTATATATTGTTCAAGGGCAAGGCGAGCGAACCAACGGGGCGGTGAGGCGAACGCCAGTGAGGAAGGAAGGCCTAGATCTCGTATCGTATTTCCCACGTAGCTCGTCGGTCAAACCAATGATTCTCTTCGATCCAAGTGAAGTATATAGGAAAAACTGATATGCAGCCTTGATCTTTCTTTGTCTCGAACCCCATACTCCTATAATAATGGTAGAGTAAGGGGTGGCCCCAAGGCAGAATTGACCGGTGGTGGTTGGTCGCAGCTCTAGTGGGTAGCCACTCCCTTCTCAGGGAACCGTACGTGAGACTTCCGCATCATACGGCTCCGTCCCGAGCTTCCGTCGTCGGCCCTTGTCATTAGACCACTATGCTTGTATCGATTACATCGCCTTGACTCTCTTTTCTTTTGCTTCTCGGGTGGTGGCGAACAATGCTGCTTGCGTAGCGGGGATGCCGAAGGCGGATAAGTCTGACCCGATAGTGCCACCTCAGGTAGAGAAGAATGGGATAGACCGTCCGATGGAAGAGATTCAGATATTTCATTTCCCGATCCTGAGAGAGAACAAACAAACGTGACCGGGCAGTCTTGCAAGTGAGGGAGCTGCAGAAGCAGCAATGCCGAACGAGTCTGAAGCAATGCATTCTTCTCTTGCTTGTTAATTGCTGAAGGAAGTCGTGGACTGAGCCGGAGGTCACTTTTCCCGATCCATCCCGAAGGTTTTTTTTTCCTCTCTCGCCCATCATCGTACCCAGCCCAGCTATCGGCTCAGCCCGATCTATTTAGATCTTTCTTTTTTGACATGGATACTTGTGGATCTCTCTTGTTCATAGATCTTTAAACCGGATCAAGAAGAAGAAGTCCTTTTGTTTACAAGTCTTATTTATATAGTAATTCGACCTATTGCTCCGGATCCCGTTTATTAGTAGGAAGATCAGAATCAAAAGGATCGAACTACCTACTCATTATTCGGAGGTGAATCATAGAACATCAAAAGCTGTGGTATCTTATGGACCTAACATAGGTCACATCCCTCACGACATAAGATTGAAAGATCCAAACCTTCTTCTTCGGAGCGGAAACGGACGTGGCCAAAACTTCTTCATATTAGTGTTTAATCCACTATATAAGATCCTGCTGTGGCATAGGCATTTTGTGCTGCTTGCTTGCTTTTCGATTATTCAATGAGGTCTCTAGGCAGTCTGCAGATAGAAAGGAAAGTCCGAGTCCGAACTCGTGATTTTACACAGCAGCTTTTAGACGGAAAGGCATTCTATATTCAGCGGACTAGCTACCTGCACTGCAAGGGTCTCATCTCCACCAAGATATAGTCCAAGATAGCTAGACTTGCTCATCTGCACCAAGATATAGTCCAAGATAGCTGGACTTTCTAGTAGCCTTTCATATAGATGAGTCGGCATGCTTGCGACAATCCGCGTACATATCTTTGGATTGAGTTGAGATGTCAATGAAACGGCACTAAAAGTAGCTGTCAAGCCTAAGATTTGGCTTCAACAAAGACACATGCTTCGGCACGATTGTGGCACTATGGTTAGTAGTTGACACCGAATCATTATGTTATAACATGTGTTGTCTTAGTAAGAACGGGAAGGTGAGTATGGTATGTTCATGTTATGTTGCAATGCACGACAAAAATGTTGTTACACAATAGGCAAGTTTACACCAAGTTGCGAGAGAGTCGAGAGACAGCCTCAATCTTGAAACACCAATGGGTTATATGGCACGATCATGTTGTTGAGACCACAAAAAGGATAAGTTGCACTCACTAAAATAACGTGTTGGTTTTGTATGGGTGGACAATATGCTCTTCACCAGTACAGTTGTGTACTGACACCTCACAAGTTTTCATGTGCAGGTTCAGGTACTTGCTCATTCAGGGCTAAGCTCGAGGCATAAAGTTCCTTGACGTTTCGAGGCGTGCGGACGTGTTGGAGTCTTCACCTATACGGGACATAATTTATGGACATCGCCTTCTGAAGCATCCGCAAGTTGTAAGCCCAATGGCATGTTATATTGTATTGAGAGATGAGAGAGAGCATAGTGATTTGTATTCAAAGAGAGGGAGAACTTGAGTGATTGTAATATTGGCTTCGTGCCCTTTGTAATTCCGCTGATTGCTAATAAAGAATTCTTATTTTGTATATCATTGTGTTATTCAACTTCTCAGCTCGGGACTTCTGTGCGACAACCCCGTCGCTAAGCTGATGAAATCGGTCGTTACGGAAATCGTCTTACGCACGCGCAACCTAGGCTCGCGCAGCATCACGCCCTTGCGAGGACGATCGGTTCTGCGGAACCGGAACGTGACAATGTATGTGCGAAAGGGAGGAAGTTAAACTAATTGGAAAAGAAAATTGATAAAAAGACGGTCTAAATGAAAAAAAATCTTTACAGTCTTCCGAAAGGATGTAAAAGGAATTTTTGGCTGTTAGGTATCACCTGCAGATCACTTCTTTATTAACAGATTCAATTAGGTACCAAATAGCAGATAATTCACGATTACCCCCAAAAAGAAATGCTTGTTTATGAATGAATACTTTGTTCATGCATTAAACATTAACACTGTGTGTGACATTTATTTCACAAAAAACATCAAAAAACATATATAAGAAATGCTAGTGTGCTTAGCAAAAACTCGGTTCACTTCAAATCAATTTTGGTTGCGTTTGGTTCATTGTAATGTAATCGTAATGGAATTGGGTTTGTAATGTAATTGAGTTTGTAATGTAATAGAATTACAATTACATTACTATGTTTGGTTGAAACATGTAATCAAACCATGTAATGTAATGTTAATTGCATTCATGTGTTTGGTTTACAATGTGATGTAATTGAATTTTTAATTTAATATTTTTTTTTTAAATACAACATAAAATTAAAAAAGTTGATCAATAAAAAATTTCAAAAAATTAAAAAGAAAAAAAAGAAAAAAAAGAAAAAAAAGAAAAGAATAATAAAAAAATAATAAAAAAGGGGAAAATGGTTTGTTTTCTGCTAAAAAAAAGACCAAAAACGAAAAAGCGATAAAAATAGAAAAACGACAAAAAAGGACAAAAAAAATCAAAAATGACAAAAAAAGGTGAAAACCATCAAAAGTGACCAATAATGATAAGAAAATGACCAAAAACAAAAAAAATTGACAAAAAAAACAACAAAAAAATGAAAAATGACCAAAAACCAAAAACGACAAAAAATGACCAAAACGGAAAAAGTATCATAAGAATCAGAAACGACAAAAAACGAACAAAAACGACAAAAAAGATTAAAAATGACAAAAAAGGATAAAAAAAGAAAAAAAACAAACAAACAAAAATGATCCAAAACGATAAAAAGGAACATAAATGACAAAAAACGAAAAGACAAAAAAAGACAAAAAAACAAGAGGGAATAAACGAATAAAAAACGACAAAAAAGATTAAAAATTTTTAAAAAACGTGCAAAACGGCCAAAAAAGGGCAAAAAATGATAAAAAGGTGAAAAATGGTCAAAAACGTACAAAATCGACTAAAAACGATAAAAACGTACAAAACTGAAAAAAATTGATTAAAAAAGCGTGCAAAAACGGCAAAAGACGTGCAAATAAAGCAAAAATAATAAAAACGTGCAAACCCGAAAAAAAATGTACAAAATCGACAAAAAGATTAAAAAACGTGCAAAAACGACCAAAAGCGGCCAAAAACGACAAAAAAATCGAAAAAAAGGCCCAAAACGATCAAAAAGGTAAAAAAAACGAACAAAAATGACAAAAAACAAACAAAAACATACAAAAACGGCAGAAAAACGAACAAAACGATAAAAAACAAAACGACAAAAAACGAAAAAAAACGGCAAAAAAAGGACAAAAAGGACAAAAACGAACAAAAATGGCAAAAAAACGAAAAAACAAACAATAAAGGACAAAAAATGAACAAAAACGATAAAAAACAAACAAAACGACAAAAAACTAACAAAAAGGGCAAAAAAGGAACAAAAACGACAAAAAACAAACAAAAACGAACAAAAATGGCAAAAAAAACGATAAAAGACCAAAAACGGCAAAAAAAGATAAAAACAAACAAAAACGACCAAAAACTAACAAAAACGGCAAAAAATGGAAAAAACGACAAAAAATAAACAAAAACGAACAAAAATGGCAAAAAACAAAAAAGGGCAAAAAACAGACAAAAAACCAACAAAAAAACGAACAAAAAGGACCAAAAAAACGACAAAAAATAAACAAAAACGACAAAAAATAACCAAAAACGAACAAAACGACCAAATTATAGCATACCAATCTTCCACTTAAGTTGTAATGTAATTGCGATTACATAGGTTTTATGATGTAATTGAGTTTAGAAGATATTGATGTAATGTAATCAAACTTGTAATCGCGATTACATTACATCTATTTTTTTTGTCCAACCAAACACTCGAGTTAGATTGACAACGTAATGCCAATTACATTACGTTGTCCAATCCTGCAAACCAAACGGGCCCTTAATGCTAAATAAAAGGCGGTAATTCAATGAAAATATAATTTATTTAATCTTCTTCTACTCCATTGGTTGTCATTTACAGATAAAACATAGAAAGATGCAATAAAACTGTGATTGCTGAATAAATAGTGAGGACATACTTTTCGTGCTTCATCAGATCCATTTGACTCCATAAAGAACTTCTGTGACTGCTGAATAAAACTGCAAAGAATAAACATAATAAACTCATCAAGGAGGTAATAAATACCACCAGCATTGTGAACAAAGTCTATGAAGAAATAATCCATATGCCAGGAAAAAAACTCTCCCAGTCCAGAAAAATGCACTTTTAGAACTATTTTTGGACATATACTGTTATACAATATTCTGAATACAACAAAGCCTTCATTCTGGCATTTCCTCTTTAGTACTTGCAACAGCTATATCCTTTATAATAGCATCAATCTAAGTATAACTGGTGTATACCACCTCAGACAGCTTCTTATCTTTTTTCGTTGCAACTTGCAACATGCATTTATTTTACAATTATATAAGTAGAAAAGTAAATCATATGAAGGATATGCACTATAAAACACACGGCATAGTCTTACCTGCTTCAATCACTCGATGCACAGGTGAGAAGTCCCAAATTCAAGCAATATAAGTGAATGCATACAGCGCCAAGTTTGAATGACTTAACCAAGTACAAAAGAGAGCCAAAATATGAAAATGCTTTACATGATAGCACCACCCACAGCACTAGTCTCAACAATTAAACATCTTTGGTCTGTAAATAGCTTTTTTAACAGACACAAGACAAACAAATGGAGAGGAAGGGGGCTCACAAAAGCAAAAAGTCAAATTATTAATAAACCATAAACCTTGATAATTTCTTTAGTGATAATTTCTTTTGTGTGATCCTATGCCAGATTGTCCATCCAAATTCAAGAAAGATTGACTAGAACACAAGATAAGTTCTTTAGTGATGATCAGTATTTTAGGAATCATGAAATTTTCAAGAAGGGTCCAAACCTAAAATCAAGTTAGGAGAGTTAGGATTAAAATCAAGTAGGAGAGTTAGGAAACATAAATGATACACCCTTAAAGTTTACATAATGTAGAACAAGGTACTCGACAACACAGAAATAAGAAACCCTCACACCATTCGTTTTTTGACTTTTTGCATCCCTAGAGTCAATCAAAACAGTTAAATTTGGTAAATATGCAAACGCCCTCCGGTAACTAGAAACTGGAATGGGATTCTTTTTTCTGCATAATTCACCTCTCTTCTCTCCTATCAACAGATGGCTAGGCGGCAGAGGCTCACTGACAATCACCACCCTTGACCACCAGGAGCCCTTCTCTTCCTATCTCTCTCGGTCTCTCCCACTAGATCCGGTAACAACTGCAGATGGAGAGAAGGGGATGTCAGCAGATAGAGAGGTAGGTGGAATCATCAATGACCGGAGGAAAGGCGATCAACTTCCGCTAGTGGGAAGGCACTGACTGCAAGGGAGAGAGGCAATAGAGAGATGATGGAGAGCTGATAATGGAGTGACAGAATTCTGGCAGCATGTTAAAGACTTGCTTATGGTGGTACTTGTGAAAATGACCTAACTTGTCGCGATGTGCATAGGGAAGAGTGAGGGGTTCATAAAAGAAAACACCATATTTTCTATCCTTATTTTCTGTTCTAATACCGTTTTGATCGTTTTCTAATGTCGGTTTCTACTTTTTAGATTTAGATAGTAGGGGTGTAAAAGTCAATAAACTAATGTTGGGGAAGTTGAAGAAAACATGACGGTATGGGTAGTTTACCCAATAAAATAATGATCTTGTCCCCAAAAGGGAACAATCTGGCCCCATACCTGTAATGTCTCCGCTCCGCACAAGGTATTTGGTTGGCTTGTTGGATGCGATCAGAATGTTGGACCGTAACTTGTGTTGAAAATCAAGAGATTTGAGACTGATACAATCTCTCTTAGCTGGACTGATAGAATGAGTATTGGAACGTGGCTCGCTGGCGGGACTATGTCTAGTGAGAATATGTATGATCGGAACATGAAGACCCTTTTATGCAAGTGAGTGGAACTGTTCCTTCTCCTCTACTTCTTCATGCTTAATAAAATAAAGTATTGTGTTGCTATAGAATGTCCCTAAATGTCCCATGTTTTAGTTGCTGAATAATAGAGATGCTCTTATTGAATACTGTTGAATAATAACACTTGAACATGGAACTGCTACTGTGAATCACTTTAGAAATGAATTGATAACTGCTCATGTCTAATACTGCTGAAATGAATGAGATACTTGAGTAATGCACTGCTAATGTGAATTGATGCCTGAAATGATTGATAATGTCCCTTATGGTTAATGTTGCTGAAACAAGTGAAACACTTGAATAACGAGATGCTTATGATTGATACATGAGAAATGAATTGGCTATGTTATTGATATACAGATACAAATGAAACACTTGAATCATGTACACTTTGTATAATTGTTGCAAAGATATGAAATGATGCATGCTTCCTTATAAACACTGAAAAGAATGAGTAAATATTCCTATGAAATGAATGTTATATGTTCCTTGTCGAAAGAAATTATGTGAGAAATGTTGTAATGAGTTGATGCAATGAGAAATGATGAGGTTTGGGATCGCTGAGATCACCAAGTGAAATGATGGAAATGAATAAGTCGTTGAACATAACTTGGATGAAATGAGATGATGCACTGTTGCTTTTACTTTCTTTTATTATTTTACCATGCGTTTATGTTCACGATCGAGTCGGACACGTATTCGCATGGTCATATACAACTTGTGCACAAGGTTTGAGATAAGTTTCCTCGAACGGTACCCGAAGCGCTGGGACTGATTCGGCCTAGAAGGAAACATTGGCGTGCTTTGATAGCACGGATTTTGCGAGGCACTTTTAGAGGCTAGCTACCTATTAGTGGACACTGCAAAACCCTTAGGCGTACTTTGGTGGCACATGGTATTGCGAGTCATTCTTAGAGGCTAGCTACCTACTTTTTTTTCCATCGCAATACCCTTTGAAGTCCTATATGGCAAAAGTCCGTATGGTATAACGCCAATGACCATGTAGTCATGATGCACGCTAATGAATGTTTTGTACAGGCAGAGTAAGTATAACACATAATCTATATTTGATGTAGGTACGAGGGAGTCGGCTATGGGTAAAAAATTACTTAAATATGATATGATTATCATACTTGTTAGTTCAACTTGTCTGCTTAACATGTTAAACGAAATGATGCTACTATACTGTTACATTTCCATGAGAATTGCCACAACATGTTTAAGATCTTAATGCGAATGCTGCCTCAATGATGCCTTTACATGAAAACACCAAGTATGCTACAAATGATACCTCTCTACATGATCCTTTCTATAACATGTTTACTTGCTTCCATGTTACTGCTCATAAACTGTAAACTGATGCTAGGCCCAAATAGAAAGATCACTTTAATAAATGTTTGCTCACATAACTACTTAGTGTTGATTTAGGCGAGTTGACTGGTTCTGCTCGCCAGTACATAGATGATGTTGTGACCCACATTGTGGACACTCTTTTTAGGTGATCGTGCTTGGGAAGTTAAGTACACAAAGATTTGATTGATCAGTCCTGCGACATCGAAGATTTGTTGGACATGCAGAAGCTTTCCTTGCAAAAGATGATGTCTTCTGTTTATGAAGGACATAATGTATGGAACACTGTATATCAGTTGTACCGGTGAATTGTAAGCCAAGTCGGCATATCCAGTTGTAAAGCCTATGTATCAAGTACCAAATGTAAGCCTAAAGGCAGGCGTTTCAGTTGGCTATCAATGTAATAGGAGATGAATTGTAAGCTTTGCATTTTACAGCAAACTTTATACTCTACTTCAAATATCAATAAAGAGAACTTATTTCTACCTCTCTTTGTGGCTTCAAGTTATTTGCTTATCTCCGCTGCTATAAATCAATAATGTGTTTCTATTCAATAAAAAGATATTTCCTCATTATGTTCAATTTGTCTGCTTGCGCCGCTGCGATGTATTCCTATTTGGAGATTATCAATTTATACCGTATTTGCCTTGTACAAGTGCAACACCGGACTTATACGGCATCACGCCCAAGCGAGGACGATCGGTTCCCAGAGACTAAATGCGAGGACGAATAACTCTGCGGAATCGGGGCGTGACAATACCCACTAATGTTTTGTCTAGAGCATTGTAAGGAGCAAGCTGAGAGATATTTCCATGTTATAGCTTCTTAACCGAATAATTTCACATATCACCCTTGCAGGCAGTACTCAACCAATCGAAAGTAGCTTCTGAGATGCAAATCTCAACAAGCAGTAAAATATCAGCCAGTGCACCTAGGCTCCTTGGTAAAAATGGAGGATCTAGTCCAAATTCCAGTAAAATAGGCAGAAGAGCAGTCAACAGACAAAGTTTCAACAACCTAGTCTACTTGGCTACCACAGGTATGACCAAATACTTTAAATCTACAGTCAGAACTGACAATGATACATGTAGATATAACAGATTATAACTGGTCTGTGAATGTACTGCAATGAACACGAAAGACATACCACATAAGCTGACATTGTGTCACAGATTTGTGCACTATAAAGATTGTGAATGCAGAAAATAGTCATGTATATTGTTCTAGCAGACTGGGCCTCTAACAAACATACTAAACAATACAATCACATACTATTATGCATCCAACAAAATCAGTAAATGCTGTTACAAGTACACACCTTGATAAACAATAAGCAAAAGCCAACACGGTTGATAGTGATCTTATGAAATTCAGAAGACGTTGCTTAACAACCTGGCTTGCTTCAGAAGGTAGAACTACGGGGTCCAAAGCCCTGTTAAGTACGTTGCATCAGTCAAGTGGTACATGTAAAACCATAAAGTGCCACTTAAAAGGATGATTAAGCTGAGCATACCTGCAGATGAGTGTTGCTCCAGTCCAAAGCAGCATTGGTTGTAGGTACGACGTGAAAACATAGTGAGTTCTACTCTTCTTCCAGTTATTGTCATTCCGCTATAGGGCAACACATAAAATAACTCACCTCACCACAGCAACCGAGAAGACGATAAAAAGTTCCCATAATATACTTGAGGAGGTTCACAAGGGCTTACATGAAAAACCAGGTTTCTACTGCAGCGCATGAGTGGTCCAAGACCCCATACAGCAAAAGCAATGATTCCAACTGCCGGAGCAAACTGTAATGCAAGAGGAATTTTGCTCAGAGCTTCATAAGACCTACAAAGCAAAAGGACATAATTATGAATAACCCACAGAGATACATGTGTCTGCCAACATAGCAGGGAGAATGATAAAGAGCCAGACAAATGAAGAACAAATAAATGAACTAAGAGGCACAATCTTATTCCAACAACTGTGTTATCTGCATAATCTAATTCAAATTGAATGGCTTGATGACACAAAATCTAGACATCACGATTAAAATAGCTATTTCAAGCTAATAAGATGTTAGTATGTTACCGACTATAATACAATAAAGAAAAAGAATAAAGTAATGAAATGTTGCGAACACTTAACGTGCATTAGAAGAAGCCTTCTCAAATGGCAGATTGGTTGGATGGAAGCAAACAACTTACCCAGATTAACGGATTTTGTTCAAGCAGACACAACAAAAAAGGCTATTTTCTATGGGAACTCACATATGAAACATTTTTCCTCCCAAGCAGCATACATGTCTCAATGATGCAATAACATTCATGTCTTGGAAAACTGTAATGGCCCTACAGAGGACTAAGAAATCTCTAGAAGTTCCAATCTCGTAAATTTCCATACCCCTTTCTTCCGCAATCAGACCATGAACGTGCATTCCACAATCAGGGAACAAAAGTCCCGGAGCATGGAACACCTGCTAATTGGAACGTGGAAATCTATATTCTGACAAGCAAATACATCATGTACTTGGGTTTCTAATCAAGCTTTAAAAGGGAAGAAGATTTTTTTTTCTTTTTGCTAAACATTTTCGAGCCCAAGACTTGCTACTCTTTTTGTAAAGTCATTATTGCTAGGATTAGTAGGGAGTTTTAGTTTTAAATCTTTCATGATGCTATATTATGGTACTCAATTAACTTCGAATCTTAAATATAATTATGTATTTGTTCCTTAAAAACGTTCTGGAACGATATTCCACATAAATGTATTGGTATGGCATTCCAAAGAAGCCTACCTCCAAGATACTAGGGTACCGGAACCAACCGTTGTGTCCATTTTCATTTTGCGTTCTGGAGCCTTCCACGTTCCAGGTAACCATGGATTACAGCAATGTAAGAACTACTAATTATATCTGATGTTACAAGAACATGTTAATTTAGCTCTATGGGACACTCACTTCATGTCTGTGTTTTCTTTCAGAAGATAAATATTGTTTTGTATTATGTTAATACTCATTCTTGTTGCGTGCAGCATTATTACCTTCAATACTTGGCACAAATAATGACCATCAGTTGAAGTAAGATGTGCAGACCAATTTGTATAAAGATTAGTCATTCTGTTGGCATCTTTGATATATCAATTTGCATAAAAATTAGCATGCCAGCAAGCAGGAAGCCTGCTTAGCCACTGATATGGATAAGTACTAGAAGATGACACAATGGAAAAACATATTACCTAGTCAAACCCAAGGTAGTATTCTTCAAAATAGTTATCTCGTTTGCAGAAGTTGGCATAGCAAAAGAACGGCACAAGAAACAGTTGTGTCTAAAAGGATCATAGAGCAGCGGCTTGTATATCTTGTCTGTCACGTGGAGACTCCAAGCATCTTGTCTCTGCATAGGAAGTAATTAATTATTTCAAATTAAGGAGTATTATGATGATTTCCTTGTTAGAGCAATATGCTTAAATGAAACAAATGGGCCGCCCATTTTGCTTTATATAGACACTTCCCTTTGTAAAATTATAGATATATGAAACCCCAAAAGAAAGGTATTGCAACTCTAACATCCAAACAAAAAATCAACAAATATAAATCATATAAAGAAGGAACATAATCTTAAATAGTTAAGAGGTGCACTAAATACCAACCAAGAAAAAATCATGTCAGTCTTACTTCAAAATTGTAAGCAGTCATCTAGAACATGTTATAAAGAAAGAAAATGCAAGCACAATTACGTCTAATGCTAGCATTCTACTGGAGATTTATCTACTCAGTCTGTTCATCTCAGCACGACATTTATAAAGCTAATTCTCTGATGGCCAAATTATATTTTTTGTAGATCATGAGCTCAGCTAGATTATTATCAAATTATCTTGACTGACTATTCTACTTGTAGTTTCAATTCAAAATTAATCAATGTCCAGCAAATTTTCAGTTTATTGATTGTTCTAATTTTAGACTAACTGATGAAAAAAGTGATAACACTATTAAGAAACACAATTCCACATAGACAACAAGCGTTTGGCAAATGAGCAAACGAGCTTTTAGCAATCATGTCTGCAAATGTTCCACATACACAAAATAGTGTATTCAATTAAGTTTTATGTCAAAGCCTAAAATGTTGTTACATCTTATAGGGTTAACAGATCCACTATACAAAAAGTTAACTAGGCAGAATTATCGGATTAAGCAGGAGCTGAACTGATATTCACAGACATCCAACTTATAATCAACAAAAAATAACAACAGAGGTCATGTATGTTGAAGTCCTTATGTCTGACACAACATCCTTTTGCCATTCCATCTCTATTCACTAGAAAATCAGTTAAATCAACTGTGATTGTACCTCTAACTGATATCCCCTAATATGAACAAGATCAGATACCAGCATTTTATTCAGTGATACTGAGACCCAAACATGACTAGTTACTGCAATAAACAATGTCACAGCAAGTTCAGACTATTGAAATTTAATGTACCATACCAGAGCACGTGAAGACAAGGAGACACTTGGCGTGTGGCGCCATCTCTTCATTTGGGAGCTCTGGATAAGTTGGATTGTTGTCAAGTTCAAAAGAATATGAAATAATATACTATAAAAACAAATTGGTGGTGCTGCAAGTTTTGTGTACCTGAAATTGGTTAGTCCGACCATACTTCTTAAGGATGACCAATTCATGAGGCAGCTGCAAAGAAACTCCAACCGCCATAATTGTTTGGGAAACCAGGATACCAGCAAAAGGGTTGTCCACTTGCCAAAACTTCTGATTGATAATGGAAATTTCAACTACTAAGAACCATGTGCCATATAGCCTCTTCTATCTGCAGGAAGCACTGCAAAACCATGAAAACATGCTACAGGAAAATAGATGACATGCCCTCATCCCTAAATCACAAGTCACTGCAACAAAATCAAGAAAAACTGATATAGGAAAATGCATAACATGCTACGGAAGTCAAATACAGAGCTTTTATCGATGAAATGCAACGAAATACATTGTTGCAGTGCATACCTTAGAAGCCGGAAGTGGGAGCGGGGACGGGGACGGGGACGGGGACGGGAGCGGGGGAACGTGACTGCTTAGAAGAGTCTTAAAGTTGAGAACGTGATGGGAGCATGCGCTAATACTTTTTTATGTTTATTAATTATTGTTATCAAAACTTAAAATATCTTAATATTTATTAGAATTTATAAAGTTCAGTGCAAAGTTACAGAGAGATCTTTCGCATTTTGATTTTTTATGATGTCAAGGTAAGTAATCTTTAGTTTCTTGATACTTTGATAAACGTATACTAAATTTTTCCTAGCTTTCTTCCCAAAATTTATATTTTTTTTAAAATTATGGTTATATTATGGGAAGCGCTCATGTCGTCGGAGAAACGCGCTCTCGTTATTGGAGAAACGGGCTCTCAACGATCTCCCAAGTAAGAACCGCCAAATCGAGGTTCTTACTAAAATTCGTTGACCTCCTCGGAGTTTCTGGCTTCTAAGGTGCGTACAAGAAACAATCTTTCCTCAATTAAGAATTTAAGAGCCAAATCTACTGAAAGTTGAACCTAGTTTTATCAGCCCAAAATACTGTCCAAGTACCTTGCCCAGTCCCAACAAAAACAACATTAAAATTAATAACAAGAAGTATAATTTTATGTATTCCTCAATTTGCTTCCTGAACTGATTTCCTGTGCAGTGTTTCCTAACAACAACAACAAAGCATTTATCCTTTTTTGGGGGGTCGATTGTTTGAATCATTTTCTTCCATTCAACTCTATGAAGAATAATGTCCTCTGTAACACTAACAAAAAGCATATCCTTCTTTAAAACCTCAATCGAAGTTCATTTACGCCAACCTCTAGTCCTAGCAACCCATTTAACTACTATCTATCACTCCTCCTTATTGGAGCATCTATCAATGTTGCACATGTCCAAACCACCAAAAATGATTTTCTTTTGTCTTATCCTGAACTGGTGCCACTTATAACTTCTCCACATACGATTTATTATCATATATTTCAATGTATTGTCATTGTCCATCTTAGTGTTCTCATTTTTGCTACAATAATTTTATGAACAAAAAGTATTACTATCAAAACGCCCAAATTTTATAGGCTTATTTAAGAGTAGGGAAGAAGGAAAAAAATATCTAAAGCATCGTTCAATACAATAAGAGAACCAAAAAATACTTTAAAAAAAGTTATATTAAAGAAAGTTGAGTCATTCCACGAATGTCTTGAAGTTAGGGTTTTCAAAAGTAAGGATGTATTAAAGATAATGAGAACTAGAAAAGTAGTAAAACGTGATCATATTCCTACCGAGATTTGGGAGCCAATATTTAAGTAACCTAATCAAAATCCTAAAGACAATAAAAATGACTGATAAACGAAGTAGTATTTAGGTACATGTTTATAAAAGGGAAAATTATACTAAGTGAATCAAACTTATAATGAAACTCTGGGAGGGTGGGGACAAGATTAAAAAAAATTAAGTATTTCAAGGAATAAATTTGGTTTTATTGGAAGATTTACCTCAAGTAGCAAAGATGACACACATACGAATTGTAGTTAAAATTAACTTCAAATGTAGTACCGATTAGTATTTACAAAGAAATATACTGAGACCTTGTCAAATTATGTAACAGATTTACTCTGAACAGCTAGTGGTGTTTCCTTCAAAGAAAAAGTTTATTGATAATAATATCGTTGCTCGACCGTCAAGCTAATATTTTTTTGGATGCACCAACAAAATCCTCCGCTTACATCGAGTAGCAGGGACTTTGGAGACGCTGACAAAATTCACCTCCACCGAAACCGGACATAGAAGTCGTAATAAAAGCCTAACATGTATAATCTCGGCATCATATCAAGTAAGCTTCGTAAATATTCAAAATTTCATATAACATGAGAACAAACATCTAGTTTGTGGCGACAGTCATGGTCCGGAAATATACCTAGTAAAAAAAAATTCACAAATTTGCGCAAAAACTAGGGTTAGATCCCATCAACCATGAATTGATCGCTATTGGAAACGATGAGCAATAAATTCATGCGAAAGAGGAGGAGAAATCACCTGACCAGGGTTTCAGAAGCACTGGAATTGGGGGGAAAATTAGGGTTTTCTTCCCTTTTCTCGTGGAGAGAGAGAGGAGAGAGAGGGAGAGAGAGAATTTGGGAGGAAAAATCGAAGAGGAGAAAAAGAAGAGGGAGAGACCAACACGCACACGTACCCGCACCCGACGACCGAGAACAAGGAAGGGGGTGGGGGGGGGGGGGGGGGGGGGGGGGGGGGGGGGGGGGGGGGGGGGGGGGGGGGGGGGGGGGGGGGGGGGGGTGGAATTCTCGATAAAGCTCGACGCCTCGATGGTGTGGTGAGGACGCTTAGCATGGTGGGTCCCCATTTCTTTAGGGCTTAGATTGTTCCGTTTGAAATGTCAAACGTTCAAATGGTGCGAGCATTTTGCGTTTGCCGTTTTCGGCTGATCACACGTAGGGTGAAAAGGGCAAATGCGGAAAACGAACTATAATTTTAATTATTTATTCTCTCTCTTCCTAATTTCGTTTTAGTCCAGGACCTTCCTTTTGTTTTCTTATCAGTCCCTGCCGATTAAACTACTCCAGTACATGGTGATCGAAAATCAAACTAGATAACCTTAGCACATCGAGTCGTGGTGTACTGGTAACATCATTGTGCACCGGGAGTGAGGGCCGGGTTCGAGCCCTTCCTCCCACGGAGGTGGCTGGGTGGTGGCGGCCACGACCTCCGGACCAAGGTCGGATGGAGTCGTCCACTGGGCTTTAAGTTTAAAAAAAAAAAAAAAAAAAAAAAAAAAACTAGATAACCTTTGTGTGTTTGTCTAAAATGTTGGACATACAATTTCAAACGGTAAGAAGATCGTTAGTAGTTGGGACTCTCAAATATAATTTAAACCCAAATTTTTTTAAAAAAAATAAATGTTGAATGGTCTCATAGTAAAAAATGATAAAATGAGTTCCAATTTGCAAAGATTGTGTAGTCAAAAATTAATGTAGGAAAAAAATAATATAAAGTTTAGAATAGTTGGACTCCAAATTAGAACTTACTATTCTATAAAACGAATTTCTACAATCTAGAATCTACAAATTGAAAGGTCCAACCCTTAGCACCTATGGATGAGTTCAGACCGAAATTGTAAAAACTTGGACTAGGGATGAGATTTACTATTCTATAAGATGAGTTTCTATATTCTAAATCTAGAATTTAGAAAATGGAATGGACCTTACTAATGATGCTCTAACAAAACTAAAACCTAGGCTTGCAAACTTTTCAAAGTAGTCTCCTTTTTTAGTAACAACTGTCTATTAAGAATTTTTTTTTGAAAACTTGTTTAATTTTGGAACAATTTTAAAACACAAAAGTTACTTTTTATTAAACTATTTTTTTATAAAATGCCAAGGATTTCAAAGCAATTCCTAGTTGTATAATCAGTTTTTTGGGTTAGTTGGGTATATCCATATTAAAAAATGTCATATTTTATATTTCTTTAATTATTTTGGCCAAATCATCAGGGGAAAGTGTTTACACTTGTCATTTCTACCATACAATTTCAAATGCAAATGACGAGACAAACTTTACAATTTGTTATTTATAACATTATTTGTTATCGATTCAAATGGAAACCAAAGTAATTCTAACAAGTATTGATTGTTATGGTTTGTGACAAGTAATTCTTGCAGCTTGACTATCATGAATATGAGAATCATATTATGAATATATATTAATAAAAAATATTATTCATCCTTCCAAATTATGTCTCCAAATCATTCTTCCTTATGTGACATTTGACGTGACAAAATTTAAAATTAAAACTAAGGTTAAAATTAATATTAACATTTTTAAATTAACATAAAAATTAATATTAATATTAATATTAATACTAAAATTAATATTAACATGAACGTTAAAATAAATTGAGAAATTAAACTTTTTTGTTAAAATATGCCATGTCATCTATCACGTCAACTGTCACATAAGGAGGAATGGTTTGGAGGAATGAATAGCATTTACTCTACATCAACTTCAAGTCATCTTAATTTCTCTAGTTACTTTTTCTTAATTAGTATTTTTTAGGGATTTTTTGACTTTCATCCCACTTGTTAATATGAATTTGTACTTACATCCTACTTTTTAATTTTATTTGACTTACGTCCCACTTTTCGTCACAAAAAGTATTTATTTTGTCACGAAAAATATTTATTTTGTCACGAAAAGTATTTTCGTGACGAAAAGTGGGACGTAAGTCAAATAAAATTAAAAAGTGGGATGTAAGTACAAATTCATATTAGTAAGTGGGATGAAAGCCAAAAAATCCCTATTTTTTAAGACTTTGACAAAAAAAATATTAAAATGTCAATTTGGAGGTGGGAGTGGTGACAGGGTGTTACATATGTTAACTACGGTAAAAAAGATTAGTATAAATTAAAGGATTTATACAATTAGCACACATCATTAGATTCAAAGCATCGTTAGGATGCAGGACCAAAGTAACATAACAAACCCTTGACCAAGGTGCATATGAATTTACAAACCAACATATTTTTTTTATCCCTCTAAAGGTTAGTGCAAATCTATTATTGATATTATCTTAATTTCTTAAGAAAGAAAAAATAAAAAAAAATAAGCTTTTTATTATATACAAAGTTCTCTCTCTCTCTCTCTCTCTCTCCTCTCTCTCTCTCTCTCTCTCTCTCTCTTTGTTCATTGAAGTCAAATATATGATGTCCTTTAATTTTAAGATTTTTTTCAAAATGCTCTAAATTTAATTTATGAACAATAATGTTTAATTTTAGTGGTCCTTTTTCAAATAACAAGATTAGAGCATCATTAGTAAGGGCTCATCTCATTTTCTAGATTCTTAGAATGTACGAGTTTATTTTGTCGAATAGTAAGTTCTATTTCTAGTTTCAATTTCTACAATTTGGGTCTCATCCTACCCATAGGTGCTAAGGGTTGTGCCTCACAATTTATACATTCTAGATTGTATGAACTCATTTTTTTAGAATAGTAATTCCCAATTTGGAGCCAAACTTTCTAGATTTTAGACTTTACATTATTATTTTTTCACATAATTTTTTACCACGTAATCTTTGGGACCGGAGCTCATTTTTTTATTTCCTAATATTCTCATATAAATCAAACCAATTCTGCATTTATCTTCTTCTTTTTTGAATTTTTTGGCCCCAAATTGCATTTGAGAGTCTCAATTACTAATGGTGCTCTTAGGACTTAGGAGAACTTAGGCCTCATTTGGTTCGCAGAATGATGGAGTTGGAAAAGAAAAATTATTACTTTATATGTTTGCGTAGATTTGAGGAGGAAAGAAATAGTGATTCTTAATGGAAAGAAAATTAGAAAGAGAGTGGTTCTATCAATCTAAGCAAGAATTTATTTTCTCTTCTAATTCTGTTGGCATTTTCAAAAACCGAAAAGAAAAAAAAAAATGATAAAAATTATAATTTTTCAAAGAAAAAAAAATTGATGTCCTTTCTCCTTTTCGTTATGCGAACCAAACTTAAGCGCATAACATACATACATATATATATATATGTATATATATATATATATATATATATATATATAATCTAAATCCATATATCTATCTCTACAAACACACACACTCCTCTATATACACACACACACACACACACACACACACACACACACACACACACACACACACACATATATATATATATATATATATATATATATATATATATATATATATATATAAACACACATACACATATATATACATAGAGAGAAGTTGAAGGAGAAGTAGAAGAAGAGAGGAAGAAGAAGACACAGCAGTGGCAGCAGCAAGGAGCTGCAGTAGCAGCAGCATTCAGCTGCAGCAGCAGCAGCTGCAACTGGCAGCACAGTGCTGCCAGTTCCCCCCCCCCCCCATTCAGCCCCTTTGTACCCCCTGTTCAGCCCCATTTAACCCCTTAAATCCCCCCCCCCCTAGTATATATATATATATATATATATATATATATATATATATATATATATATATATATATATATATATATATATATATATATATATATATATATGGATAGATGTTAAGTTAGTTAGAAAGAAGAGTTAGAGGTAGAGAATTAAAGAGAAAGAATTAGAGGAAGATTAGAAGAAGTTAGAAGTTGAGAGAAATGAGAAGAAGTGAGGAAGGGAATGAGAGTAGGAATTAGATGAGGTTAGGAAGAGAAATAGATTAGGAAAGAAGGAGAGAAAAGAGATTAGGAATTAGAAAGGGAAGAAAGACTAGGAAGAAGGAATTAGAAGAAGAAGTTAGAGGAGGAGTTAAGAAGAAAATTAGAATAAGAGATAGAAGGGAAGTAGAATGGGAAAAGGAGGAAGTCGAGTTAGAGGGCGAAATCGAGTTCCGAGTATCGGATCGCGACGAAACTTGACGTAGGCCTAGGATACGTGATTTAGATTTTGCGGGTAGGCTCCCGAGTGGAAATCGGGGTCGTAGGGCGCCGGTATCGTGCCGTATCAGTGCGTATCTTGAAATATTCAAGATTTTGGCAACGGACCGTATCATGGACTAGACGTCCACTTTACCTAGGTATTTTGGTAGGTAATATATCCATAGGCTAGTACCTTACTACCCTGGGGAGATCGGGTCAAAATATCAAGCGTGGGTAGGCTAACTAGATAATCGCCGAAGGTAGAATTTTGCCCTTTTTAAGGGTAAAATAGAAAATTGGCCTACGGCCAAGATTTGGGTTTCGAAGTCCAAGATGGACTTCGATATGGGTTGTATAGGTTGGTAATGATTAGAAATAGTCGCCTAGACCTAGTCTTGACCCCGGTTGACTTTTTGGACCAAAAGTCAACTATGGGTCAACACTTTACCCATTTTAGTCCCAAATTTCTTTAAACTTGTGCAGTTGACCAAAAGTCAACTGTTAGTCACCAGTGACCTAGAGTTGACCTAGGGTTGACCAGAGTTGACCACAGTTGACCAGAGTTGACCGGTTGACCAAAAGTCAACTGTTGACTCAAATTGACCTAGATTAATTCTGTTTGACTTGCGTTGACCCAGTATGACCTAGCTAGACCTAATATGACTTAGGTTGACCTCGTACAGTCTAGTTTGATGCATCTTGACCTAGAATGACTTAATAGGATTCAATTGATTTGATTTTACTTCCTAAACATAGTATTGATACGTCTTGTTCTCTATAGGTCCTCGAGACGCTGCATTTGCTCCGGTTGACGTACCATATCATATTTCAGGCGAGTACATTCTCTGACACTTTTACAATTTATAATGATTGTTATGATTCATGTAATTAGTGTGGATATGCTTGTTCTCGACACATTGGTCACACGGATTGGTATTCATGGATCCCGACATGAGATGTTATTCCTCGTTATCTTGGTATATCTTGTGCAAGCCCCCTTGTAGTTCTTGTGCAGTATATGGACACCGATTCTCGAGGAGACTTGCTCCCTTCTCGTAGAATCCCGTGTCATAACGTGTCTTGCTTGGATCCACTCTACCAGTCGGGGACGGGGAGTACTAGTGTAGATGTGTGGTCATTATCCACCTTGTTACTCTTGTAGACATTGTGAGTGTTAATCATACACTTCACGTATGATTAACCAGGCCAGTAGACCTTGTGCAAGACCCAAGCCGGCCACATGTTGTAGCTAGTATTCACACACCTAGATATATGATTCTTGATTCTTGTACATGCCATGATCAGTTTACTTGCCTTGTTCTAGCTCTAGTTTTATAGCTTACCTTGCCATGATACTTGTCACGACCCGTACCCTGATTAGGGGCACGAGAACGTGGGTACGTCCAGCCTACGCCGCAGTGTCGGCGGTAGAACGCTGTATAGGTCATCTATAACATCTAACATCTAACAACAAGATATATAAACCTGTCATCTCCGCACGGAGGTATAACATAACATCTCAATTCTATATCTCAAACACAAGTCTAGGAAAGATAGAGCATGATATGAAATCAGATGAAAGGAAGAAACTGAATATATATAGAGTTACCACACCACACAAAGTAGATGTCCAACACAATAAGTACAAGATCTGAAATATAACTAAGTCACAACTAACAATCGGAACAATCCGATACAAAATGAAAACTATAAACACTAGACTAGACTAGGCACCCTCTACTGAGCTAGATGCTCCTCAGGCTCCTGAAGGTCACCCTCATGTGTCCCATAGAAGGTAGGATAGTCACCATCATCATCTGTAATATTTTCAACAGGTCCAGTCAGGACAAGAACGAGCACAATACATCTCACGCAGTTCATATCATGTTAGAAAATGTAAAGCATGCATAGAGTAAGATACATGGACTGTAAAGAAATATATATAAAAACGAGAGAGATTTGATAACTGAAAATATCTATATATATGATAAGTAAGAACTGTAGGTAACCTGTGATTTGGAGCATGAGATGGTTATATAAACGGATTTAGGACATATACAAGATTTCACAAGATTTTACAAGATTTGTACAAGATGGGATTTTGATCACATAACCATTTCCTACTCACCCTCCCCAATCAATACACAAGGATCCAGTCAAGTTACGTTACCTTATACAAGAGATTTTTATCATGTTTGCTCACGTGATCATGAGAGTACAAGATTGCACAAGAGTATACATGAAAGCGGTGTACATGAAATACTAGATGTTCGTGAAAAGCACATGACAACTGTATCTGATGCACCCCGAGGGAGATAACATCGCATGACAAGATCCATATAGTACCAATCCGTGATAATGACGTGACAGCATCATGTAAGGTATTCTAGAGCAAGAATATAAATCCTAACAAGTATAAAATGATCAGAGAATGTACTCGCCTGTCATCCTGTATGACTGATATGAATAGATGTCCGAACTGGTGTCACAGAGTCCTATTTAGAGTAAAACAGGTCACAATACATCCACAATGGTAAAAATAGAGTATACAATGCATACTACATGATTGTCACGACCCGTACCCGGATATACGGGTACGAATACGTGGGCCACGCCCAGCCTACGTCGCAGTATCGGCGGTAGAACGCTGTCAAGTATACTATACTAACTACCACATCTAAATATCCATAACTAGAAATGTACTCATATCACATCACGAAAACTAAGGAAGATAAGACAAGAAATAATAACAATATCACTAGAACAACTAGAATCTACAATGATCATAAGACAGAAAAATAAAGAAGGAACAACAAGACTAACTAAGGATAACTACCAGGCAACTCACATAGAAGAATAGTGAGATCCACCTCAGCTAGCAACATCATGAAGTCCAATACTGAGGGCACAACTACTCCTAAAATTTTATCAACATATCCAGTCAGGATGGAACGAACACAAATCTCAAATAACAGTTTTAGTTAGACGATATTGAAAATGTAGCAGTAAATAGAGAGAATATACGAGGTAAAATAATGTGTACATGAATCATGGTAAGATATGTCAAGACTGTAACTTAATGTAAGAACAAGAAAACAGTATATATCATGTACAAAAATCTGGAACTATATCTATGTGAGTTTAGTATTAGTTTCAACATGTGATCGGCTTAGAACTGTCACGCCCCGATCCGGGAAATCGCTCGTCCTCGCTAGATTTAACCCGAATCATCGTCCTCGCTGGGGCGTGATGCCGCACGAGCCTGGAGTTGCGCTCGTGCAAGGCAAGATAACAGGTTCACATAGAACTATCTCAAATCGATAACATAAGCAGCGGAAGGGAACAAAGTAAAACATAAGAATCTCTTTTATTCATATTGAACTGAAGGTTACAAAGGCTCTGAATAGCCCAACATAAAATGCCAATTGGCTACAACGCTCATGATCTCTCTTAGCTCACAAAGGATTTCATTGTTCCATACATTATGCCTCTGTATAGCCACCAAGTAGTCTTCGGCCGAACATCTCCATGTCGCAAGTCCGAACGCATATGCGGAAGCTCCTCTTGAACGCCAAGGACTCCATGCCTCGGCACGTCCAAGCCAAGCCCCGCCCCAAGCCGATCATAACCTGAACCTGCACATAAACTAGTGGGGGTTTAGTGCTTTCGTCCTCGCTTCGCACTGATCAAGACCCGCTCGCACCCAAACCAAGCACTTATTCATTTAGTGAAACATGCATCTTACTTTGTGGTCTTTCTATTTAGCCTTAGGATCAATTTCATGGCAATACTCAATTCATAGTAACATATCTTAAATGTGTCCCATACCGTGTTCCTGCAGCAGATACAGTTAGCCATAATATGAACATAACATAGTGTTCGTGCTCATCTCCGTCCCATATTGCCTAGCCTGCACGGGTTAGAACTTAACATAGAATCATCTCATTCACGTAAGCGACCAATCATAAACGTAAACACATACATAATGGGTAGCAGGCCCTGCGCCTGCACCCAGCTCTCATCTCAGCCCACCGGCCCTATCTATATGAAGGTCACGGTGTGTCGCACCGTAATGGACTTGGCATCTCATATGTGTAAGCCTACAATCGCTTCGATACGGGTTGCTAGCCCAGTATCCGAAGGATCCCAAACTTACGGATATCATAGCTTATCACAGCACTGGACGGTCGCAATCCGTCCGAGTATTGTGCACCATAAATACCACACATAATTCCCTCCTAGGTCGAACGGTCCCGGCGCCCCGGCGTAACCGTTCGAGGGAAGCCGCACCCGTGCACGGGCAATCCGAGTCCATTGACCATGCAATACGTTCCATATCATACAATCCATAGCATACCAACCGATCTCGTATTCCATAAACATAGTCTCGCACATAAACGGTTTCCCGTGCCATAAACGGTTGCCCGTGCCATAAACATAATCCACCATTCATATGGGGAGCTCCGTCGGCGTTATGCCCTAACACATCCATATTGATGCACGACGCCCAACGGCTTAGTCGTCTCGTACTCATAATCAACGCGTCCCGTACATAATGTTATTCGCATAGCCTACCTCCGTATTTACTTAGTCATTTCGTAACATAAGTGCCCGAGGGCACGCTCAGCGCCGTATTCAATGTTCTACGCCTAGAGTTCAATATTCTCGGAGCCGTGCACATGATGCACATCTCGATGTTGTCTTTCAATGTCCTACCATCATGCCCTATCGCGACCCATGCACTCGATGCACGTCGCTTCAATTGTTCGATATTCAATGTTCTATCTTAGTGTTCGACACATACCCAAACCTTTCGTTGTCGAGCCACGCTCGCTAATTCGATAACATCTTACACATACCATAACATATTTTATTAAGACGTAAAGGAATAGGGAGAGAGAGTCAAGAACCCGCCCACCTTAAGCCGATACGCCTTGCTGCCTCGCCGATTGAAGCGTCTCGCTTCCATAACTCGATCGCATAGCTAACTCCCGGACTTAGCCATTCCTTTGCTCTACTCGGTCGATTTGGCCTATCGCGCCCATGCCACAATCCGTTGCAGGGCCACGATTTGGTTTTGCGGACACTTCATTGCATAAGGCAAAATGCCGACCTCTTATCGTCCAGCGTAGAAGCATAGCCTGCACACCAGATCAACTAAAATCAGCACTTGCTCAAGCGGGACTTACTCTTTGCATCGATTCGATTCATAGATTCCAACCGACTCAAAGCTTACCTTTGGCCAACGCAACACTTGCATCGATTCGCATCGATACCTCATCGGGTCAACGCAACTCTTCGAGTCAACGACTCATCATAATGCACCGATGCGGAGCGGGGCATTACATAATATACCACTCAAAATCAGGTTCGTCCTCGAACCAAAACCAACACTTAATCCAAGTGCCTCGCATAGATCGCTTCACGATCTCGTGCTACTATCGTTAGAATCATACAACTTAGTTTGGATCATACACATATTTTAGGCGTCCCACCAATATATGCATTTCAGCCAAGCTTAGTTGTAGGATATCGGGACAACTAACAAACTCAACTTAAATCCTCAAGCATCCATCGGTCCGTACTCGACTTAGTCATATCTTAGCGCCTATTCCCAAAATACTCTTCGTATGCATCATCCCATAACATGCGATCATCTTCCAACATCTTACACATAACTTAATTCAACCATAACTTCGATCTCGTAGATTTCTCGCCGGCCACCTAACACTCGCATTGCACAAGTCATTGCGCATCCGATCGCAACAAGCTCCCACAACGCCTATTCGCCCAACCGTTTCCTATCTCTTATATAACTCAAGTCTTTCATCCAATCATTCATAACATTTAGCCTTAACAACATGGACTATGTCAACATGTCACAAATTCTTTTGTCTACAATCCGTACTAAGTCTCGACGCAACTATCCATACGTGATCCACATTCTCTCGCTCTATCCATACGTTACGTCTGGGGCTACCCCCGCTAGGTAACTTATCCAGACATCGTGCTTAGTCTCTCCCGACAAAGAGGTCAACTTGAGTCTACGATGCTCAAAGGCAACAATCTTTCCGACCCAAGGTCTCTTAGGATACGCTCATCTTCTATTCTCGACCGCATACGAATTCCTTTACTCAAACTTTGATTCAAGCCCGACTAGTTCATTTCATAACATCGATCATGCGCCCAACACCCATAGCCTAACCGTTATTCAAACCGATCTACGACATCACTCTTAGGGTCGTTCTACTATCTGTCGCCCTCGCGCATTGCAGACTTCCTGCAATTGCCTTACCGCGTCACTACGCTAAGCACGTTCCTCAATATATACTCGATCATTCCTTATCCTTCTTACGCGACTTCTTTAGGGTCATCCTATGGGACTTCAATATTCACTTGATTTGGCGGTTAAGTCTTCTAGGGTCACCTGCCCCGAAACTATGCTCGATAATTGAAGATCATCAACGAGGGACAGTTACAACGAACCATGCTATATCCTATCGCGGAGCCAAATCAATTCCCGATATTTTCTATACGACTTTACCCAATCTGACATACCTTACCAATCCGTAATTCATCCATCCCATGCGCAACTGATGCGCCGCTACTACTCGAGTCACTTAGGCACTACCGTTGACAATATCGCACAATCCTCAATTCCACCTTCGCATCAAACCACAAGTCCATATCCAAATTGCCACGCCTTGCAAGTTCGATCATCCCCACTGGATGAATCACCATACCAACGCTCACGCGGAATGATCGTCCTAATTTGACGTGACGCATATGCGAGGCTGGTGTTGCGCTCGCTCAAGACAAGAATGTCAATATAGTGGTGATCCGCGAAGCAATCCAGACACTTTTATTTTCATCCAAGCAGTATCCATCGACTCTCAATTTCTCCGAATCATCCCTACCGTTATCATCCAACTCGACATCAACTTAACTTGCATCTTATTCATCCAACAACAATGCTCAACATAATTCTCGTTCATTCGATCAGAGTATCTTCGAGTTATTGCATATCGTCTTTGATACGCCTCAATACCATCGTCGATATGCATAACTTGAACATCTTCCTTTCTCATAAGCTCAAACCCGTTGCAATTATTGCCATTATCCGAACTCGAATACGAATCAAGTCTCGCACTTATCAAGATCCATTCGGTTGTAACTACTTAACATCATCGCGCCACAATTTTCAATTTCACATATCCATTCTTATATCCCTAACTCGCACTTCCAATCGTGCTACCATTCATCGCGTTAACCCAAATTCGTTCGCACAATTTCTCCGTACTTACTCAACATGTTCCAAAGAAGTCTCCGTACTAACTCAACATAAGTTCGACCGGGTCAACTATTTCCTCAACGTAACATTCATTCGCATATGCTCGGCCTATCGTTCAACTTATACTTAACGAATCCTCGTCCGACATATCATCCATAAGTATGACTTCGCACATAATTGTTCAACTCAATTCATCAAAGCATACTAGCATCGACTTCTATCAAGTCTCCCCTACTCGAGTCTCGGTACTACTCCGTCCGTTGAGGACAAACATATCGCAATAACATAATCGTCTCGACGTAACCTATCACAAGTCACCAAACAGCTTAACATAGCTATCGCTAAGTGGTACTTCATATACCACTCAGGGTCGAGCCTATCGTTATCGGTACACTACTTCGCTATACTTGCTCGCATAATTGGTATTGCATATACCACTCGAAATCGAGTCATTACTCGACATAACACTCCGCATAGGTCCGACACATATCTTCCAATCAACTATCCCGTATGGCGATCCCTCCGATCCCAGCTCTAACGTTAGCTCAAGTTTGACATACATTCGATCTAACCGTACCATGGCGATCATATCGATCACGCCCACAACATTCGCTTATTCAAAGCTCAACGCGACGTACGGCCAACATAAGCGTTCGCCAACTCAAACTCGACTTAGCAACCAACTCAACTCGTACAATCGCATTCGCGATCTTCGAATCCCGCTCGTTGCAGCTCGTGCAACAACTTAGTCTCGATACTTAAGATCTTTACTCAATCTCGCACAACATTTCGCTATCCATCCGCATAGCCATACAACGCACATCATACCATATCGACTCGTTGCACCGATGCAACGAACGATCCACGACTTGCTGCACTACGTGCAACCGATAACACATAACCATTTCCGTAGTCACATAACACGCATCGTCTCACATATCGACCCGTTGCACTTCGTGCAACCAACAACACATGTCTCTTCGCACTGCGTGCGACCGACAACACATATATCATTACACTTCATGCAACCAACATCACCATATTCATTGCACTTCGTGCAATCAACATCCCATAACCCGTTGCACTCCGTGCAACCAACACTCTCCGATGGCACCCGGAGGTAGCGGGATAGTCACGACATACTTGTGGCAGACGTACTCACATAATATAAACTTATTGTATGGAACATCCAATGTAGCGTCGAGCAGATCCATGAGCCATGCGGTTGCGGAAACAACTTAGAGTCAACTGAATTCGATAGCGAAGCAACTGAGGGTCAAAGAGATTTACGCACGGTCCAAAGGATGGAACCGCTCTGATACCAACTTGTCACGCCCCGATCCGGGAAATCGCTCGTCCTCGCTAGATTTAACCCGAATCATCGTCCTCGCTGGGGCGTGATGCCGCACGAGCCTGGAGTTGCGCTCGTGCAAGGCAAGATAACAGGTTCACATAGAACTATCTCAAATCGATAACATAAGCAGCGAAAGGGAACAAAGTAAAACATAAGAATCTCTTTTATTCATATTGAACTGAAGGTTACAAAGGCTCTGAATAGCCCAACATAAAATGCCAATTGGCTACAACGCTCATGATCTCTCTTAGCTCACAAAGGATTTCATTGTTCCATACATTATGCCTCTGTATAGCCACCAAGTAGTCTTCGACCGAACATCTCCATGTCGCAAGTCCGAACGTATATGCGGAAGCTCCTCTTGAACGCCAAGGACTCCATGCCTCGGCACGTCCAAGCCAAGCCCCGCCCCAAGCCGATCATAACCTGAACCTGCACATAAACTAGTGGGGGTTTAGTGCTTTCGTCCTCGCTTCGCACTGATCAAGACCCGCTCGCACCCAAACCAAGCACTTATTCATTTAGTGAAACATGCATCTTACTTTGTGGTCTTTCTATTTAGCCTTAGGATCAATTTCATGGCAATACTCAATTCATAGCAACATATCTTAAATGTGTCCCATACCGTGTTCCTGCAGCAGATACAGTTAGCCATAATATGAACATAACATAGTGTTCGTGCTCATCTCCGTCCCATATTGCCTAGCCTGTACGGGTTAGAACTTAACATAGAATCATCTCATTCACGTAAGCGACCAATCATAAACGTAAACACATACATAATGGGTAGCAGGCCATGCGCCTGCACCCAGCTCTCATCTCAGCCCACCGGCCCTATCTATATGAAGGTCACGGTGTGTCGTACCGTAATGGACTTGGCATCTCATATGTGTAAGCCTACAATCGCTTCGATACGGGTTGCTAGCCCAGTATCCGAAGGATCCCAAACTTACGGATATCATAGCTTATCACAGCACTGGACGGTCGCAATCCGTCCGAGTATTATGCACCATAAATACCACACATAATTTCCTCCTAGGTCGAACGGTCCCGGCGCCCCGGCGTAACCGTTCGAGGGAAGCCGCACCCGTGCACGGGCAATCCGAGTCCATTGACCATGCAATACGTTCCATATCATACAATCCATAGCATACCAACCGATCTCGTATTCCATAAACATAGTCTCGCACATAAACGGTTTCCCGTGCCATAAACGGTTGCCCGTGCCATAAACATAATCCACCATTCATATGGGGAGCTCCGTCGGCGTTATGCCCTAACACATCCATATTGATGCACGACGCCCAACAGCTTAGTCGTCTCGTACTCATAATCAACGCGTCCCGTACATAATGTTATTCGCATAGCCTACCTCCGTATTTACTTAGTCATTTCGTAACATAAGTGCCCGAGGGCACGCTCAGCGCCGTATTCAATGTTCTACGCCTAGAGTTCAATATTCTCGGAGCCGTGCACATGATGCACATCTCGATGTTGTCTTTCAATGTCCTACCATCATGCCCTATCGCGACCCGTGCACTCGATGCACGTCGCTTCAATTGTTCGATTGTTCAATGTTCTATCTTAGTGTTCGACACATACCCAAACCTTTCGTCGCCGAGCCACGCTCGCTAATTCGATAACATCTTACACATACCATAACATATTTTATTAAGACGTGAAGGAATAGGGAGAGAGAGTCAAGAACCCGCCCACCTTAAGCCGATACGCCTTGCTGCCTCGCCGATTGAAGCGTCTCGCTTCCATAACTCGATCGCATAGCTAACTCCCGGACTTAGCCATTCCTTTGCTCTACTCGATCGATTTGGCCTATCGCGCCCATGCCACAATCCGTTGCAGGGCCACGATTTGGTTTTGCGGACACTTCATTGTATAAGGCAAAATGCCGACCTCTTATCGTCCAGCATAGAAACATAGCCTGCACACCAGATCAACTAAAATCAGCACTTGCTCAAGCGGGACTTACTCTTTGCATCGATTCGATTCATAGATTCCAACCGACTCAAAGCTTACCTTTGGCCAACGCAATACTTGCATCGATTCGCATCGATACCTCATCGGGTCAACGCAACTCTTCGAGTCAACGACTCATCGTAATGCACCGATGCGGAGCGGGGCATTACAAGAACTTGATACAATATTTGGCCTGGCTAATCATACGTGAGTGTATGATTAACACTATACAATGATGATACAATAATCTGTGGGGTATTGATTACATATCTACGCTAACACCCCATCCCTGACTAATATAGTGGATCCAGTCATGACACGTCATGACACGTGATTCTCTGAGAAGGTAGCTAGCCTTCGCAGGAATCCTGTCTATACAATGCACAAGGTGTTTCGATTAACAAAATGCCTTGGAGGAATTGGCTTTTGAAAACAAAAACAAGAAGAAAAGTACGAGAAGTACAAATTTGATTCTGGGAAAGTATTGCTATGGAAGTCTGATTCGTAAACGATCACTTTGTTCCTTGGACCATATGATGATGATGAAGATCACTGCTTGAAGTAGAACAATTTGGAAGAACTAATGCACCAGAAAGGTATCGACGCACTTGGGCACTGATGGCGAGGCCGAATGCTTTCCTGCTTTGCTTCACTTTGTTCTGGAAGAAAAGTTGAAGAAGGATGCTCTAGAGAATCAAAATCTCGAAGCTCTGATCTCTGTATTCTCTCCTGTCTCTCCCTCTGTGTGTGTCTTGTATGAGAAAAAAATGAGTCTATTTATAGACTGGGGCTTTCGTGCGTAAAAGAGTATCAACATCTGTCTTTACGCTAACAACTGCCCTCCACGATCAGAATCATCCTCTGTATGTGCTGACACGTGTCCCATCATTTCAGTAAGAATAGGATACATGTACACACGTTCTTCGAAATAGGTGGCATGAAGACCACGTAGGCACACCACGTTCCAGACTGGCCAGAACGAATCGGGCGTAAAAAGATGAGCGTAAACTAGCTCTGTCATGGGTTTCCAGCGTAAAGCGGTTATCGAATAACCTTGAGCGTAAAATGGCTCAAATAGACTTCACGCACACATTGTTTTTTATGAGCGTAAAGACTCATGTAAAACTCCGTGCGTAAAAGAAACCATTCAGTGAGCGTAAAGTAGCTCGATCTCTATAAACGACAACAATGGTCTTTGTATGAGACAAATTCCATTGAATTCTGTGGTAAATGCCATCATTGATATCTTCATGTCAAAGTCAGCTTTAAATGCGAGATTTGATGGCTTTTGTCCAGCGTGAAAGAGGCTGCTTCAGTCCTTGGCGTAAAATCACCGGTGTAGACCCAAGCGTAAAAAGATCAATCTGCTTAGGCGTAATACAATTAGCCTTGTCTTGGGCGTAAAGAAATTCCCTGCTCTGTTAGGCGTAAAGCGGGCCACTTATGACTGAGATGACTCCCTCATTGAAACACTTTTTACGCTCCTACAAGACCCCCTTCAAAGTTTTCAAATGTCCCAAAATTTGAAACACTTTGAACAGAAGCGTAAAAGTTGAGATTTGCTGAGCGCAAAATTCGGTATACGCAACAGTCAACCGCGTAAGAGCGGGGATATCCAACAGTCAGCGTAATGTTCAAGAGAGAAAAATAATGTTGGTCAACACTTTAACCGCCACAATAAATTTTCTTCTTCGTAACTTTCAAATGTATCTTCATCTTTCCGAGTGAGCGGTTTCCAATGAGGAATGTGAAGAGTCATTTTAATTTGTATAAATAAGGACAAACTCTTTACTCTTAATATTCATCCTCATAGTTGATATGGCGCCAAAAAAAGAGCCAATTGTGGAGGGTGCCTCGGTCGCCAGGCTTAACCTCGAGATAGAGAACGAGCGAGCGCAAAATCTTCTAAAGTGCTTTGGGCTGACCCCAGCAGTCTTCAGTCGTATTGATGGTGGTCCTTCAACTGCATACGAGGGACCGGGTGACGCAGAAGCATTCCTTTGTCTGATGCGTCGCTCTGGGATTCGCAGTATGCGTGAGTTGGGTGCATCCCTTTGTCAACCCAAAGAATAATAATATTCTGTGTACTGCAACTTTTATATGTAGGGATCCGCTTCCATCCTTTATAAATAAAATATTTGATGTTTTAACCCCATCTATGAACGTGCATTTGTTTATGTACTTCTGTTGACTGCTTCCGTGATTGTTGATTCCCAAGAAACAAACCAACACGTGGTGTCTATCTTATGGTTACAAGATCCTTTAAATAAGATCTTCTCCCGAAATAGACTCATCTTAATAACTTCTTCAGTCTTTATAAATAGCCGAGAATGTTTCATGTATTCTCGTACTCATCCTCCTGAAGATAGCTTTCTGCGATGTTGTTCTTCAACTAAGAGATGGCGGGGCTTTTCAACGTTGTTCCTTGGAAACAGAGGATGAATCAGCGTGTTTTTTGGGGACAGAAAGAACGATTCAATTCCATAATTAAATGGATGAACCTAGTAATATGAACGAATGGGTCTTTTCGGAAATGAGAAGTTGTTTTCAATTTCAGAGACCGGTTCATTAATAATCCTCTTCTATAAATAGACGAGAACTCTCTGTAACCTTTCCATTCCCATTTCTGCTCCTCAATTAAGAATGTCTTCTGAGGATGCACAGCAAAAGAATGAAGTCTCTAGGGACATTGAGGACATCACTGAGACCTGCCCCGCTGAGCCGATAGTGACGAGCCCGACTGAAGTAAGCAACAGTTCTTCTACGCCCAAGTCGCCCCAGGACATTCTTGCTTTCCTAGTAGAGCCCGGGAAAACTCCTGAAGAAGAAGCATTGAGGATGGCTGTCTGCCAATTTTTCATGGGTTCAGGAAACGATGCCTTCTCTGCATTGACTAACTATGTATTCAATAAGGAAGGGAGTGGCCCTCGTCCTTAATCTTTTATTTTGAACAATCAATAATAAAAGAAGTTTTATTTTTGTCCTGTCTCCTTTTTTTTTTCCTTTTTATACATAGTATTTCTTGAGAAATTTGCCATTGATCGGCAGCATGAGTAGATCTCCATTGGGTTTTGATAACCGGTAAGCACCATTAGAGAACACGGACTCAATCACATACGGGCCTTCCCATTTTGCTTGGAACTTCCCTTTGCTCTTGTGAGTCATCACTATTGGCCTTCGGACAGCCAACACGAGTTCGTCAATTTTGAATACCCTCTTTTTGACTTTACGATTGAAAGTTCGAGATATACGGGCTTGATATAGCTCAATATGCTGTTGTGCTTGAAGACGCTTCTCGTCCAATCCTTCAAGTTCTTGGAGGCGTAAGCGATCATTATTCTCTGTAGTTAGCTCATTAGCAATAGCGATTCGGAGAGAAGGGATCTGGATTTCCAATGGGAGGACAGCTTCGCAACTTATAAACCAGTGAAAATGGTATAAAACCAGTAGGAGTCCGGACTGTTGTTCGGTATGCCCATAAACATTCTCCAAGCTTCTCATTCCAATCTCTTTTATTAGAAGAGACAAACTTTTTGAGAAGTTTGATGATCGTTTTGTTGAAGGCTTCAGCTAAACCATTAGCAGCCGGATTATAAGCCGTAGAAGCCAGATTTTGAATTCGGTTCTTGTCACAGAACCGATAAAATGCCTGACTGGCAAACTGTGGTCCATTGTCATGAATTAATCGTCGAGGAATCCCGAAACGATAAATGACATGATGTTTAATGAAGCTGACTATATTAGATGTCTTTACTTCAACAAATGGAACTGCTTCTGCCCACTTTGAAAAGTAATCGGTTATAGCCAGTATAAACCGATGTCCTTTGACAGAAGGGGGGTTAATAGGACCAATAATGTCCATACCCCAAGCTTCGAAAGGCCAAGAGGCTGCTGTAGGATGTAGAAATTCAGAAGGTTGATGAATAAAATTAGCGTGAATCTGGCATGCTTTATATCTTCTGGCATAGTCTACAGCATCTGCTATCATGGAGGGCCAATAATACCCCATTCTTCGAATACGATCTTGCAACTTTAGACCCGGTTGATGGGCACCACAGACACCATCATGAGCCTCACACAGTATTTGTTTGGCTTCACTTTCTGAAAGACAACGCAGCAAGAGTCCGTCATATGAACGCCGATATAGCATATGCAAAGACGGATCATAATAGAATCGAAATGATCGTCTTTTAATTGATGCAGCTTCTTTAGGATCTTCAGGCAAAATTCCATGAACTGCATAATCAATGAATGGTGTTCTCCAATCTTTCTGCTGGAAACTTGCCTCTGTAACATAACTTTGTTCGATATGCAGATTATTCTTCACACAGAATAAATCTCGATCTAACAAAGTAATTGTATTTTGCCTTCGGATCGGGACAACCAAATCTGCAGCTAAGCTGGCAAGAGCATCAGCTTCTACATTCTGAGAACGTGGTACAAATTCAATGAAGAATCCTTTGAATGAAAGGACCAACTCGACTACCACTTGATGATAAGGGATGAGATCAGGATTTCTGACTTCATACGTCCCTCTAACTTGATTGACAATCAATTGTGAATCTCCATAAGCTTCTAGGAATCCGATATCCAATTGTTTTGCTACTTGGAGACCAATCAATAGAGCATTATATTCAGCTACATTGTTAGAGCACGGCTCATTAAGAGAATAGGCACGGTATATAACCATTTTGTCAGGAGAAACCAAGACAATTCCTACCCCAGAGACAATATTGTCTTTAGGTCCCACTCGTGATGCTCCATCAAAATATAATTGCCATATGTTATTTTTCGAAGCCATGTTGCAATCCACTACTTCGTCTGGAATGTCTTCATATAACTTCGAAGTTTCAGGTACAGGGTGAGCAGCTAAGAAATCAGCTAATGCTTGGCCCTTTACTGATTTTTGAGGCACATAGACCATGTCATAAGGAGTGAGCAACATTGCCCAGGTAGCTAACCCGTAATTAAGAATGCTCGGTTTCCTCATCAATACCCGAATGGGATTTATTCTGGAGATGACATGGATAGTCTGTCCAGTGACATAGTGCCTTGTCTTTTGGACGGCAAAAACCAAAGCTAGACATTCCTTTTCTACAGGAGTATATCTGTGTTCAGCTCCTACCACCGTTCTGCTCAGATAATATATCGCTTGTTCATGACCCTTATCGCTTTTTTGTGCCAGAAGAGCGCCAAGTGAATGATCCAAGGCTCGAACGTACAGCAAAAATGGTCTTCCTATCACCGGAGGTACCAGAACAGGTGGGTTTGTAAGATATTGTTTGTAACACCCTGTTTTCTGAAATTAGGAATTTTTGAAAATTTATTATTTTTATTATTTATTAATGGTATTTTAGTCATGGTATGATCTTTGGTGATTATTAGTGTGATTTAAACCATTTCTAAAGTCATGCTAAGTCATGACTTATGACTTGTGATTTTGGTTAGAATAACTTAGTGTAAACCCTAGTTTCTCTAATCTAGAAGTTGCCATGACCATGAGAGCTTGACCATAGGCTAAGAATATCATTTTAGTGGTTTTTAGCCTAAGGGGTATTTTGGTAATTTTCTAGGAATTATTTGGGATTAGTGAGATTTTTACTATTCATGGACTTTTAGATTAGTGACTTATTAATCCCTAACCTATTACCCTAATCTATAAGTTAACTCCTAACCTAGAATGACTAAGAGGGAGATATTTTCATTAGGTCAAAGTATGAAAATATCTAATTCTAC
This sequence comes from Iris pallida, assembly GCA_029216955.1. Classification (NCBI taxonomy): domain Eukaryota; kingdom Viridiplantae; phylum Streptophyta; class Magnoliopsida; order Asparagales; family Iridaceae; genus Iris; species Iris pallida. The sequence goes on from JANAVB010033417.1 coordinate 4,434,577, forward strand.
CTTTAAAGGATATTTTGCTTAAATTGTGCAAAATATCTATTTTATGGCACATAAGTCCTTCTCTTAGCCTAGAAGACTTGAACCACCCCTTGACCATGTGTGGCCGGCCAAGAGAGCCCCAAGACACCCCCTTGCCACCCCTTCCTATATAACCAAAACATAGATCTCAAAACCAAGTTCATGTGGAAATTAAACCTAGAAGAAAACCTAAAAAACTACCCCACTCATTTAGCCATAACTTTCTCATTTCAAGAGCTTTGAACCTCTAGTTTTCTCCATTAGGTCACCTACAATCTAAGGGAGCCTAGGGAAGTGAGCTACTCAAGTTTCACCAAGGAAGGACAAGTTGAGGCTATTGGATGTACACCCTCATTTAGTAGAAATTCAAGACATTTCACACATAGAGGTAAATATATCTAAACCTAGTTATTATACTATTTTTTCTTCATTATTGCATGCATATAGTTATAATATAGTTGTGGGTAGGGTTTGGTGAAATCTAGGAATTGTTTGGTGTCGTATCGGACACGTATCCTGATTGAAATTTCATTGTATTTTACTGTTTTTAGCTCACTGTCACATTAATATTTACTCACTGTTTTGTAAATCTTTTTAACCAAAAACCTAGCCTAGCTAACCCTAAACCTAACCCTAAAACACTGAGCACAAGTTGGGTTGTGTCGTGTCCAAAATCTGGACACGAAGCTCTCAGTTTCACACACTGGACACACTGCACAGTACACAGGGAATGCCCTGCTACCACTGTGTCAGTTCTCCCTCTACACGCCACTTGGACACGTCAAACTTGACACACGACACGGGGCATTGACTGACAGGTCATCCCCAAAGTTTGGGATGACCTCGTGTCGTGTCGGACACGGAATCGTCCCCGCAAGGGTCGTTCAGTGCACAGTGTACACACACAGACACACGACTTTGAGCGTGTCGTGTCCACTCTACACGACACGAGGACACTTCGTACTGACACGAGCACGAAGCCTATCCATAGGTGAACACATTGGACACAACCACATGGTGTCACGTGTCCCGTGTCGCGAATACGAGACACGCGAAATCACTGACACGCGGTCTAAAACACGTATTTTAGGGCTCCTGATACGCGTGTCGTGTCCACTCTACACGACACGTGGACGCGTATCAGGGCCATGGACACGAAGCCCAACCCTAGGAGCACCTCTGGGCACGAGCACGAGGCCTGTGTCGCTTTGTGTCGTGTCCTAGATCGATTTTAGGTTTCGTTCTGATACGCACTGTATCAGTGTATTCTCATTTACCCGGTCGACTTTAACCCTTCGTGGACACGCCGTGTCGCGTCGTGACACCGTGTCAGGCCACTAGGAACCTAGTCTAGCCTTGGGGCTACTATTACCAACCAAGCTTAGGTCACCTTAGTTCGATTTAGGTGATGTTTTCATTAGCCTAAGTCGGGTGTTTACAGTCCCAGTTTTTCCAGTTTTGAGTATTTTTCAGTTTTTTAAAAACGAAATTCAAATCTATTTTTGATATAATTTATACATGTATTAGTGTATTTCAGTGTATATACATGTAGTATATATGTATATGTGTGTGTATGTGAGATTTTAGGGTGTTTAGTTGTGTGTACATATAGTTGTGTATATATATACATATATATGTATATAGGATTTGTGTGTGTTGGGTTTGGGGGCTGGTTCCCTGTTCCAGGAAACTGAACACCCCCCCCTGTGTGACAGTGTCTCTCTCTCTTTCCCTTTGTCTCTCTCTCTCTCTATTTCCCTCTCTATATATATATTGTATATAATATATATTAGGTATATTATACATATACATTATGTATGTATATATGTTATATATATATATTGTAGTGTGTATATATGGTTATATATATATATATATATATATGTGGGGTATATGGGTATTTATATATAGTGGCTATATATATAGGTTTTACATTATATAGTGTATGTATATATATATCTATATAGGTAAACCTAGAACTAGTTGACCTAAGCTACTAGCCTATGGGCTATAGCTATTAGCCTATGGCCATTAGGCCTAACCCTAATCGACTAGTAAACCAAGACTTAGCTAGTTTGACCCCAATTTGACTAAGTGTTGACCAAGGTCAACCTTAGGTCAATTTGAACTAGCTTAACCTAGTTTTGACTTAAATTAACCTAGAATGACTAGTTTGACTAACCCTAACTAGTTTAACATTGTTTGACCTAACTTGGACTAGTTGACCAGTTTGACTTTTAGTGTTGACCAGGGTTGACCAAAGTCAACTATAGGTCAAACCTTGACCTAATTGACCTAGAAATAGTTTGGATGGACTCTAAGTGACTTGGTGACCTAAGTTTGACTAAAACCTAGACTATTGACTAGTTGGTTTAGACTTTGACCTATATAAGGGTATTATTTATGACTTGGTTATATAGATAGCCCTATGTAGAGTGAAGATATGTATGGGGTTAAGTAGGATACTTAGAGTTGAGTCTTGATTGAGTTAGACTATGGTTTAGCTTGATTATAAGATTAAGTTTGGTGTTGTACTATATATATTTATATGTGATGTACTTGTATAGGGAGTTGGTTATACCTTAGCTTTGTAGAATGGTATCTTGGGTATCCTAAGACAGGTTAGCCTATGGTTAGTTAAGTAACCTTATAGAGTTGACTTGGATAGTTGACCCTTGACCCAATTACCTTGTTGACTAATCTAAAGTTGATCAGAACCTTGATTAGTCTAAATTTGACTTAAGTTGACTTAGTTGACTGTAGAATTGTCTAGAGTTGACCAAGTGTGACTTCCTGTGACCTAGTTTGACTATTAGAGTTGACTTTTGACCAAATTGACCTAGAATCATGTAGTATGCATTGTAAACTTTATTTTTACCATTGTGGATACATTGTGACTTATATTGCTCTGATTAGGAGCCAGACACCTCTCCTCAGGCAGTATATCCTCTTCAGACATTCAGTTATCAGGCGAGTACATTCTCTGACCGTTTCATACTTGTTCAGGCTTTACTTCTCGCTCTAGATTACTTTACTTGTTGCTGTCACATTGGTAACACGGATTGGTACTATATGGATCTTTACATGAGATGTTATCCCCCTCGGGAGCATCGGGTACTTCATGTTATGTGTGTTTCACTTTCATCATGTACTCCCATGCTTCTATTATTCATGTGCACTCATGTGATCATGTACTCTCATGTTTACTGAGCCCTCATGTATACTATCATGTGCACCCTTTCATGGGCCCCATGTGATATCATGTACAATAACGTAACTTGTATAGATCCTTGTGTATTGATTGGGGAAACGGGGGAGTAGAAGTGGTCATGTGAATAATTCCAAAGTAGTGTAATCATGTGCAAACTCAGTAGTGTAATCATGTATAAATTCTAGCCATTCACATGCCTATCTTGTGCTCTACATCACTAGTCACTCATAGTTCTCTATATACAGTAGATATTTCATTACAGCTATCTCTTTTACAGCGTATATTTCCTTTCAGCAGTTCATGTATCTTACTCTATTGCCTGTATCGTATTTCCTAACCTGATATGCACTGCGTGAGATGTATTGTGCTCGTTCCCGTCCTGATTGGACCTGTTGAAAATATTACAGAGGATGAGGATGAGGCCTGGTGTCTACCTATTTTGGAGCAGGACTAGATGATACTTATGTTGTGGACCCCCAGCAGGATCCACCTGCAGCTGAGGATGTTGTTCCAGTAGTCTAGACCAGTTTAGTCTAGGTAGTCCCTTCTATATTTACTTTTGTCTCATATTCTGAGTTGTATTTTGAGATGTGGGAATGTATAGACTCTTAGACTTTTTGTATTATGAGTTGACAGTTCTGGATATTATGTTGTACTAGACACGTAGACTTATTCATCTATGATACTGTTCTCTTGAGTTACTATCTATCTATCTGTCTTTCGTTCTTCTACCCTAGATGTGATTGAGATGTATATTATGTCACCTCCATTCGGAGAGTATAAACTGTACAGGTACTTGGTATTGATAGATGATTGACCTAGGACAGCGTTCTACCGCCGATACTGCGGCGTAGGCTGGGCGTTGTTACGTTCTCGTACCCTAACAGTGGGTGCGGGTCGTGACACGTTTTTAGTGGTGGCCCATGCAGGTCTCGAGTTTATGTAGTGGTATTCGAACTAGAGTATCACTACAGCCTGCGATAGGATTTGAGGAGTAGGCTTAGAGAGAGTGGATACTCAATCACTGCTAGGATACTTTGAGAGATTCCTGGGATGACCCTTGAGAATCTCATTTGAAATTACGATTTAAACTCCTTTTCCCTTGATTGAATTTGATTTTGGAGGATTCACTGTAGAACTTTGAATCCTGGTGTTAGTTGATAATTTTAAAAATTTGTAGTTATTAATTTTAATTTCTTAGTGTTAGATTAATATCTTTTATTTTTTTAGGGTACTCAATCACAATTATGAGAAAACTCTTATCTGTTTCTTGCCATCTAATCCTCTTGCTAATTGCCTTTCATTAAAATGAACTGTCCTCTCTATTTTGCATCTTGCTTAAACTCTTTCTACCAATCTATGTGACTGTATCCCAAACCTGACTTACTCGACATTTCCTCAAATCAAGACTTTATTGAGACCTTCTAACCTTGACCCTTGATTGATCGAACCCTAAATATATTCATCTAGTAGCCTATCTATCCTTAGGACTGTGTTCCTAAATTATTTACTGGATTCCTGATTAATTTTATTTCATTGGTTAATTTGATCTTCTTCAATTTTTGCATCAATTATCACGTCTTGAACTCCCACTTTCTATTCTAGATCATTGGACGTTATTTACCGTGACTTAGATATTCAGAGTATAATACTAGCTGTTACCTCCCAACAAACTTTACATATAAGACCTAGACTAGCCTACCTTCATGTAGGTATTCCATGTCCCACTAAAACCCGTCTCCTTGTACTCTATTTTCTTGATATGATTTTCTGGTCAAATGGCTAAACTATAACCTCTACCATGATACTAAATTCATTCTTATTTCAATTAGAGATCCACCTTGGCTCAATTCTTTCGACCTGGCATGTGATGGTGTTCTGCTTGAACCCTCAAATACTTAACCTCGTACCGTATCTTGATTGCTTGACCCGATTGGTTAAGGATCTTGGACTATGTATCTTCTTTTATCATTTCCACCCTTACTTATGTCTTATGCTATAAATTTTATCCTCAAGTTTTACAAGCTTATCCTTTTCGAGCTTGATCATGATATATTTTATTGGGGGTACACCCACTAACATATTATCTAATCAGAACAGGCGCATGATGGTCAGATCAACCTATTGCGTTTTGGTTCGCATTTTCATATATTAATCTACACGGATGGAGACAATTAAACTTGCCCTAGAATCTTATCCGCAGCAGCCTTGACAATTCTTCTTGGAATTATTTTTATCGCCTATGAACCTCGTATTCGTATCCAGTTAAATTAACTTAATCATGACCTGGATCTTCATCATTGGATGCTCGTACTCGATTTCATTGATTTTCCATCTTGCCCAAGTCTCGATTTATCTTGAAATTGATCAACTTAGATCATGTCAAGACAAAAATCTAATTGTGATTGTTTGTGCCTAAATTTTCAATTTTCTTTTACCACTTTATGGAATGGTAACTTTAATGATTTCTCACTTGTTAATGACCCATTTTCATATAGGATGGTAGACGGCCTATAGCCTTGATGATTGTTGTTTCCTTACATTCCCAATTTGGACACCTTAGATTGCTTGTACGTTTTGATACCATAGGAACAGTCTTGATCTAGAATGACTAGTGCACCCAGATGAGACCACAGACTTTCCCATTTAACCTGTTCCCCTGGTACCACTATTGCATCACCAATTCTGGTTAAAATTAGGCCATAGACCCTTCTCACTCTAAATTATGATCACCGTAGACACATTACCGTGACTTTTAAATTTGGGGCACAAGATTAGTTGTTTTCCCAAAACTGACTTCACATACCTGACCTAGACATGACATACTACACCCATGACCTTAGTGTCCCACTCAGGCATACCATTGTATGCTTCATTTTCTTAGTACGATTTTCCTGACCCGAGGCTCCATCCTGATTTACCCCATGGAGTTATTTTTCTTTTTTGGCTTCGATTTGAATTAAAACACCTTATGACCTAAAACTGCCAGCCAATTCTTGGACATGACCCAGTATAGGTCTACTACCCCTACTTGCTTATTGACCTTGTATGTTGCCTAGGTAGTGGCTTCGTCCTTGATTGTTGGAGGTTTGACCTATAAGGAGTACGACCATCTAAATTTCGAGGACGAAATTATTTTAAGGTGGGTAGACTTGTAACACCCTGTTTTCTGAAATTAGGAATTTTTGAAAATTTATTATTTTTATTATTTATTAATGGTATTTTAGTCATGGTATGATCTTTGGTGATTATTAGTGTGATTTAAACCATTTCTAAAGTCATGCTAAGTCATGACTTATGACTTGTGATTTTGGTTAGAATAACTTAGTGTAAACCCTAGTTTCTCTAACCTAGAAGTTGCCATGACCATGAGAGCTTGACCATAGGCTAAGAATATCATTTTAGTGGTTTTTAGCCTAAGGGGTATTTTGGTAATTTTCTAGGAATTATTTGGGATTAGTGAGATTTTTACTATTCATGGACTTTTAGATTAGTGACTTATTAATCCCTAACCTATTACCCTAATCTATAAGTTAACTCCTAACCTAGAATGACTAAGAGGGAGATATTTTCATTAGGTCAAAGTATGAAAATATCTAATTCTACCTTTAAAGGATATTTTGCTTAAATTGTGCAAAATATCTATTTTATGGCACATAAGTCCTTCTCTTAGCCTAGAAGACTTGAACCACCCCTTGACCATGTGTGGCCGGCCAAGAGAGCCCCAAGACACCCCCTTGCCACCCCTTCCTATATAACCAACACATAGATCTCAAAACCAAGTTCATGTGGAAATTAAACCTAGAAGAAAACCTAAAAAACTACCCCACTCATTTAGCCATAACTTTCTCATTTCAAGAGCTTTGAACCTCTAGTTTTCTCCATTAGGTCACCTACAATCTAAGGGAGCCTAGGGAAGTGAGCTACTCAAGTTTCACCAAGGAAGGACAAGTTGAGGCTATTGGATGTACACCCTCATTTAGTAGAAATTCAAGACATTTCACACATAGAGGTAAATATATCTAAACCTAGTTATTATACTATTTTTTCTTCATTATTGCATGCATATAGTTATAATATAGTTGTGGGTAGGGTTTGGTGAAATCTAGGAATTGTTTGGTGTCGTATCGGACACGTATCCTGATTGAAATTTCATTGTATTTTACTGTTTTTAGCTCACTGTCACATTAATATTTACTCACTGTTTTGTAAATCTTTTTAACCAAAAACCTAGCCTAGCTAACCCTAAACCTAACCCTAAAACACTGAGCACAAGTTGGGTTGTGTCATGTCCAAAATCTGGACACGAAGCTCTCAGTTTCACACACTGGACACACTGCACAGTACACAGGGAATGCCCTGCTACCACTGTGTCAGTTCTCCCTCTACACGCCACTTGGACACGTCAAACTTGACACACGACACGGGGCATTGACTGACAGGTCATCCCCAAAGTTTGGGATGACCTCGTGTCGTGTCGGACACGGAATCATCCCCGCAAGGGTCGTTCAGTGCACAGTGTACACACACAGACACACGACTTTGAGCGTGTCGTGTCCACTCTACACGACACGAGGACACTTCGTACTGACACGAGCACGAAGCCTATCCATAGGTGAACACATTGGACACAACCACATGGTGTCACGTGTCCCGTGTCGCGAATACGAGACACGCGAAATCACTGACACGCGGTCTAAAACACGTATTTTAGGGCTCCTGATACGCGTGTCGTGTCCACTCTACACGACACGTGGACGCGTATCAGGGCCATGGACACGAAGCCCAACCCTAGGCGCACCTCTGGGCACGAGCACGAGGCCTGTGTCGCTTTGTGTCGTGTCCTAGATCGATTTTAGGTTTCGTTCTGATACGCACTGTATCAGTGTATTCTCATTTACCCGGTCGACTTTAACCCTTCGTGGACACGCCGTGTCGCGTCGTGACACCGTGTCAGGCCACTAGGAACCTAGTCTAGCCTTGGGGCTACTATTACCAACCAAGCTTAGGTCACCTTAGTTCGATTTAGGTGATGTTTTCATTAGCCTAAGTCGGGTGTTTACAGTCCCAGTTTTTTCAGTTTTGAGTATTTTCCAGTTTTCTAAAAACGAAATTCAAATCTATTTTTGATATAATTTATACATGTATTGGTGTATTTCAGTGTATATACATGTAGTATATATGTATATGTGTGTGTATGTGAGATTTTAGGGTGTTTAGTTGTGTGTACATATAGTTGTGTATATATATACATATATATGTATATAGGATTTGTGTGTGTTGGGTTTGGGGGCTGGTTCCCTGTTCCAGGAAACTGAACACCCCCCCTGTGTGACAGTGTCTCTCTCTCTTTCCCTTTGTCTCTCTCTCTCTATTTCCCTCTCTATATATATTGTATATAATATATATTAGGTATATTATACATATACATTATGTATGTATATATGTTATATATATATATTGTAGTGTGTATATATGGTTATATATATATATATATGTGGGGTATATGGGTATTTATATATAGTGGCTATATATATAGGTTTTACATTATATAGTGTATGTATATATATATCTATATAGGTAAACCTAGAACTAGTTGACCTAAGCTACTAGCCTATGGGCTATAGCTATTAGCCTATGGCCATTAGGCCTAACCCTAATCGACTAGTAAACCAAGACTTAGCTAGTTTGACCCCAATTTGACTAAGTGTTGACCAAGGTCAACCTTAGGTCAATTTGAACTAGCTTAACCTAGTTTTGACTTAAATTAACCTAGAATGACTAGTTTGACTAACCCTAACTAGTTTAACATTGTTTGACCTAACTTGGACTAGTTGACCAGTTTGACTTTTAGTGTTGACCAGGGTTGACCAAAGTCAACTATAGGTCAAACCTTGACCTAATTGACCTAGAAATAGTTTGGATGGACTCTAAGTGACTTGGTGACCTAAGTTTGACTAAAACCTAGACTATTGACTAGTTGGTTTAGACTTTGACCTATATAAGGGTATTATTTATGACTTGGTTATATAGATAGCCCTATGTAGAGTGAAGATATGTATGGGGTTAAGTAGGATACTTAGAGTTGAGTCTTGATTGAGTTAGACTATGGTTTAGCTTGATTATAAGATTAAGTTTGGTGTTGTACTATATATATTTTTATGTGATGTACTTGTATAGGGAGTTGGTTATACCTTAGCTTTGTAGAATGGTATCTTGGGTATCCTAAGACAGGTTAGCCTATGGTTAGTTAAGTAACCTTATAGAGTTGACTTGGATAGTTGACCCTTGACCCAATTACCTTGTTGACTAATCTAAAGTTGATCAGAACCTTGATTAGTCTAAATTTGACTTAAGTTGACTTAGTTGACTGTAGAATTGTCTAGAGTTGACCAAGTGTGACTTCCTGTGACCTAGTTTGACTATTAGAGTTGACTTTTGACCAAATTGACCTAGAATCATGTAGTATGCATTGTAAACTTTATTTTTACCATTGTGGATACATTGTGACTTATATTGCTCTGATTAGGAGCCAGACACCTCTCCTCAGGCAGTATATCCTCTTCAGACATTCAGTTATCAGGCGAGTACATTCTCTGACCGTTTCATACTTGTTCAGGCTTTACTTCTCGCTCTAGATTACTTTACTTGTTGCTGTCACATTGGTAACACGGATTGGTACTATATGGATCTTTACATGAGATGTTATCCCCCTCGGGAGCATCGGGTACTTCATGTTATGTGTGTTTCACTTTCATCATGTACTCCCATGCTTCTATTATTCATGTGCACTCATGTGATCATGTACTCTCATGTTTACTGAGCCCTCATGTATACTATCATGTGCACCCTTTCATGGGCCCCATGTGATATCATGTACAATAACGTAACTTGTATAGATCCTTGTGTATTGATTGGGGAAACGGAGGAGTAGAAGTGGTCATGTGAATAATTCCAAAGTAGTGTAATCATGTGCAAACTCAGTAGTGTAATCATGTATAAATTCTAGCCATTCACATGCCTATCTTGTGCTCTACATCACTAGTCACTCATAGTTCTCTATATACAGTAGATATTTCATTACAGCTATCTCTTTTACAGCGTATATTTCCTTTCAGCAGTTCATGTATCTTACTCTATTGCCTGTATCGTATTTCCTAACCTGATATGCACTGCGTGAGATGTATTGTGCTCGTTCCCGTCCTGATTGGACCTGTTGAAAATATTACAGAGGATGAGGATGAGGCCTGGTGTCTACCTATTTTGGAGCAGGACTAGATGATACTTATGTTGTGGACCCCCAGCAGGATCCACCTGCAGCTGAGGATATTGTTCCAGTAGTCTAGACCAGTTTAGTCTAGGTAGTCCCTTCTATATTTACTTTTGTCTCATATTCTGAGTTGTATTTTGAGATGTGGGGATGTATAGACTCTTAGACTTTTTGTATTATGAGTTGACAGTTCTGGATATTATGTTGTACTAGACACTTAGACTTATTCATCTATGATACTGTTCTCTTGAGTTACTATCTATCTATCTGTCTTTCGTTCTTCTACCCTAGATGTGATTGAGATGTATATTATGTCACCTCCATTCGGAGAGTATAAACTGTACAGGTACTTGGTATTGATAGATGATTGACCTAGGACAGCGTTCTACCGCCGACACTGCGGCGTAGGCTGGGCGTTGTTACGTTCTCGTACCCTAACAGTGGGTGCGGGTCGTGACATTGTTTAATATCATTGAAGGCATTTTGACATGCTTCATCCCAGACAAAAGATACTCCTTTCTTTAATAGGCGGGAGAAAGGTTGACATCTCCCGGAAAGATTAGATATAAATCTTCTAATATAAGCAATACGGCCCTGGAAGCCACGGAGCTCTTTCAGATTACGAGGAGGACGCATTTCAAGAATTGCTTTAACCTTATCAGGATCAACATGGATACCCTGAGAGGTAATAACAAATCCTAAAAACTTGCCACTGGAAATCCCTAAGAAAGATTTAGTAGGGTTCATTTTCAATTGATGTTGGCGCATCAATTCAAATACTGTCTTCAAGTCTTGAATGTGATCATTCTTTGACCGACTTTTAACAGCAATGTCATCTACGTAGCATTCAACTATTTTCCGTAGATGTTCTTGAAAGATATTGCTCATAGCCCGTTGATATGTGGCACCGGCGTTTTAAGACCAAATGGCATAACCGTATAGCAGAAAACCCTAAGAGGTGTTCGAAAAGATGTATGCTTCTCATCTTCTGGATGCATCTTGATCTGGTTGTATCCTAAGAATCCGTCCATGAAAGACATACGTTCAAAACTGCATGTATTGTCTATCATAACATCAGTAATGGGAAGTGGAAATTCGTCCTTTGGACAAGCTGTATTAAGATCTCGGTAATCTATACAAACTCGGACTTTTCCGTTCTTCTTCATAACAGGAACGATATTGGCCACCCAATCAGGGTGTTGTTCTTCACGAACGAAACCACAAGTGATCAGCTTTTTGACTTCTGCTTCAATTGCATCCATCATATCTGGTCTAAAGCGCCGTTGCTGTTGTTTTACCGGTTTGACGTTAGGCAAAATGTTAAGTTTATGAGTAGCAACTTTAGGATCTAGTCCTGGCATATCCTCATAACTCCATGCAAAGATGTCAATATAATCTTTGATAAGTTTTGTCAATTCTTTCTTTTCATTTTCAGAAAGATTCTTACTGATGAATATTGGTTTGGGCATAATTCCATTTCCAACATCGATCTGGATAACCTCATCCTCTGTTGGTGGCTGTCGCTGTTCAAAACGAAGTTCCCATTGAGTATCCATCTGTTGAGCCCAAGGATCATTCTCAAATGGCTCTGATTCATCATCGGTTTGAACCATATTGACTGAGAATATCTGTCTAGATTCATCGTATGAGGAATCTATGTTGTCTTTATATTGATGACTTTGATTATCAGAAGATAAAGTCATTCTCTCAATAAACTTGACAGCCATATACTCGAAAAGGAAATCTTCATTGATATCAAAGAGATGAGCAATATTTACATCATTTGTAGTCTGATTACTATACTTCGGATTAGTCAACGGTGGACCATCATCCGTCTTCTGCTTAGAATTGCCAATATTGACGATCGATGGTGATTCTAGATCATTCGTACCAGAAGTACGCCATTTGACTTTGATCATAAAAGGTTGAACTTGACTCTTAGCGAGAATTCTTATTGATTCCTCCGGTAAAGTTTGAGTTCTTCCTTTAACCTTGATTATCAAAGGTTGATCATTGACAAGTTGAGATTGGATTCGTCCCTTGACCATGATCTTCAAGGGTTGTTTCTCTGGTGGATCTTCATTAATAGACTGATCCTCAGGTGATGATTCTTCAGCTATGTCTGATATCTCTTTCATATGCTCTTGTTTATAAAGCCTTGAATCAGAGAAGTAGGCTTCGACACCCTTGAAAGGATTAATATCAGCAAATTCAGTTTTTACAACTCCTTGGGAATCCACATACTTGAAGCATTGGTGGAGAGTTGAAGGCACAATATTGTGCTCATGAATCCACGGTCTTCCAAGAAGAATATTGTAGGATACATCCGAGTTGATAACATAGAAAGTTACCATGGATCGAAGATCACCAATGTGCATCTGTAACCGAATCTTCCCCAGTGGCTTACTCTTGCCAGAGTTAAAACCAACAATAGTAGTACTAGTGTAAGTCAGTTCACTAGTAGGAATCCTCAAGGGTCTTAGCATACTCTGGAGAATTATGCTAATTGAAGACCCGGGATCAATGTAAATCCTGTCAATTTTAGTAGATCTGATATATCCAGTGTAGCACAGAGGTCTATCATGCTTGTTGTGTTTCAATAGCATATCCTTTTGTGTGAAGATGATGTTGGGAATTGCTTCCATCACGCTATGACATTGTGGACATGACACTGGCATATTATCGGGAGTCTTGAGTTGAGCTAAGCATGAGTCTGCTTGAAGTAAAGCTTCACTCAAGGTCTCTCTGCTTTCTCTGGAGAGGCGAAGTAGTTCAAATATAGACAATCTAGCCAGAGTATTGGCTAACTGAGCTAGAATATCGAATTTGTAAGGCTTCATTGTCATCCCCTGATTGGAAGCAGACTTCAATGGGATATCAAAGCGCACTGCTTTCTGTTTCCCTTTTTCAACCACAGACGGTTTAGCAGGAACAGGAGAAGATTGAGCCGGTAGTGTTTCCACTACATCTTCTGCTTCTTTGGAGGATCCCTCATAGTCTTTATGGTACTCCTTTCCAGATCTTGTACCAGCAAAAGTTTCTTCTTCAGGCTCAGGAGAAGAAAGTACCATATTACAGGATTTAGTCTTTCTTCCTTTAGCCTTCTTCTCGCGAGGATGGTTACGAGAAATTTCAGAACCCAATCCAGCGGTAGAATTCTGATTCTGAATTTGTAAAGGAAGACGGATTCCTTTATCATGGTTCAAACCTTCGGCCTTTTGAAAGTCGTAACCCATCTTCTTCATGAGAATGACAGATTGCTGACTATACAAATGGATAGGCAGTAGACTTTGAACAGGCATTTCAGCACAGAACGAGGAATGAATCTCTGCAACTACCGGAGAATGAAGTACAGATGTCTCTGTAGTTAAGGGAGAAGAAGGATTCGGGAAACGAGGAGAAATCCCTATTGGAGCCTTTTCATAAGCAGCAAAAACTTGTTGTGTCCGGTATAAAGGAATACTATTCATGGCTAGCCACTGCTGATGAGTAAGCTTGAGCTTAGTAGGAGGGGCTAAACTTGGAGGGCAGATGTTTAGTCCTTTCAGTCTATCTTCCAGAGGGAGGCCGTTCCGTAGATGATCCAGATCATCAGGATCTGGAATAATATGAGAAATCATGTTGCAAGTTTTGACTTTCTTGTCTTTCTTGGATTCTGAAGTTTTACCTTCATTTTCTAGTTCAGGCACTAAGTCAGGATGTACCCACATGATTTCACCATTCTTCAATATGAGAGGCAGCAATCCTGTATTTTCTTCTCTGGCAGGCGGGATATTCACAATCTTCATCGTCGCCTTCGGAATCGGTATAATTCCATCTGGGACTTGCTGTGGAGAAAAATCCCCAAACTGAAGAGAAACCATATTGGTTGTCACCGTATGGTCATCATTGGTTAAAGCGATGGCGCCACCATTTATCAGCTCCTGGATCTTCTTTTTCAAGACATAGCAAGCACTGGTAGGATGATTAATGTATCTATGATAGATACAATACTTGGGATTGTCAGTCAAATTCACCTCATTAGGCCTTTTTGGCTCTGGAATCTGAAGTTTACCACTTTTGACCAGACATTGGAATATTCTTGGGATATCGCTTTCGTCAAAGGAGTATTCTTCCTTTGGCTTGGAAGATTCTTGATTGCTTGATGTCGTCTTGCTCTTGGAAAGATTGACCATAAGAGTATCTTTTCCTTTCACATTACGATTGCCGGGATTATTGCCAGGATTATTTTTCTTCCCTTTATCTTCTGACACGAAAATCATCCCATGTTCGCGAGCCAACCTACCATTGGTCTCGGCAGAAATTGCTGCTATAATGAACGAAGCCCAATCTGTGAATTGGGAACCCGTGAAGACAGCGATGGATGGTCGCAGATTCATCTTGCATGTGTCAATCAACGCTGAATCTGGCATACCAGAAGGCATCTTTAGAGTAGCCTGTCGGAAGCATTCAATGAATGTCCGAGTATCTTCTTTCTCCTTTTGTTTGATTTCTATCAAGGAGGACATGTTCATGTCCATACCTCCTTCATAGAAGCGGGAGAGGAACATTGCTTTGAATTCGTCAAAAGACGAAATAGAGTTATCAGGTAAGCTGCGATACCAGTCGTAAGCTGAACCCGTCAGACATCCGATGAACACTCGGGTGAGAAGAGCATCATTTTTCTGCAAGTGTACAGTCATAATATTAAAGTAATTGATATATTGACTGGAAGATGCTTTTCCATCGAACAAAACCATGGATTGTGGCTTGAACTTCGGTGGAAAGGGTACGTCATTCCAATGAGGAGGATAAGGTTGCTTAATCCCTAGCCTCTGGAGTTGATCTTTGTGCCTCAAAACTTCAAACTGTGCTTTAAGTTCGCGTACTGCTTGAATGGCTTCACTGGTTTGAGGAAGCACATTTGACTGAGTAGTCGTTGGATGCACCATGACCCCCACTGGAGGTGGTACATCTTCTGGAAGAATGGGATCCGGAGATGCAGAATTTTGATTAGCAGCGGGCTCTTGAATATTCAAAGGTATTTCAGTCCCTTGACTATCTTGAGTTTGTGCTGCTACTGGTGCCGGTGTCACTGCTGTCGGTTGAGCAGTTTGCTGATTCAAAATTATTTGATGCATGTTTTACACCATGTTAAGCATATCCTTCAGTGATTGTTCAACAACAGTGAGACGTTGTTCTGTATTAGCAGATGACGTCTCTGGCTCATCTCTAACAGCGTAGGATTCAACCTCTCTTGAAGATACAGAAGGGTTTGTATAAAAGTACGAATCCACGCTATCGGTATCAGACTCAAAAGATTGAGTACCCCCAGCCTCTGAATCAGAAGTCTGCAATTGTCTTCGTCTTCTTGATCGAGTATTCTGATATACTCCTTCAAAGGAATCAAGAAGCCTGTTGAACTATTATTGACTTGGAGTTTGGGACGTGTTCCGTCTTGGACGTCGTCCTCTGTTAGTATGAGATGCCATATTGACTGACACATATGGCGGTTCATGTTCTTGGTCTTCAGCTTGATGTGGAGGTACATTGAAACTCAATCGATCAAAAACTGATCGTCTTGAAGCCGAACAACAACAGTTGATCACAACCTGGTGGTATTCACAAAGATGTTTTTCTTGGGAGAATGTCACCGGAGATTGTCTATTCTTACGCTTTTGCATTAGCAATTCACGTAAGTCAGAAGGAGTGGATGAAGTATTCTTCTTTATTACATTGGGGGTAGAAAAACGTTTAGTCCCTTGTGTATAAAGAAGATTACTGGCTGCATTCGCAGAACCAAATTGTACATTTCTATGCGCTTGGAATTGTGTGCGTAAATCTTGAGATTTAGCACGCAGGACTCCATTTTCCTGGCGTGTGATTTGTAAATTTGGTACCTTGCGTAAAGCAGTATAAGAAGGTCGTTGGTGTAGAACGGAAGTTTTACCAACAATATTTTTACGCTGCACACGTTTAGATACATTCACATTCGACATGTGAGCATCTTTGTGAATTTCATCTATACTGTCATAGACAGGAGATTTATCTTTACGCATGGAACGTAAAATCTTGTTATCTGCCACGTTTCCAACGGAAGATTTTGTTTTACGCGAGGAGCGTAATTTATTTGGGCCTACCACGTCACTGACGGGAGACTGATTCTTACACCCAGAAGCACAAGCTTTAGAGTCTGCCCCATTACGAACGGGAGTCTCATTCTTATGAACTGAGCGTAAAATTTGGTTCTTACCCACTGAGCGTAAAACTTGATTTTTACGCGGTGGGTGTGAAACCTGGTTATCTTCAACGTTACAAACGGGAGACAAATTGTCACACTTCGAGTGCAACTTTGAAGTAGGGACTGCCTCGTTATGAACGGGAGCCCCTACGGCAGGAGTGGGAAGAACCCCCTTGTCAACAGAAGCAGCAGAGAGATCAGAAATCACTTTGGATTTGGGAATCCAAACTTTTCGTGCTTTGCGAGACTTTTGAACATTGGAATGGCGAGAACCACCCCCAGTTCGGAGCATCTCTTCATAGGCAGTCTGGTCGAAGTGTACCACCAGAGTCTTCTTGGTCGAACCGACCGAAACATCATCATATTGAGCAATCGCCTCCTCGTCAGAGGAGAAGGTCGTCCCTAGCAGAGTCGCCATTTTTGTTTCGATTAACAAAATGCCTTGGAGGAATTGGCTTTTGAAAACAAAAACAAGAAGAAAAGTACGAGAAGTACAAATTTGATTCTGGGAAAGTATTGCTATGGAAGTCTGATTCGTAAACGATCACTTTGTTCCTTGGACCATATGATGATGATGAAGATCACTGCTTGAAGTAGAACAATTTGGAAGAACTAATGCAGCAGAAAGGTATCGATGCACTTGGGCACTGATGACGAGGCCGAATGCTTTCCTGCTTTGCTTCACTTTGTTCTGGAAGAAAAGTTGAAGAAGGATGCTCTAGAGAATCAAAATCTCGAAGCTCTGATCTCTGTATTCTCTCCTGTCTTTCCCTCTGTGTGTGTCTTGTATGAGAAAAAAAATGAGTCTATTTATAGACTGGGGCTTTCGTGCGTAAAAGAGTATCAACATCTGTCTTTACGCTAACAACTGCCCTCCACGATCAGAATCATCCTCTGTATGTGCTGACACCATGTCCCATCATTTCAGTAAGAATAGGATACATGTACACACGTTCTTCGAAATAGGTGGCATGAAGACCACGTAGGCACACCACGTTCCAGACTGGCCAGAACGAATCGGGCGTAAAAAGATGAGCGTAAACTAGCTCTGTCATGGGTTTCCAGCGTAAAGCGGTTATCGAATAACCTTGAGCGTAAAATGGCTCAAATAGACTTCACGCACACATTGTTTTTTATGAGCGTAAAGACTCATGTAAAACCTCGTGCGTAAAAGAAACCATTCAGTGAGCGTAAAGTAGCTCGATCTCTATAAACGACAACAATGGTCTTTGTATGAGACAAATTCCATTGAATTCTTTGGTAAATGCCATCATTGATATCTTCATGTCAAAGTCAGCTTTAAATGCGAGATTTGATGGCTTTTGTCCAGCGTGAAAGAGGCTGCTTCAGTCCTTGGCGTAAAATCACCGGTGTAGACTCAAGCGTAAAAAGATCAATCTGCTTAGGCGTAATACAATTAGCCTTGTCTTGGGCGTAAAGAAATTCCCTGCTCTGTTAGGCGTAAAGTGGGCCACTTATGACTGAGATGACTCCCTCATTGAAACACTTTTTACGCTCCTACACAAGGAACTAGGAAGACTTGCACAAGGCATACCATATATAAGAGGAATAACATCTTATGACGGGATCCAGACAAATACCAATCCGTGTGAACAATGTGTCAAGAGAACAAGGATATCTACACTAAATACAAGAAACAAAAATGATATCATAAAACAGAAATATTATCAGAGAATGTACTCGCCTGTGATCTGGTGGAATATGTCAACTGGTCCAAAAACAGTGCCTCGAGGACCTATAGGTGGAATACTGTATCAATATAAGGGTTTGGAAGTAAAATCAAGTCATACTAAGTCAACTAGGTCAAGGAAAGTCAAAGCAAGTCAAACTAGGTCAATCTAAGTCAAGGGTTGACTTACAGTTGACTTTCGGTCAACTGGTCAACTCTGGTCAACCCTAGGTCAACTTTAGGTCAAACTTGACTAACGTTGACTAACAGTTGACTTTGGGTCAACTGGTCAACTTCGGTCCAGTTCCAATCAATTTTATGCTACGGTTGACTTCCGATTGACTTTTGGTCAAAATAGTCAACTGTGGTCAACCAAGGTCAAAACCAGTCTAACCTAGGTCAAATGTTGACTCTACTTCGACGTTCAATCAAAGTAGTCAACCATGGTCAAACTGGGTCAAAGCTAGTCTCTACAAACATCTACAGGGTCAACACATTCAATTTTAGTGGATGTAAAATCACTGGAATCGATGGATCTCAAATACCACAAAAGGAGAAAGATTATAATAATATGGTGAAACCTACAGATGTTGTCGGATGGTAAAACAACCATCACCAACGTGTCCAGAATGGTCAAATCAGC
This sequence comes from Iris pallida, assembly GCA_029216955.1. Classification (NCBI taxonomy): domain Eukaryota; kingdom Viridiplantae; phylum Streptophyta; class Magnoliopsida; order Asparagales; family Iridaceae; genus Iris; species Iris pallida. The sequence goes on from JANAVB010033417.1 coordinate 4,453,629, forward strand.
TAGAATAGCCTGTCCATAAGTCTAATTTGGACACAGGGGAAAAAAGGTAATTTCGGGCCAAAATGGTATTCGTGTCGGACCCACTTTGCACCGAAAAACGTGCCAAAATAAAAGTGCACAAAATCTAACAAATTATATGTCCACGAATCCAGAATGACGATACGAACCCAACGGTATATCCAGAATTGGATTTAGTTGACCCGATCTCAAATTGGTCTGTTGACCAGGACATTGAAATTCCGATTTGCACGGAAAAGCGTGTTGGAGCTAATGTCCTCAAAACTCAGTAAATTATATGTCAACGAGTCCAGAATGACGATACGAACTCAACGGTATATCCAAAATTGGATTCCGATGAGCCGAACTCAAAATGACCCGTTGACTCAGAAAGTGGGACCCGCTTTGCACCGAAATACGTGCCAGGGCCCACGTTCTCCAAATCAAGCAAACTTTATATGAAAACATGCCAGAACGATGCCACGAGTCTACTGGTGGTGTCAGAAATTGAATCCGGAGTCCCGGGTTCAAAAATGGAATTTTACAAGTGCAACACTAAGAATTCGAACGGCCAACTTTGGCGTCGAATTCGACCGACCTAACAAGCTCAAACTGAAATGAAATCTCAAGGGGGGCAGGAAGAGGGTTATACCAGCTGTGCACCGGAACTGGTAGCGCGCAAAACGGAGCTACGACGACGAAGATAAGAACCCGCAAAGTTGGCGTCACAAAACTGTCCAAAAATAGTTTAAATTAAAACGTCAACTTGGTGGCCGGTTTTGATGTATCAAACGATAAAATTAACGGGTGAAATTTGAGAGGGATGAAGGGGTATATACTGAGATTGAGACGGAGTAAAGAAATCGCCGATCCAACGGTCGGATTTCCCGAAAAACGTGTGCGAAGTTGCTGCCCCGAGACGCAAATTTGTGTTCCGTTCCCGCGCGCGTCACAGCGGGATGTCGTGCAAAACGCGCGGATAGCCTGTTTCCCGCATCGGGGACGACGGAGGCGGCAAGGGGGCCTCGCCTGAGGTCGCTCGGCCATGGGTGGCCGGCCACGCGATGGCGCGCGGCCACCCACCGGCGTAACTGCGACCGCTGCTATGACAGCTGCTGCTGCCGCTCTCTTGCCGCCACTGCTCGCTGTAACTGCTGCTGCTGCGCACGACTGTGGTGCACGCGGCCAGGGCGACGGCGCGGCACGGCGGCGAGCAGCGGGTGGAGGTGGCGAGAGTGGTGGTGGCGGTAGTGATGATGTGTGTAGATGATGATGATGATGTTAAGAAGATGAGGAATAGGAGGAGGAGAGTGGGGAGTCTCGGCCTAGGGTGGTGGTGGTGCTAATATGAAGAAGAAGAAGAAAATGAAGAAGGGGAAGGAAAGAAAATAATGAGAGAGGGGGGGTTGCTCTCGTACATGAGGGGAGGGGGGGTTGTACGTGTGTACAGGAGAGAGAGAGAGATAGAGAGAGAGAGAGAGAGAGAGAGAGGGTGAGATGAGAGAGATATATAATATATAATATATATATGTGTGTATATATATTATATAAATAGATATTTAGAGAGAGAGAGAGATAGATATTTAGAGAGAGAGGGGGTTTGTCCTGTACGGGTGGGGGGGAGTTGTGATGGTGATGGGGGGAAAGTTATGTGGTGAGAGAGAGAGATATTTAAAATATAAATATATATATATGTATATATATATATATATATATATATATATATATATATATATATATATATATATATATATATATATATATATATATATATATATATATATATATATATATATACATGAGAGAAAAATAGAGATATTTGTATAGAGGATATTTTTAGAGTAGGGAAAAATTAGTGTATGGATATTAAGGAAGGGGTAACAAGGAGCTTGGACTGGGTTTGGAAGAGCCGGGTCGGTTAAAATCGGACATGGTACAACAATAAATTATTTTTAGGTATTTATAATCATGGGAAAATAAGTAGCATGTGGGGGCTCAAATAAATGGGACACAAGTGGCAGGCGGGTAGTAGGCTTCATGTGGGCCATGCCCCTATTTGGGGTTGACAGGTTTGGGTCGATGTCGGGTCCCGAAATTAAATTGGAAAATAAATCAGGTTTTACGGTAGATAATTAATTGGCCTAAATTGACCCGAAAGTTGTGCGAAGAAAATGAAGCACAAAATAGAGTGTCTGAGTGGGACACGAAGGTCATGGGTGAAGAGTGTCTCGAGTAGATCAAACATGACAAGTTGGTTTCGAGAAAATGACAGGTCTGGTGCTCCTAAATTAAAAGTCATGTCAACGTACAAACGATGATCAAGGAAAAGAGTGAGAATTCAATTAATAATTAAATGGTCTAAATTGATCCGAACTTGCGTGAAGCAGAAAGAGTACAAGGGAACAAGTTCGAGTGGGACACGAAATATAAATGTGAAGATAATCCCGTCTACTACAAACTCCAAGAAGGAAGTTTCCAGAGACTGGCATCCCTGATGCTCTAGAATTCCAAGTCACGGTAAAGAACATTTAATGATCAAAATTAATTTAAATAGAATGAATTATCGAGAATAAATCATTTAGAAAATTCGAAAATAAATCCCAGAAATTCAGGGGGCTTACAATGATTCTAGGTCAATCTAGGTCAAAGTCAAACCTGGTCAACTCTAACAGTCAAACTAGGTCACAGGAAGTCAAACTAAGTCAAATAAGGTCAAACAAGGTCAAACTAGTCTAATCTAGGTTAAAGTCAACTCTTGGTCAACATTCTAGTCAAACTAGTCAAGTTATCTAGGGTTTTGGTCAACAATGGTCAGACTAGTCAAATACTAGCCAACATGATCAAGCTAGGTCAAGTCTAGGTCTACTAGACCTATTGGTCAAGTCTAAACCTACTAACCATGGGCCATAGGCTAGAAATCCTAGGGCACTATATACAGGTATCTATACCTATATAATATAAACTTAACTGACATCTATATAATATATATATACAAGGCCTATACTCATATATATCAAAAACATATATATATATATATATATATATATATATATATATATATATATATATATATATATATATATATATATATATATATTGGTTATGTATTATAGATAGTACTATATATAGTGGTTATATATGGTATTATCTATAGTTTATATATATATATACACATAACCTATATACCCAAACTATAGATAATACCATATATAACCACTATATATAGTACTATCTATAATACATAACCAATATATATATATATATATATATATATATATATATATATATATATATATATATATATATATATATATATAGGGAGCGGATCGGGAGCCCCGTCCGCGGAGCCCCGCCGAAGCCCCGCTCCCCCTTAGCCGTTGGATCGCGCGGGCGAGGGCGGGCCCCACGCGGGCCCCGCGCGATCCGATGGTGCAGGGGGGGGCGGGGCTTCGGCGGGGCTCCGCGGGCGGGGCCTTTGATCCGCTCCCATATATATATATATATATATATACCAATATATATATATATATATATATATATATATATATTTTTTTTTTTTTTTTTTTTTTTACCAATATATATATATATATATATATATATATATATATATATATATATATATATATATATATATATATATATATTGTAGAAGCATGGAATTTCACAACCAGAAAGCCCATGCGCCAGACACTACATGCGCTAGAACTCAGACGAAGAATTTCACCGCAAAATCAATAAGTATAGACATTTGAAGAAGGACTTTTTATTTATAATATAAAAGTCTATTACATGTCTAGAAAAGGTTGTACAAAGGAGAAATTCTACAAAGGAAAGATCCTAAGCCTACAGCTAGCGGCCACCGTGCGCCTTCAGATAAGCGCAGCGGCCACTATGCGCCTTCAGATAGGCGCAGCTTCACCATGCGCCACTAGTGAGGCGCAGCAGATACTATGCGCCTCCATCCAGGCGCATCCCGCCATCTCTTCAGCAACTCAGTTATGTGCATCCGGCCCAGCTATGTGCATCCCTTCAGCCAAATTCTTCCAGCCAGGCTCACCTGGCCGAGCAGAGCCCAGTTATGTGCCGCTCTTCCAACCAGGCTCGCCCGATAAATGCTTCGATACACAAAACATTTAACCCTCTGGCTGGAACCAAGGAAGAGAAGAGCACCGCAAATGCTGTGGCCAGGGGAGGCTTCGAAAGAGCCTCCAAAGCCGAAGGAAGACCGTGATCGAAACCGCAGCTAAAGGAGCAGCTTTCGACACGATCAAAGTGGGAAAACCCCACTTTGCAGGAAGAGAGAGCCTTGCACCGCCATTCCGATCTACGGCTCTTTCGGAATAACGGAGACGAGGCTCGAGCATCCCTATCTTTGGATGCAACAGGCACCTTCCGCCTGCCTCAGAAGCCCTCGACTCCGTCTTTTGGATGTAACAGTCACCTTCAAGTGCATCAAAGACAACACAGCGTCTCATTTTCACCCTCGGGAGCACTTCGTCAACAGAATGCACCCGCATGTTCAAGTTCATGTTGGAAGTACGTGAGGGAATGAGAAGCAAATCTTCTCTCCATGCCACTATTTATAGGCCGGGCAGATCAAACCCACGCGCCAAGTGGATGGCCCTCCGAATTCCGTGCAATGAATTTACATTAAATGGATGAACCGGATGCCTCGAATTCAGCCAAACGGCTATTTATAGCGCTCGAAGAGCGAGACAGCCGCATCATTAAAAGACATGTCCGATGCGCCAGCCGGACAGCGCATCACACGGACGCGCCCTTCGGCATCAAGCGCATCACACAGACGCGCCCTACAGTACTCGGCGCATTATAGAGGGTGCGCCCCCACGCATCTCCATACCGAGTGGAACGCCAACCGACGCGCCCACTCAGCTGTCCATCGAATGTCACCAACATTAAATGCCGAACTGACAGAGTTGGCAGCACGCCTCCCAAAGTCTGAACAGTTGACAGTTTTTTCAGAAAACGAAGCGTCGGCAACGTCAGCATCATCATGACTCTATTCCGACGGCTATTGCCACGTGGCCACCCGCATGCGCCTCTACGGCCATGCGTCCAAACCAGCATGCGCCTCAAAAGTCATGCGCCCCAGACTGATCTCTGATCCCGAAAGACAGAAGGAAAGTCGCCTGCATGCGCCTCAAAAGCCATGCGCCCCAAAATGGTTTGTAACTCCTAAAGGTTATGAGCCGCAGCCTCCGCCTGCGCCCAATCCAAGGCGCAGCTCACCAGATCACTCCTCTCCACCAAATCCGAGATCTTCGAACCATGAGTCGACGACACGTGTCCTTTGACTCAACTCATCCGAGATTTCGGCAACGGAAATATCTTCTCTCTGCTACGTGCCGGCTCACAACAGCAGTATGAAGAGTTCTCCCCCTCGATCAGGGCGCAGCATCCATGCGCCTCCATCAGCAACCTCCACGTGGCGTCCCCACACCGGCGCATCCTACATGCGCGCATGAGCAGCCAGCCTGCAAAACTATAAATAGAAGGATCATCCCCTTCACACACACACACTGAGACTCAGAACACAAGACTCACAGAGAATCCACAACAGAGAATCACCAGAGAGGCAGTTCTAGACACTCAACGTCTTCCTCCTCTCAGCAAGCTCCAGCACCCAGAGCAATCAACACCTTTAGAGAACCGATAACCGCCGTCAGCCGGTCAACGGTGGGAAGGACATGCAGCCTCCCGATAATTCCATATCGTCCTTCGACGACCTGACACGCCTCTTCCTCGACCGCTTCTACGACGGTGGGAAGGACATGACGATGGCGTCTCTCATTGAGATACGCCAGAAGGACAAGGAAACGGTTCGGGCATTCATCGAACGCTTCCGTCAGGCCTGCTTCAGGCTACCTCCAGGCATGCCAGAACATGCGCTTCTCTCCGCTTGCAGTATGAACATGCTGTCTGCAGTAAAGCTCTGGCTTAACTCTACTCCCCCTCCCGACTGGAGCTCCCTAATCATCGAAGCTGAAGCTGCAGAGAAGAAGGCGGCCAATGCACGTCTTCTGGGTGTTAGCTTCCCCGCCTTTGACGATAAGGGAAAAAAGTCCGCAACCAACAACTCCGAACGAGAAACAAAAGGGAAACAGGCATTGACTGTTAATGCCTCGAAGGGCGCATCTGCGCCTACTCAAAAGCCTCCACTGGCACCTAGACCCAAGGAGGTTTATTCATTCAATGATGACGACACACTGCAACTCTTTGAGATACTAAAGCAGGGTGACAAGATCAAGCTTCCGGACCCGAAGCGGCCCGATGAAGTCGGGAAAGTGGACAACCCGAGGTACTGTCACTACCATCGGTTTGTCGGACACCCGACTAAGGACTGCTACGTCCTCAAAAATTACATCCAGCGCATGATCAATGCGGATGTAATCTCCGTCGACTACGAAGAGAAGACGGTGTCAGCTAATATGGTGTCACTTCAGTTCGGCACCTTGCCGCCGACTACCACACAAGATGGCGTCGTCCCCATCCCTAAGGCGACAATGGAGGTGGTGAACTTGCCACCCACCCGTGACAATGTGAGTGGACTTGTCCCACTCACCATATCTCGAGGAGAGGTCCTCTGGGTTCACCCCGACCTCGTCTCCGAGGTAACTCAACCGGAGGTACGCCCTACCTCCAAAGCAAAAGGTAGGAAGATCAAGTCTTGCCGTACGGTCTCTTCTTCAACGGAAGAGGCGCTTCCTGTGCAGACGCGTGCACAACAGAACTCCCAGCCCGGTGAAGCTGCCACCGAAGTGGTGCCTCCTGGCACCATCCCTGAGGAGGGTCTATCCAAGCCCTCAGCAGCCAATAAACAAAAGCAAGTGGAGGCCCGTTTTGACAGACCTCTGCGAAAAGAAAATGCTTCGGGGCTAGCCAAGCCCCACAATTTTGACATTCTGGCACAACTGGCCAGTACTCCTGCACGCTTGTCTTTGTTCGAGCTCCTGCGTCTCTCCAAGGACTCCCGAGAAGCTCTCTGCGAAGCTCTGAAGGATGCCGAATCCTTTCTCAATCAGGTCAAGCAGCCTGAAGACCTCCCAGCTACTTGTGCACACTGTCATTGTGCGGATGAAGTTATCCCAAACATAACCTTCACCCAACAAGACATGCTGCTCAAGCATCACCGACATAACCGACCGTTGTATTACACAGGGTACATCGGTTCGGTAAAGGTGAGCAGGATTCAGATCGATCCGGGGTCTTCCCTAAGCATCATTCCAAAGGTGCTGCTATCAAAGTTGGGGATCCCAATGTACCGGCTGGCGCCCTCCAATACGACCATCAGCGGTTTCAACGCCAGCAAGAGCGAGCCACTGGGTAAGATCCGGCTGTCAACTACAACATCTTACTCGGATGACCATGGTTACATGAGTACATGGTGGTGCCCTCCACGCTCCACCAATGCATGAAATATGTATCCACCAACGGCGTCATCCGGACGGAGTTTGCAGATATCGATCCCTTCAAAGGGATTGAGGCCTACTTCACCGATTCCGACTTGTACAAGCCACTTGACGAGGAGGAAGCCAACGACGCCGATGATGAGCAAGCGGCAACAGAGCCGGATTGGAGCCGAATGACTCCTGACCCTCCTTGAAAATCGTCTGAAGGAGACCCACCCCGAAGGCGCCTCAATGAGCATCAAGCTATCAGGAAAAGCGCCAGCTCGCGAAGCTCCCCTGAAGATACGCCCAAGGGGAAGCCACCACAAACAGCGGCTCCCCTGGTGGTAAAATTACAAGGGAAGGCGCCACTCAGCGAAGGCGCAACCGAGGCATCCCTCAAGGTGCGTCTTAAGGCAAGCCGCCGCAGTCATACCAAGATGCCGGAGAGGGCTCACATAAC